>VXAZ01004830.1:315399-338535 GCA_013399875.1 Gymnorhina tibicen
CGCCGCCGCCTGCGGAGGGACGGGCGGCGCTCCGGGCGCGCTGCCTCGGCCGCCCCGGCCCCGCCCGCGCGGGGGAGGGACCCGGGGCTCTCCCGTGCGCCGTGACCTCACGCGGCCGGGAGGTTTTCCAGGGCCTTTCGGACATTTCGGCTCCGCAGGCCTCGCCGGCACCTGCACGGCGCGACGAGGGTCTCGATATGGTGAGCAGGAGGATGAGCGCGTTTCGTTGGCGCGAAGGGGACTTCCCGGGGCACAGCCTCGAGAACGCGTTCAACAGGCGCGTGAGAACATACTTGAGGTCCCAGCAGTGAGGGAATCCCGTATCACTTAAGCATTCCAACGGACAGGTACCTCTGCCATCACACCACCTCTCCTCTGCCTTTTTACTCTCTGCCAAAAATCCCCCAGAAAATCATCCCACAGAGGCACGTGCACTCATACCACGCTCACTGGTTGTATCCACGCTTCTGCCACTGCATTATCCCACGAGCACTATGGTCACAGGATGAGGAAAGCCACCACTGCATGACATTAATCACCCCTTTCCCTCTTTGCCGGCTCCTAATGCTCCCACAATTCTCCTTGATTACACCTTTAGACACCTGCTCCTCTCCCATTTATTTCATTCATCTCTCAGCCATGTTTTACTCCCTTTCTTACAAAAGGTCTTTCAAAAAACAATGCCAACACTTCTTTAAGGAACTAAGCAAATTCCCAAATAGGCTTCTACAAAGCTATTCAAATGTGTTTGAAGTGGTGTCACAAGGAGCCAAATTTCCTGGGTTTTGCAGCAGTAAAATATGTTCTGTTTGGGGTAATGTTATTTTCCTCTCTAATGAGATTGTGTGGAGTTTTACCCCTTCATCAGAAAAAAAAAAATCCACCAAAAATCAATCAAAAACTCAACAAATTCCCACCACAGCTGACACTTCAGGCCCTGAAACAGCTTTAGGATTATTCTGGAACTGTGTGTCCAGAAGTAGCAGATCAGATCACCTGGTGGAAGTCCAGGCCTACCTCAGAGCAAACCCCAGGCATCTGCTGCTTTGTTCAAGATATTTGGAAATGAATGACCTGCTGTGGTAAAGGCTTGAAATTAAAACATCTATGACAATTGTTATGTGACAAGGGGCAAACCACATAGATATGTTAGTGCACATTCCTGTAATTGCAGATTTCAGCTCCAAACATTAGAGGAATTTTCATAACTAGAGAAAAACATCCGTACTGCTTCTAAGCACTTTTTGTACAGAAAGTGACATGTTTTCTTTCTTTTAAAATTTATATCAAAAGAAAGAGTAAAAAAGGTAGAATGATTAAAATTACAGCAAATCTTCAAATCCTTGGAATCATTTTTCTTTGGTACGAAGAGCTTGATTTTTTCAGATTCCATATGTTTATTAATCAAGGACATGCTGATTGCATACATTCCTGAAAACAGGAGCATCAGTCACACTGTTTAAAATGATTTCCGTGTCTTTTATTTGGTTTCCCAAACTCAGAAGTTAAGCAAAGGTTAGAGTGTTATGAAAGTAAAGAGGCCCTACCTAAGTCACCGGTAATAAGGGGATTACCTCTTGTTTGCTCTTTTTCCCATACAAGTGTTAGAAGACAAGGAAGCAGAGGAGTAGGCCAGCTGGGACTTCAGGAATACTGCAGTGCAGGAACCTAAACAGAGCAGGAAAAAAGCAGGGAACTAATTAAGGGCTGATTACGTGGGGGGCAAAAAAGCACTAAAGCTGATCAGTTATGTGGCACCCTTGAGAAGTTTTTGTCCATACTTGTTTTGCTAACTCTGTAGGATGGAGCTTCCTGCAGACTTTTCTGGATGAACCCAGACTGAAGAGGATATAAAAAGCTTCTACAGTTGCTAGGACTCATCCTTCACATTTTATCCACTTGTATCCTCCTCTTTGTTACTTTCTAGCAGTGCGAGTCAGACTTCTTTGGAAAAACTCTCCTTGGGGAACACAGTACTTAAAATGTTCATATTTGGTAAGGGGGTTGATTTACACCAAATGAACCAAGAGAAAAATAATTCTTATTTATGTTTTAATGCTCATCTTTTATCTTGTGTGGAAGCATCCAAGTGTACCAGGGAACACTGCAAATTCCAGGATTGCATTGAATAGCACCATTTTGCTCATCTAGGGAAAAAATTCAGGCGGAATTACATGGCTACAGACCACCCCAAAGCTCCTTTCCATACCGTGTAACTTATCATTACAGCCAAGCTGGCAGAGAACCTGACAGTCTGAGATAAAGAAACTTCCCTGCCCAACCAACAGCAATTCAGATCAACATTTAAAAAAAAAAACAACACGAGACAGAAACAATTAAGATACGTAAAAAAATACCTGCCTCAAAGTGTTAGCAGCTATCAAGCAAAAATAGTATTCTGAGGACCCAAGGATCTTCACTTTTCTACTCTTTAGAGTATCTCCATTACAGGCATTTGACATTCCAGTAAGAAGTAAGAAAAAGCAGCAAGCCTCCATTCCTTCATATGTTGCTTTTCTGCAGACTTTCTAGAGTAATAGAATGTAAGTGAGCTACCCTTGCTAAAAAAAATTCCTGAGTGGTTCCTTTTGAGTTGTTTGGGGTTTTTTTTTTTGGCCTTGGGGAAAAAATTAAAAAAAGCTCCATCTTGACAATTATTAGATGTGTCCTGCACTGGCAAGTGTGAAACTGGAATTACGATGGTATCTTAATTAGCTGATACAAGCTTATTTTCTTGACTGGGTACTGCATGTGGAAAAACATCAAAGCAGCACCAGTGTTTGTTGTGTGAAGCTCTTATCACGTCCTGTAGATTACCTGCTCTCCTCGTGCTACAGCACTAGTAGGAACAGAAAGGATTACAGGATGACAGTGAGATGCATTTTGAACTCCTGTTAATAAGAGAGAAAAAAACCCTCACACCTAAATGTTTTTAGGACTTTTATTGAAAAAATTTAAAACCAAAAAAATTACCAAGGCCAGATTTACAATAAATTTAAGACATACAGAATGGCTTACCTGCTACATGGAAGAAACCTTACTACAATATTTCTCTCATGCAACTCCTGGATTAAAACCACATTCTCATTTAACATAAAAATGGATTATTTATACTTTCTTAGGATTTAACTTTAAAATATGATTTTAAAAGTCGATTTTCCAAGGGTTAAAAACATGTACACAGCAAGATTCCCGCCTTCACAAACCAGCCCCCTATGTCTGATAACTGGCAGAAATAGACCACTGAGCATATTTCTCCTTTTTTTGTTATTCTAACCTGAGAAATTTCTTAAATAATGCTTACTGGGCTTTCATAGTTGGCAACATGACTTCAGTTACAGAGCAAAGTGTGATTCCTTATTCTTGTCAGAAACCAGTCTTTCACTGCTTGTCCCAAAAGACTCTCTCACAACCAGGAGTAGCATTTCTCCCAAAAGACACCCTTACAAGCAGGAGTGGCATTAGCCTAAACCTCCTTCTGTGCCCTTTTGGTAAGTTAAACCTTGTTAGTAATACCATCAGGACACTAACCTCAGGATGCAGAGTTCCCATCAGTTGTGTAATTCCCAGTATTGTGCGCTTTGAAAATATTTACTTTGGCATGTTATACTTTGTAGCATAGTTGATTTTTTTTGTGCTTACTCCCGGCCTTTCCAAAATCTGTCTTTTCTCTCTTGCATTTATTCAAGCCCTTCCCCTTGCCACCAGTTATCTGCCTTTCTCATAGCTGCAACAGAAACAGGACATAAAGCACACAATTACACTTAAAATGTGAGAGCTACAAAAGCTGCTGAACAGCAGACAGTGCTCTTGTAAAGCACTCTTAGTTGATGAATATGCTTGTCAACCCTGTGCATCTTTTAGTACACTATTCAAGACTTCAGTTTGTAAACTTACTAATATTTTATTTCAAACCCTCCAAATATTTGGTGGTTTGCTCTATTTAAATGTCCTAGTCACTTCACACTTGCTCCCCCATATATAAAACCAACACTGTTCAAAGAAATGTTGAAAAACCACTTGAAAGAAGCAATTTAACTTCCAACAGATTAGAACTTCTTGTGCATTTTCAGTAAGTTTGTATGTTACATAATTTTGGTTTTTAAAAACTGTTGCTCTTCAGTTTTATCTGAACACACCTGATTTTTAAATGAACCATGATTTCTTCACAGTTACTAGTCCTGTCTACCTGACTAAAATTCAAGAGAATGCATAAACTGAGCTTTGTCTGCTCCATACTCTGCCTACAAAAAACCTTTACAGTAACCATGGAGATCAAAAGTGCTTGATTGAAAGGTGCATAAGTCACACATCCTGAGAAATGGCTGGAATTTTCTGTTTGTTTCAGCATAATCCTGCTCATGACTGCACTAAATATTGAAGTGTTTCAGTTTCAGCTTCTCTGCAAACTGGCTTTAAAAGAATGTTATAGGAGATTACCACAAAAAAAAAGATGTGGAGAGATACCCATACAGTTGGTACATGACAACCTTTTATTCTACTGCAATTTGTTGGCATTTCTGATTCCAAAAGAGGAAACAACAGACTTTGGATTTTCTTAAATGTGCTCAAAATCCAAATTTCTTTATTTTCCATCCAATTAAAAAAGACAAGTGTTGAAAAATAAGGAGCAAACCTAACTGTTTCAATAACCTTTAGTCCCACGTATCTTTGAAATTATACAGTGCAAGTGTATTTTACATATCAGCGCTGAGTGCACTTTAGAAAGGACATCTGTTGAAGTATTTCCAACAGGTCTTTATAGCACCATATAATCTGCTATCAATTTAACTGCTTAGAATCAACCAGTGCTTAGAAAGTAAAATGACTACATTTCTATTTCATCTATCATTCCTAAAAAGAAAAGAAATCTGGAAGCTTATGTTATCCAACTGACTTAATGTAAACAATTAATTACCAGACACTTGACTTTCACTTATTCCAGTTTTGTGAACCCGGTTGATGAATTGCTACATGATCCTTCTGTAATGGCACGGTTCAATTCAGAGGCAGGAAAACTTCGCGGACGTATTGAATGAAAACATCTCTCTCTTACTTTTCCTTGAATTGGCAAAGTCTCTTTTTGCAAGATTTGGTGCTGAGCCTTCTGCTAAGGCTCATTTTCAATTCATAATTGAAGAGAAAAGCAGTGACAAACACAAGAGGCTGAGTGCTGGCAAAGCCACTGTACAACACAATAGAACAGCAAGGCCATGAGGAAGCAAGAGGTAACCGAGGTGTCTGGAACAAACCAAAACTACCCTAAACACAAGAGAGCAGCTTAGCCCCACGGCACATTTTACATTCTTTCAATACTTGATTGGTCTTTTTTCTACTGACACACAATTCAGAATTAATTCAGAATTGAAGGAATACACAATCTGATTAGACATGAAGTACATGAACCATTCATGCACTGACAAATGCTGCTGTTGTTTTTTTCACCGGTAACACTGAAGCAGCTGTGTCAGAATGGCACTGGGTTGAAATGAAAGCAAGGCTGGTACTTCACCACTTCTGGTAATTGTTACCTACAACAGTCAGTGACCATCTGCTCAGCACTACAAGAGGCTTGTTTTCCAAACATGAGTTCCAGTAAGCTGAATTACAAATGAGATCAGTCTGAATGCATTAGAAAGATCACATGGTGTATTTCTGGAGAAAGCGGTCAAACGCGTCGTAAATCGCTTGTCTGAAACAAGTAAAAGAGAAGAGAATTTGTATAATTTGGGAAAGGGCAGATATAAGTGGCATCTTTCTATACATTTACAAATATATTTACAAAGCTATCAGCACAATTTCAAAACAGTGTTCAATAAAAATGTGGTATCAGGTGGTATTTTTTCCTTCCTTTATTTTTGGGATCTCTCACTTCAAACCAGCAATATATTTATGTTCCAGGAATGAGTGGGACTGTTTTCCAACTTCAATGCAAGTGTAAGTGTAGATGGATTAGGAGTTTTCTACTCAAACACATCAGAAACATGCATAACTTAAAATTTTTGAGCAACAATCATAAAAATAAGGCTGAAGTTTTAAATAGCAGTAAACTAGTGGTTAGCATAAATTGACCCGATATGGCGCTATTCTTTTTTGTTGTTGCTTAGACTTCCTAAATGGTGTGTAGAGTCTTCCTAATCCCTTCTATTTTAAAAGTAACAGCACAAGTATTTAACTTTTGAAAACTACAGAATTGCACTCATATAATTGATTTACGTAACTGTCCTTAGAAAGTCAACACCTAATATTACTAAGGCACGAATTCATGCAAGTACTACTTATTTACAGTCAAGCTTTCATTTTCATTAAACCTAAAATTTAATTTTAAACTTTTCTCTTCACCTTACCTAAAGAGTCCTTGTTTGAAGAGGTAGGCACTGACATGACCTCCATCCAGATACCTGATTTCACATCCTGGCCAGATCTCTTGGAGGCTGCGCACCCCAGTTCGAGGAATGTACGCGTCCTCCTTAGCTTGTACAACTATGATTAAACTTGGGTCAACTGGAACTAAAGGAAAACCAAGCAAAACTGAATTCATCTGTGCTAAGAAATAGAAACACGACAGCTGAGATTTCTGTTGTAAAAATGCTACTGTCACAAAAAATTAAATTATTCTAAGCTTTAATAAAATTACATGCTCTAAAATCTCCAGCAGAATTTATTTGGTTTTGGATGTTACAGTAGTGAGGCCATCAGTGGAAAAACAAACTAACCCTTACCCTTCTGACCCTTAAAGCAGAAATTCCTCGAAGACTTGTGAAGTTGACAGGAGAACTGCCTTTCCTCTTATCGACAAAACTCTATAGCATTCATGTCAGTTCTTTAAGATCCCTTTTTATCAGCAAAAAGAACTATGAAATTCAACAGTGTAGAAGTTTCATATATTTCTTTTCCCTCAAGGAGGAAAAAAGACAACTTTTTATACAAGAGGTCAGGACGAACAGCCTATGTTCACTTTCTTTTCCATTTCCTACATGGTTTACTTGCAACATAGAAATCCCAACATATTGTTATACATATTTATTACTCACAACCAGAATTGTACCAATCAGATTACTAAGAGGAATAACACCAGTATGATGTTGAGAAAAATAACACAAAATTATGTTGGAACACAGAACATTTCTCTCTTCAAAAAGAAAGTATGTGATATATTAAAGAGTGACCAGCCAAGATGTTTGGCAGTGGGGTGTCAGCAATAATTTAAACCCTTCCTTCTTTCACACTAAATCATGTATAGAGAATATGCAATGCTAAGATAAATTCACATCTTCCATTCAATTTTCCATGAAATCTGAGTGTTAGGGAGATTTTCTGCAGCTCCTCTCTGGCCACACTCCAAGGATACCCTGGCAGGGAATGCAAAGTTCTTATGGGAATGATGAGACCTGGGAAACTACTGAAATGATGAAATTAATCACTTTGACAAGTGCATCAGGATCACAGATCCTCTTAAGTTCCAAGAAAGGTCAGTGCTTAGCTAAGTGATACCTGGATAAGTCTAGATAAACAAGAATGTCTGCACTTAGAATAAAACTGACAGGGCTTTTTCTGTCTACTGAAATAACTTTGAAAGCTTTAAGGAAAGCACTTCACTGCTACTCGTCACAAAACATCTCTGGCTAGCAGTAGAAGAATCTACACTAGTGCATATTTCTTTTATTGTGTGTTTCCTTTTATTTAATTTTAACATTTATTTAAATTTAAACATTTGTACCAATGGAGTACCGAATGCCAGAATTAAAAAATGAGGTGGCACAGGGGCTCAGTATCAAGAAAGTTTTGACACTAAAAGACAACTCTGTCTGAAGTCAAAGCACGTTGTAGGAGATGCCTTCAGCAGGTACATGCACAGCCGAACCATGGACTGCCACAAAAGGAATTCCAAGCCCCCACTCCAGCAGAACCTTTTAAGGCGGCTCTAGGAAGCAATTGCTTGTTTGCATTGCTGGAAAGGATTTGTCCTGAACGCCCAGGAATGCTGGGCTACAGCTCCCCCTATATGCTATGCCTGTCCTGGGAAACTCTAATCACCAGCCTTCACCAGGCCCAGAAGGACCCCCAAAATGTTTTTACTGGCAGTATCATTCAAGCTTGGTGCTCGGCTATGCAGACTACTTTCTATCTGAAGTCAATATAAGATTTCTGCTTGAAAAACCTTATTAGCACATTAATTAAGATTAATTAGACCTAGGTATTACTCACATCACACAGGTGTTTTGTTTCTTTAGAGAATACAAGTATGCACTAACTCATATCTGAAAAGAGCCACAACAAGGCAGAGGAGAAAAATGAGCAAAGATACTGAGAGGCAAATTTTTAATTCACTTTGTCATTAGGTGGCCATCAAGAAGGAACAGAAAAACAATTAGGAAATGGAGTAGTAAATAGACACTATGGAATAATGCTCACAATGTTTCCATATTTCAGCAAAGGTGCCAGCAGGTTTACACTTGGAGAATGAAGCAAATATCTTTCCCTCCACTGTATTTTATTCAGCTTTCCAAAGTGCACATTGAAACAAAGAGATACATACCTGGGAAGTTAGCTACATGGGTACACTCATCCATTACTCCCTTCATGAACATTAAGGATTCTCTCTGTAAAGTGTCACTCCTTCTCCTTGTATTTATCCTGTGTCCTTGTGGGCTGGTTAAGTTTTCATTGCTACTGCTACTGGTCGAAAAGGTTTGATTTATGCACTGCATTTTAGGAGCATCTTGTATTAAGAGTCTTTCTGAAGAGGCACTTAGAGCACTTCTATTCGTGGTAAAGCTGTGAACAGCTTCCTTAGATACAGTGTCATTCAAGGACTCAAAGCTGAATATTCTGGAAGTCACGTCCATATCCTCCAGACTCTCCACACTGTCAGGGAAGTTCTTCACAAAGTCTTGTCCCATCTTGAAAGAATCCGTCTAAACAAAGACAACAGGCCATTTATTAAGGGTTTCTCCCTTAAACCAGTTGGTTAATCTTAAGATGAACACATTATTAAAAAAAAGAAATTAAAAAAGACACAAACAGCATTGCTCAGTTCTATTTTCAGCTTGCAGGTCACTTAATTAAATCCTGATCATCATAACCTCTTGATAATTTCATTCTACATTTTTGTCATCTTAAAAAAATGCAGGAAGTACTTACATATACAGTAGCTTGTGATATAAACAATTGTTTTTCTTTCTATATTAAACTCTGAATTTATAATTACAGTCATTTAAGCTTAAATGACCTAATTATAATAATAATAACAGAAAAATAACATATCTGACCCGGTCTAATGTCAGGTTTAGAACTGAAAAATCAACTGTCTCTAAATATTAGGGAGACACAAGCTGAACATCTTGAAATGTTTCTTCTTTTCATTTTGTCTTCTCCATCACTGTTGCTGGAGTGTTTTTAACTTAAAAATGGCAAATGTCCAGGTAACAACTATCTGCACCCCAGCTCCTCTTCTCCTGCTGTAAGGTATTAGAAAAAGAACTATCACAAAGCAAAGAATCTTAAGGGGAAAAAAAGTTATTTATCAGAATTTTGACTGAATACATTTTATGTTGCAGATTACACTAAGTGTGATAAAGGAAAAACGTGTAGCAAGGGCTACACTTCACACTCGTTATACAACCAAAATATTACTTTTGTTTCTCAGGTTTTTCCTTCAAAAACTAAATTCATCAAAGCATAAAGAAACAACATGCAAGTATGTTCTAGCTAACGATTGTCTACTTTCAGTGGAAGTAAAAAGAAGTTACATTATTTGCTAGATTTCCACATGTAAATATTAGCAGACAGGGAAAATAAACCATACTTACTCCACAATATTCAAGCATTTGAATGATTTCTTCTTCATACACAGCTTGTGTAAAATACTGTTTCTCCAGCTCTCTCCAGTTCACTGCCTTGCTCAGCACACCCTGAGATGATGAACAAAAGCATTCAGTACACAAGTAAAGCCCAGAGGTCATTCTAAAATAATGATACACGCAGGAAGTTGACCTGTTCCTCTCCTGATTTTTTTAGTGGAATTCTGTTCCCAGACAGCCCTCAGAATTACTGCAATCAAATCTTAAGCACATATTATAACACAGGACATGGAATCCCACCTCCTTTGTAGCCAGCTCAAATCTTTTCACTTACATTTCTGATTACAATCTAATATATTAACCAAAATATATTTTATAATTTGTTAATTACCGTGGTGAAGACTGCAGAAGCTGTTGACCAGGAAAGACATGGAATCAGTGGCAATGGTTTAGGCCAGTTTGTCACTGCCAGTGAAGCCATCTAGAATCAAAGGCACTTATTAAACATTTTACTATTGAATTCACAACATGGTAAAAAGAACTCTCTCATCTTCAGTTTCTTTGTTTATATGATAGCTATGAAATACGTGGTGCCAAAGAGTTAAGGACTGTGGCAGCTGGATATAATTTCACCTATTTAGAAGTTACTATCCACTCTCCAGTAATTTTTCTAACAATAAACATTGCTCTGGAAAGGACTCATTTCAAGGATGAATGGGATTTGGCTATAAGAATTCCCAATGGAATATTTACTAAATACCCCATTAATTCTAATTCTAATTCAATTAATTATATTTGTAATTCCATTAATTATCATTATAATTATAAAAACTAATACAAGCTATTAGTTGTTTAAAACCATAAAAAACTTCTGTAAAGCTTTTCACCAAGCTCTTGCAAGTTTGCTTCAAGGCAAAACAAAGGCAATCTGTGAGAAGGACTGTTTAAAACTCTATACTTTTAAAATTTGTATACTGGAAACAAAATTTGAAGGAAAAGTAATTCAACATGTTAAGTGCACTCTTCTTCTGTCCTTTAAGTTTGAATTACTACTTCTGCATCAGTTCTCAGAACATACTTTTGTGACTATTCTGTTAGAAAAAGCCAGAGCAAGTAAGTTCAACGTACAGAAGTTCCCTATATGGTATGTTCTTGACAAGTTTTATTTTATTTATACAAAACACCTATGTCTGTTCTAGATGTTCTAATAAGTGGATTTATTCAACTGAACTATAATTCTGTTCTAATGATTTTTTATTAATAAAAAGTTACAAGAACACCACACATCTATGTTCTGATTCTCTCCAGTAGTAGAACTCTCTCCCGTTTAGTAGAACTGAATCAGTGCTTACAACCTTCCATTGTAAAACACATTCTACAGAGGATCAACATCAAATATTACTTATTTCACAGCATTTGCTGACTCAGCAGGGTGATGTTGATGTAAATAAAAATTGCTTTGTACATTTATGACATTTAGAGTTACAAAACTGTGCTTTAGGGGAATATTTTCCTTTCAGTAAACACTACCATTGCAAACATTATTTACTGAGCTCCTAACAACAAACAAAGGTATGTTGTTTTAATAAGCTTTGCACCTGTGTCTCACAGACCCCTGATAATCTGCAGAGACACAAGCAGTAACATTTTAACTGTGTATTAGTCTTTCAAGCACCTCAGTGACACACTGCTGGTTTAGTTTGAATATGCACAGTCTCACACACAAAATGTTACTCCCCTCACCACAGAAACCTCTGATCAGTACCAATGATCAGGGGAAAAAAAGAGATGAGTTGAGAACAGGACACCAAAAGTCACCTCAATTACAACATGCCTACAAAGGGGGGGTATTTCACACAATGCATTAAAACACAAAGGTTTAAGCAAGAAGAAAGGAGGAAAAAAAGGGAGAATTAGCAATCGATTAGTGCAGACTTTCTTTCAGCAAACATTTCTGTCCCCCCTCCTTGTGGAAAAAAAAACAATTATGTGAGAAGTTTATATTCTTATTAAGCCTGCTGGGAGATGGCTGACAAAGGGCTCTATGGTTTGTCAGTACATATTAAGGATTATACTAATTCAGCACCACAGAACATGAGAATTGCCAACAATTTGTTTCTCATGACTCTAAGTGTTTATTTTATAGTACTTCTGAGATCAACACTGTAAAACAAATTATTTCCATATGCTACATGATCAAATGAGAAGTTAAAACAAAAATTACTGAACAGGAGATATAAAAGCTTACATGTCCTCCCATGGATATTCCAGTCATCCCTAGTGGTCCATAGCCTTCTCTCTCTAGCCAGTGCAAAAGAGCTGCCGATTCTAGAATTAGAGCTCCTCCCATCACAAACAGGTCCGAGACATTTTTTAAACATGACCGTCTTTTCTCCCCAGAAAAGGAAAATAGAGGGTTTATTTTCTAAGATTAGGATCTGACAGTTCTTATCATTCTATACATACTTTTATACACATCTTAATCAGAATGCCAGAGAATGCCAGAGAATTTTGGAGCTGAACTCCTGTTGATTCAACAGGAGGAAAAAGCAAGCCCAGATTTTCTGGCAGTTGTAATTTTTCACCCAAATGAGGACTAGAAATAGACACCTGCCTATGCTTTTAATGTAGTATCACTGACAACTTGGTCTTTTGGAAACAATTATTACCAATATTAGCATCTTGTTAGTAGTAATATTCAGTCCTGTGAAGTTGTAACAGATATTTTAGAAATAGAATCAAGGTGCTAGAGTCCTAGGCATAGACTATCTTGTTTGCAGAAACAAATTTTTTTTTTTTTTTTCTTATTTACCTGTTTTACATCATTGAAATATTGCACACAACATTTGAAGAGCAATCAGTATGTCAGCTTTGGAAGCACTCATCTGTGTCACTGTAAGACTGAAACTGTAAAGTGGGAAGTTTGTCATGGTACTGAGAAATTCAGGCAGTGTACTGCAAAGCATTAAAACACAGAAGACACACAAAAAAGTAGAAATCTATTTGGCTGAGCCATCAGAGGGACTCTAAAAATAATAGACCTCTAACTTGGGGAGGAGCACTGAGTATTTTCAGTACCACAGCCAGGTTACAAAGGGCTCCTGGCCTCTCCTGCCAGCATGCCACCATCACATTTGCGACACTCTGAAGCACAAGGACAAAGCTCACTGTGAAGTCACACAGAAATGAACATAGCTGCTGCAGAGCAGCATTTACAGGCTAATGCAACTCTTTCCTACAGCTTTATGAGATTCCTCTGCAGCTGCTGTATTTACTGAACACTGTCACCAGCATATTAACTACAACCACTGGTGCTGGGTAATCCTGTATTGGAGAGTGACAATTACCTGTTGGGGTATTAGACTGAGCACCACCCCCCTTGAAACAATCCTTCTCTACATGATACGTGATCTACTAAGCTGACACGCTGGACAACTGAGAACAGAGTTATTTAATCTATTCTTCTGCATCAGATCACCCATAACTGGAAATAAACCTACCAATGGATGTATTCCAGCAGATGCTTTCTCCTGTCACTTTCCTATAATCTTACATAAATCACCTTCCCTGTGTCTTCCAGTCATGTTAAATGTCCAAGTTAGGATTAAAAAGGATTAAAACACCAACTCATATTTGGACTTTCAAAAATACTGGAAACTAAAAGCACAGCTTTGCCTCAGACACATATCCTGTTGAATTCTGATAATACTTCTGTGGTTTGGAAAATGTAAAAAGTAAAAAACCAAGACTTCCTAATTAGGCTTCTAAATTCACATTTAAGAAACTGATTGAAGGAATAAATCCTGTAAAATACTGAATATTGCATAGCCCCCACTGACTAACAGCCAACCAACACTAGATTTATTCGTATGCCTGTAAATCATTAAAAGGTCTTGGAAAAGCAAAATCCTAGCAATTATAATGGAAACACACTATCTGAGCAAAGATTATTCACAGCTGACTGAAATATAACAGCAGCACTTGTACATGTGCAGTTGTGAGTCAGGAAAATAAAATGGCCCTGGTTTGTACTCACACAAGATGTTTGCATCTCACTTCACACTGCAAGTTCATCTTGTGCAAACTTTCTTGATCCCTGAGATCTTCTAACACAACACCCAAAGCAGTTTAGCAAAGAGCAGACAATTTCACATTAGCAGGTTACAAATGGTTTTTTAAGTCATTTTTTTCTTAATAAGCTATCAAAGTTTTGACAGCTTTTGGCTTGAAAGAGGCAAAAAGAAAAGCGGTATTTTAAAAAGACAGTATCCATAAATGTAACAGGAATACTTACAATTGATCCTTAGGTTTTCTACAACCATGTAAAAGACTCCAGTTAAAGAAAGTAAAAAAAGCTTTATCAAAACTGGTCATTAAAACAAAAAAAAAATAAATAAAATAAATAATCTACATAAATATCACAAATTAATTGAAATTTGGAACTTAAATTCCTGATGTTTTACTGTCACTAAATCAAATCCAATCTACTTTGATGATGTAGTTTGCAACATTGTACTGTTGTCAGATACATGAGTAGGAAAAAAGTGTAACCCAAGATCCTATTTAATGAAACAGAATTACAGCGTTATACAAGATGACAGAACAGAACTTAACTGTTTAAAAAAAAACCCAACCAAATCCTAAGTGGTAATAGCAAGTTTCTCAAAATTTACCTGAGGTACCATAGAATTGTGTTTCATGTAATGGTCATACTTTCTTTGCTTCTACCCCCTGGGAATAGATCCAAAAAGTAGGTATTTTATGAGTGTGCTAACTCTTCTACCTTCCAGAGAGGACATTAGGAATAACTATTGTGTTTTCCACAAAAGGATATAGTAAGGATTTTCTAGCAACAGGGAAGCCATACAGGCTTCTTTAATCATTGGCCGTGCCATTAATGTGCGTCTCCTCCAGAAGTGCTAAAGACAAAATGTACAAATATAGTTAAGACAAAATTTGATAATTTAATTTCTCAACAACAATCAATTTTACATTTTACACACTCACATGATCTCCAGTGCCTGCTAAATGAATGCACACAGGTCTGTGCTTGCTATTCCATCTTCTGGGTATGATGAACTGAAATCTGTGAGAAATGAATGCCTATTTTAGCAGAGTAAGTATTTCTATTTACAAGCTGCATCTAGAGAAATTAATTAAAAAAAAAAAAAAAAACAACATAACAGAGTATTTGTAACCCAAGCAGGCAAACTGCCAGCAATTCAGCAGCATCATTTTTCATTAACACATTCAGCAAACAAAGGAATCTGAAAGTAGGACAGAAGAAAAGCCAAACAAGAAAAAGAGCCAAGATGAAAGATCATGTTCCTAAAAAAGACTACTACCTCATCATCACAATTTAAACTTTGCAGAGTGGAGAAATGCAACTTCAGATAAAGAGCAGCCTAAACAAGCATGTCCAGCTCTCCTAGGCATCATTGCTATTTTTCTCCTGAAGGCACAACAGCTGAAATTGAAGATTAAGATGAGCAATGAATTTAAAAAAAAAATCAGAAACCCAACATACAAACCACGAAATCATTCTATATACCCAACATCAATCAATTAATGTCTTCTGCTGCTACTTATTTACAGTCTGAACTACTGAAAAAAAAATCCCTTCTGAGGCACCACTATTCCCCACAAGATGGAGCACTGTTACCTACAACAGTGTTATACTTCAGGAAATCCATTCATACCATCTTAAGGGAAATTTGTACAGCTTTTCAAAACTGTCACAATACTGGCCAAAGTAACAATATCATAATTTGGCTACAAAGCACAGGAGAACATAGATAAGGAAACAAAGAGCATATTGTATTTTCCAATATGGTATTAATTAGTTTGGTAATGTTAACAGACAGTTTCTTTCTCTAACCAGTGGAAAGGTGGAACAGAATTGGTTTCTTGACTATCAACCTTTTTCTCACATTCCTTAATGTTACATGCTTAAGCACACATACAAAAACACCAACCAGTATTACTGACAAAATTTACAACGTCAGTCCCAACTTGAGCTGACAAACTTCTATGTTTATGTTATTAAACATTAAACAAAGTCTGGGAAGAAAAAGTCATCATGACAGTTCAGCTCAAAACTGAAAGCAAACAGAAATTATGCTCCCTTTGCAAACCCACTCCTCATCTGCAAAGCAGTGTTAGTGTGAAACCAGCACTGTTAGGGAGCCCCCAGCTTTCTGTGAGAATGCTTTTTTTTTATTTGTTTGCCAAGTAAGAAAGGCACCAGATTCTCTTGCTACAGTTCAGTGAGGTTGCTACTTCACACATATAACATTTTTGTATTCAATGTAACTGGAAAGCTGGAATGGCTCCTTCAAATACAATATAATATGCTTTGATATAAACAGCTTCTCCTGCTACATATAAAATAAAAACTACTGTTCTTCTTTCCTAGCATCCCCCTCATTTGGAAAAAAACAAACCAATATTTCAAAAAACCCAGGGTATTCCACAGGTTTGTGAAATACGATTTCTACACTAAAAAAAAAAAAAGTTAAAAAAAATTTTTTTTAAAGTTAAATTTTTTTTTTTAAATTTAAAAAGAAGTAATACTTTGCTAGTGGATTTTTTAAATACATAGATTGAACTATCACATGATCAAGACTTATTTTTACTTTTAAAAATAAATCTATTTTAACACATTAGTACAAAATACCCCCAGTTCGAAATATTTTACAGATAGTTTACTTTACAATTAATTAGTTGCACAATAAAACTACTTATAGACCATTATTTCTCTGCAGCACTAATTCCAGAAAGAAATACCTCTTGGTTTCTCTTACCTTGCTACAAGAGATTCGACTGGCAGGATACCTGGGACACAATGAGCCAAGGGGGAAATGAAGTGCCCCTCAAGGATTTTACAGTCAGATTGCCCCTCAACCTGCAGAGAATGCGACAATAGCAATAAATGTTATGTCAGTTTTTAACTTGCTCTGAAAGAAAATCTCTTAAAGTGGAATTTGCTATAGGATAAAAAACTTGCTTAAAAAAACCCAGAGCAGAGGCCTACTCCTCAAATACAGATATACACGTTATCAACACAGTCAAAACATTTGTTTCCAGCTTTGCTTTTATTAAATAAACTTTCACAGGAATCAAAGAAAGGTGTAATACTGTCCCATTTTAAATACATTCAATAACACATAATAACTTTTGAACACTTTTTGAGTTTTAATATTTGACATCTCACTCCCCAACTATTGTCCTACCGGGCAAAAAAGAAGAAAACTGTATCTGTACAGCCACTGCTTTAGTCTCTGTTTCCTTCCATTCTCTGCTAGTAGCTATAAAAGTAGCCTGGTGTTAAGTACCAACTTATTCCACCTTTATATAGCATTAGGAAAATAAATGCAGTTAAATCACATCATCTCCTGCTTTTAAGTACCTTGTCAATGAACACTGGGTAATCTTTCGAAACCAGCGTCTGGCATTTTTCCCTGTTTCCAATAATCTTTCTGAATTCAAATATTCTGTTGAAAGGAAACAAGTAGAGAAGATTCAACTTTTAATCTAAAAAAAAGAAGAGACATATTTATATAAAATTTCAGGAGCTAAAGTAAGCCACAAACATATAAAAGTTATGAAGCCAGCTTTCCATTTACAGATTAATCAGGCCAGCACAGGGTAGGTAGTTACCATAGGATGCTTTTAAGTTAGAAAAAAAATGGGCTCAGGTTCCTTGCTGGGGAACAGAAGGCTAAGGAGCAAATCTGGTTGCTTTCTTCTGCTACTTAGATGGGCTGCAGAGCCACACAGAGAAAATGAAACAAAACTCTTCTCAGAGGTGTACAGTGAGATGACAAGATTACTGAATACTGAAGAGGCAATGGTTGTGTGTTGCAGTGTAAGAAATCCCTACTGGAGCAAAGTGAAAGATTGCTTTCACAGTTAAGCACATGGAAAAATAGCCCAGGGAAACTATACATGATCTTCATCCTCAAGGGACTTTCAAATGAATGAAGTGCCAAGTGACTTGAAGAAACAAAGAAGTCAGCTTTGTTTTGAACAGGGGTTCTGACTTGATGCCCTCAAATTTGCCATCTCAACCTTAAATACTCCATGCTAAGAATAACTTGCTCATTCTTATGGTCATAAATACACACATTACCTGACCAACTAGAACAGTTTTGAGTGAAAAGTACAGAGGAATGACCTGGTCACCTCCCCAGCATTACAGAAAACCCAAAGAATGGAAAGAAAATCCGGTTTATCACAACATAAATAATAGCTCTACTTTATAACCTTTGCTTTTCTTAGATGGAACAGCAAAGTATTTTATTTTAATAAAATAAATAATTAAGTATTTCTGAGAAAGTTAGGGTGAAGATGTGAGATGTGAGTGTGGAAGGTAAGCTAAACAAAGAAATGTTTTGTTTGACAATACATCTTCTAAAAATACTGCATTTATGTCTTGCTTTTATAGTTAGGTGGATACTGAAGGCTAAATCTTGCCTCTACTGAAGAATTTCAACCCTTGCTAATGAGTTGAGGACAAAGAGTTAGGATATTAACATTCATCACATCAAGGGTGTGCACATAAAATTTCAGATTACACCTAGGCAGAGTAGTCTGTCATTCAATCTCAGTTAATGCCTGAAGTATAAAAAATTTAATAATAATTTAATAATGGAGCGTCACAGTGCTGAGTTAACAAACAAAAATAAAACCCCTCCTCCCACGAGCCAGTGTAAGGGGTCAGGAGGAGGTGGTATTCTTCCTTCTTCATCGAGGTGAAGCCAGGCTGCTGGGGAAGAGCTCATCTTCTTCCCAGTCAGGGGCAACACATAGAAAGTTTTGTTCTTTCTCTTTTCAGACCAGCAAGCTTACCTCCTGCTTCTCCCACCACTTTTGATCTGGTGGGAGAGGGTTTTTCCCCTGAATGAAGAAGGAGGAACTGTAGCACCAGCAACACTCCCTTATTGCCATTTGGTGTGGGTGATCACCCTCCAGAGCCCTGGCAAGCCTTGCACTGGTGAACAGCAGCATCAGTCAGAGGCTCCCCTGTACAGAGACACCACTTGTACTGGAGGGAGATGGAGATGGGGCAGTGAAGCTTCACCATGCCTCATCAAGAGCCCAAAAGTTTTTAAGAGAGAAGGTTTTGAAAACATTAAAATACCCCATTTTGGATACACACATGGAATAGAATACAAAAATGCTGCAATCAAAACAAACCCCACCATTTTTGGTTATTCCAACCAAAGCCAACATTCTCATTTTGCAGGAAAGTCTGCTACTTAAGAGAAAAATCAACGGAAGACAGACACACAAAGCAATCCAAGTGCCATTTCCAGATCAGATATTTCATGTGGACTTAAAAACAAAAACCAAGCTCCCATAAAACTCCACTGCTATCCAGTGCACAGAATTTTATTTCAGTAGTTTTCAAAGTTTTCTTTATTGATTTTCATATACATAAGAGTGAGCTTATTAAATGCAGATTTATAATTTCCTATTTAAATACTGCACAATGCAGAATATATTACATATCTATACATATTGTCACTTCATTTTTAAACTTAAGAAATAAAAGTGCTCACTTCCAAGTGTTAGTCTCAATAATAATTAATAAAAAGAATCAAATGCTTAAAAATTAAGAGGTACTTCCATTTTTTTCTTATTTTCAAGACATCTTTGGGCTGTGAGAGAAACTTCTGATTAAATCTTAGACTTTTAAAACTGATTAGGAAGTTACAGAGAGATAGCAAGAGCCACTTTAATGTTAAACAGAAACAATTCTTCTGCAGAAATTCATCAAGTTTTGTTCTTAGAAAACACTCCCAGAGATGCTGTTTGAAGTATGTCATCATATAAACGTAAGTGAAAAATATAGTTTGACACATAGACATTCTCTCAAGAAGAGCCTCTTTAAACAGAAAAAAATTTGCAAATCCTTTTAAGACTCCTCTTAAATCTGGTTACTTCCTTGGTATAGAAATACATGATTTCTTGAACAAAACCAACTTACACACTTTTGGTATTTTAAATATAGGATAGCAATTACTGTTGCTACTTCAAGAGTTGTTTTTTTTTTTCTTTTAATGTAACATATTGTTAATGCCGTTACTTTTTAACAAGTCACCTTTTCAGATCCTCTGGTTTTCCCCATCCTCTGATGAAAAGTTTAGTGAGGAGAAGCTTTCGGTACAAGACATCTAATTTACTTACACCCATTAGCAGCACACTGTCATCTGGGAAAAAGCAGAGGTAAAAACAAGGCAGTTAAAGGGTTGTCGACATGAGTAGCAAATTCATTGATTTTAACACAAAGTAGTTTCTTATTCTGGTTTCTGCATTAAGGAAAAGCCATCTAATGTATTCCAGGAAAGTTAACCTTGATATTCAGGTCAACTCTTTTCGTTTTGAACAAAATATAAAGGCAGTTTATACAACTTGTAGGAATTTAAAAAGCTAATTATAACCAGATATTCATTACACCACTGATAAGAAGCTGACTGAAGAGGCACATCAGGTGATAGAACTGCATCTTTAACCAGTCCTAACTGCACTTTACCTGAACTAATAAAACAAAGAGTGGCACTGATCTCTGTCCTCTCTATAGAGGTACGATGGCAAAACTTTTCAGTCAATGTGGGCTGTTATAAACACATCTCAGAATGGAAGCTTGAAACAATGTTTGGGTTTCAACAACTAGAAGACTTCATCTCTTCATCTTCCTAACAGAAAGAAGGAAAGAGAGAGAGAGAAGGAGAGAGGGAAAAGGAGAGAGGGAATGTAGTTCCAGGCACTGTTTTTGCCTTCATTGGTGTTTTAAACATTTATCCTGATCATTATTTTATCAATTCCTTTCCAATTTCACTATTTCTTCCAGTTTTCAAAGCAGTGCTCCTCCCCCTCCCTTCAGGGAAGAAATCACACCCTCAAAATCCTTGCCAGGATAATTTCTCTTTTAACAAATACATCAGCTCAAAAAGAGCTAAATCTAACAAGACTTTAGTTAAGGTGAGTATTATTTTCAAAGCAATACTTACTGAAGTGAACAGGGAGCCACTGCTGAGCTTTTCCAATGAGGAAGGAAAAAATTTTTAAAAAGCACTACTAAAAAGGAGAATTTAAGTCTGGTTTCTTGGTCAGCAGGATACAGGTTACTCAGTAAAAATAAAGGTCCGGGATCTGTGTACACCTAAGAAAACAACAGATTTAATAATCAAAGACTTGGTTAGTAAGCTCATTTCAGGCATTTTCTTGTATTTCCTGATCCCTCCATACTAAATGTACTCAATAAACTCATCACATTTCAAAACAGTGTAATTTAATTAATGGCTTTTAAAAACTTTATTTTCATCCAAAAGCATTTATTCTGCCACTCCAATATGGTCATTTTTAAAAACAAACTTGTTTGACTATAACAAGTTAAAATTGTGGTCAAATTAACAAAAACATTCCTCTGCACATCTAGAAAGACAATATTTAAGAATCAATATACAGAAAAAAAGGAGAACTCTTTAACACCCAGAATTAATTACTATCAAAAGAGACAATTACAGACAATTTAAGGTACTCAGATATTAGAACAAGCACCCTAGAAAGCCACAATGGCTCTAGGGATGGTTCAATCACTACAGGGCAAAAATAAATGCATGAAATGACCGGCAAGTCATAGTGGGGACCTTTTGTTTTAAAAACATGAAGATGTAGATTTTACTTGGAGTCCAAAGTCTGGCCTGACAAGCTCTCTGCTGCACCAAGAGAGCGCCAAAACATCTTTCTAGGCAAGTACATTATATTTAAATGTAATATTGATTGAGGCAAAAGCATTGTCTCATCGTCTCTTCTGCTTCATTGATGGAATGGAGACTCTGAAGTAACTCGGGACATTTCAATTAATCAGAATCAAGATAAAAGCAGTACTGGAAAGAGTACAGGAAACACTAAAACAAATATTCCTAGTATGTGAAGTATGCTGCATAGAACTTCTCAGAAATACCACTGAGATAAAAAATTTGGGAGGATGGCCCCTATTGTATCTCTGTAACAAAAGGACAGGACATACTTCAGTCACTGCCCATCCATGCCTACATGGAAAGACAAATACGAACATTTTTTCTGCCAGGAAAGGCAAATTCAACTGCTGGACGCTGAAGTTTTATAACTTCACATTAACGGGAGTATTTCAGCAGTGAGGATTTGAAATGGATGAAAGAATCAGCAAAGGCTGTTTCAGAATGAGACTGATTTCCACCACTTGGCAGCACACATGTCACATCCCGATCCCTCTGTCAGACAGGTCAGCTGGAAGCAGTGACCTGATAAAGATGCTGTGGAGTTGTGTGGCCCAAGACACAGGATCTGTGTTATGAATCTTGAATGAATATACTGTTAACACGGAAAGCTTTACATAATCGTGAGCTGCGAATGGAAACAGCAGCAGATACAAAAGCACACTAAGAAGAAACATAGAAACAGACACGAAAACTCATCCAAAATCCAACACACAGAAGATCAGCTATCACTTTTCATCCAGTGCAAACAGCTTCAGTTACAAGAAAAACACCCCTGGAAAGTATATGAGGACTTCACTCAAGGCCCACAGTGCAGTTTCTATTCTATACAAGGATGTGAAAAAACTCCCACCCAGCAGCCAACCTGAAAAAACCACGGAGGCTCTGTTTTAGAAGGCAGGGTTGTCAACTTCCCTACCCTCCTCTATTTAAAAAACCTTTCCTACAATTAACGTCAGGTCCTTTTCTGATAGAAGAAATGACTGCTTAAAAATCAAAGAAATCATGAAGAAGTCACGGCAAGGCAGACAACAAGCCCCACAATAACTTCACACAGCGGGATGGACACAGAGAAGCCTGAGGATAAATAACGGGGCCTAAAGCGGGGTGGCGAGCAGCTCCCTGCAAGCCTGACCCGAGCACTCAAAGCGGGCAGGTGGGACCCCCGACCCCAAATCTCTGCAATTCCCCCCTCCAAGCCCGCCCGGGCGGGACCCGGCGCTGCCCCAGCGCCCACGGGAAGGGGCGGCGGGAGGCAGGACACGGACACCGCGGCCCTTCCGCCCCCCTCAATTCCCCGCCGCGCCCCGAGCCCGCCCCCGGGGCCGGGCAATGCCGTGAGGGGGAGCCGCGGCGGCTCCTGCCCTCAGTGGGAGCCGCTCTGGGACCGCGACCGCCGCTCCCTGGTCGGGCGGCACGACGACCCCCCAGCCCGGCCCGGCCCACGAAGGTCACTCGCTGCTCACCCGAAGCACTGCCGGTGCTGAGGCACCACATGGGAGGGCGGGAGCGGGAAGCGGGCGAAGCGGAGGAAGAGGAGGAAGAGGAGGAGGGGGGGGGAGGGCGAA
>VXAZ01004830.1:338673-362025 GCA_013399875.1 Gymnorhina tibicen
CGCGGGCGGGGCCCGGCGCTGCGGGGCCATGGCGGCCGCGGGCTCCGCTCCGGAGGCGCGTCCCGAAGGGCAGGAGCCTCTGCTGGGGTCCGCAGAGGCGGCGGCGGATGAGGACAAGGAGGAGGAGAGCAGGTAGGGGCCGGTTCCGCTCTGAGGCGGCGCCAGGAGTTGGGGCGTCACGGCCGCGTGTGACCCGAGAAGCCGCCCGTGGGTGCCGGGTCCTTCCCCGCCCCGCATGGGGAGCCCGAGCCTGGCGGCGCTGCCCGGCCGGGGGTCCCGGCCCGAGCCGCCGTCCCCAGTGCTCCGGAGCCCGTGTCTCGGACCGTCCCGGGCCCGGCTGCGGGAGCGGGCCGGAGGCTGCTTCACTCTGTAGGAAATCACAAACCCACTCGCTTGGGAAGTTCCTAAAAGACACCAAACAGGATTAATGTGGGGCAGAAGCCTGGGCGTTTAATAGCAGCCTTCATGTGTGGGCAGCAGTTTGTCATTGGGGTTTTTTCCCCCTTCTGACAGCAAAACAAGTGTCTTAAGTGAACTTAAAATTGCAGATATGCCTAAATCTAGGTATGACTTACACGAGCAGTGTTTATAAACTATGTTCAGGCATCTGTATATCTATAACCTGAGTCTGCATCATTTGAATAGAAATTACCTTGTCACTTAGTTTGTAAGTTCTGTTTTAACTTTTTTTTCAGCCCTTGCAGTCTACAGCAGTATCTTTTACACACAACTTTTACATTGTATATTGTTATTTTCTCATCATAAGAACAGACTGGCTGTAGCTTTTAGTCAAATCAATAGTTGTTCCGGTTTGTGGTTCTTTTAAGGTTTACAGCTGTGAGGAAACGTCTGGGGTTTTATGGTTTAACACACACTTTTTAAAGCTTTTATATGATGTGTGATGCTCCAAAGTGCCTGTACAAAGAGTTTGCAGAATTGAAGAACTCCCTAGATCAAGATGTCTGTGTGTAACATTTGGTGTGTGATAGCATTTCTGTTATTTTGTTTGATTTGTCAATCTAGTATTTTTTCAGCGAAAAATAAATTCTTTATAGTCTTTGCTGAGCAGAAATCCACTCCTGCTTAACAAGTTACACAACTGTATTGAGAGTTCAGTGAAAAATGTTTTCAGTGTCATGTGGGAGCAACTAGAAGAGGATCAGATAATGATTTCTTTCTCTCTCTCTCTTTTTGGTTTAAAAACAGGGGTGTTGTGGAAACACAGGAACATTATAAGAGCAGATGGCGATCCATCTGGATCATGTACCTGACAATGTTTCTCAGTAGTGTGGGTGAGTAAACACATGTGGAATTCGATGTCGTTTCTTTAATATTCATTGCTTTGAAAATTACAGGGTCTTCTAGGTTTCAGCTACAGAGCTTCTTTAATGCTACTGTTCTAACCTCAAAAAAGGTGCATTGTTTAATTCTTCAATGGGAGAATATATGATTAGCAAATCAAACAGAAAGTTACATCTAATGAGATAAGTAATAAAATTGGTTTTACACAAGATGACGCATTGCATAAGTCTGTGGTTTATGACTCCTTAATAGTTTGGTAGTGGCAAAAGGTAGTGGCAAGGTAAGGTTATTGCTCAGAACCGAACAAAACAAAGGTCACACCTTTATCATCCAAACTGAAACTTCTAGGGAATGAAAACAGAAATAATGTGGAGTTCTTAAGAGGTAAGATCTTGATGGGAATGTATGCTGTCCATTTCAAAATATGTATCAAAACTTTTTCTCCAAGTGAACTTTGCATTTCCATTGCAGAACAGTTTGAAATTTTATTCCTAAGTAACTCCCCCTGGAAACAAGGATTCTGTTGATTTTTGACCTGTGATAATTTTCTGTGGGCCTAGAAATTACCATGAAGTTGATAGGATACTTCAGTAACTCTTTTTTTTAAAATTACTTAAAATTTTTTTGACATGAATACAGATATGTCAGTATATCAAGAAATTCTTTTTACTTTGGGGCCTTGTCTTTCCATTTGGAGGACAACATAGGAATTTTTTTGTTTAGTGTGTATGCACCTATAAAATGATCTTTTAAAAATAATTCCTCCTGATAGGAGGAATTAAAAAAAGCAGGAAATGCACAGGTTTTGACTCTAATACACTTAGAGGCAGAAGAATGAACTTGTTACTGATAAAAATGGCAAATAAAATAACTTCGGTTTTTGCTGTATTACAGGTTTCTCAATTGTAATCATGTCTGTGTGGCCGTATCTCCAAAAGGTTTGTAAATATGTTTGTTTTTTAATTAGTAAGAAGAGAAAACTCCTGCTCAGAAAGTAGGTAATACAAAACTTGGCATTTTGTTTAGGAAAAGAAAAAATAAAGGGAAGTGTGTGGCTTTAAGAGACTTTTATTCTGCCGTCCACTTAGACAGCTTTTATTATTTCTTGCAAAATCTGTCAGGTTTTTTCCTGAATTGGCAAAAGTATATAATAATCTGGAAATGTTTGGTTTTCCAATATCATGATTTCTTGGACAGTGAATCAATAGAAATCTCATTATTAAAACATAATACACAAGACTTGTCTGCATTTTGGCCAAAAAAAAAAGAAAAAAAAAAAAAGAGGAAACGGGAGGTAGAAGTTGCTCTGTAAATGTCACATTTATGCACATAGGTCTTGATATTCCTAACAGGGGATTGCCATTGTTCCTGTATAGTGATTTTAGTTTCTTTGGGAGGTTTTCACCTCTTAGTTGTGATCTTAAAAGCAGCATAAAATCTCTAAAACTTTAATTTAATCTGCACCAGGACTTTCCTGCCCCTGGAACTGCAGAAGGCAGTTTCAAATGCAAATTTGGAAGGAGATAACCTGGGCAGGGACCTAGGGGTAGCATTGAAAGTGAGGCTGGTGCAGAATTCTTGCAGAAAAAAAGAAAATGCATTCCCAGCCGTGTAAATCAGGATAGATTCAGGCATGTGCAGAGAGAGTGGAAGTGCTCCTGGCATGGAAAGTGCCTGCCATGCTGCTGAAGTTCTGTCTCTAGCCCAGAACATCAGCAGTGCTGTACACAGACTCTTGGAGTTTGCTGCAAGTGAGCCATTCCCAAGCTTTGAAGCAAAGCAGATTTTATTGGTTTGGTGCACTGCTGGAGAGAGTGAGCCAAGGTTTATTACCCCAGGCAAAGCATTACAGTACAGAGTCCTTGGTATCCCAGGTACTAATTCTAAAAGGGTGTTACTGGTAATATAAAACACTGCAGTGCTTTACCCACAGAACTGATTCATGTGTTCCTGCAGATTGATCCAACAGCGGATGCGAGTTTCTTGGGCTGGATTATAGCTTCATACAGCATTGGCCAAATGGTTGCCTCTCCCCTCTTTGGCTTGTGGTCCAACTACAGGCCCAAGAGAGAACCTCTGGTCATTTCCACTGCTGTTTCAGTAGCTGCAAATTGTCTCTATGCCTATGTCCACGTGCCCCATTCCCACAACAAGTACTACATGCTGACTGCACGTGCCCTCGTGGGGTTTGGAGCAGGTAACCACAGCAGGATTTACATTTCTGGAAATTATTGCATTCTGTGTCTCGTGTGAGATGGTTAACGTTATATTTTAGTACCAAATTTATCATTATGTGAGATAACTTTAGCAAAGCAAAGAGTTGGCCAGTAGTGGTTTGTCACAAAATTGTGTAATTGTGCTGTTGTGTGAAAATACTAGAGGGAGTGCTGGGTTTTATTTTCTTGCAAAATAAGAAACAAACCCCTAAAATAAATGTCACTCAACAGTTCAACAATATGACTTGATATTTACATGAATACTTGCTTGGGTTTGGGGTTTTCTTGAAGGAAATGTGGCTGCAGTTCGATCGTACATTGCGGGTGCCACTTCCCTGATGGAAAGAACGAGTGCCATGGCCAATACCAGTGCCTGCCAAGCTGTTGGCTTCATATTAGGGCCAGGTAAAGCATATCTTCCTTCCTCACTTCTCTTACTAGGTTGAAATTGGGTCGTGGAAGTAGGAACCCTCAGCAGCTCTATTTTAAGGCATAGTTTATCAGTGATAGCGCAGTTGAATAAATGGGATCCACTCACCTATACTTCTGTAAGGTAGTATAAATGAAAAATTCTTGTCCAATTGCTCTGCATCAATTTAAAGTTTAATTTAAAGCCCCCTACTCCATCTTTTCTCTCTAGTTTGCCCTTAGCATGAGGGATAATCCAGTCCCAAGACCAAGGTTTTCCTTTTAGGAGCAAGAGGAAAAAAGTAAATCGTCTGTCTGCCAAGAAAATTAACCAGTGGTACACTCAGAATTCAGTTCTATAAGTGTCATGATGTTATTTATACAGTGTATTTGTATGTAACCAAGTAGTTTTCTGGCTAGCTGAGATCCCACTAGTATCCATTTTGTTTAGAGTAGGATTCTCAAAATGTAAAAGGTTGGACAGGTATAATACTTAAATTTTACTTGGCAATTAGAATAACTTTGCTTATCCAGTTTTATATGCTCTACATATGTTCTAATGTTTTCTTAATGATTCTCAAAATTTTCACAGTACATTGATGTTTTTAAGTTTTTCAGACATGTTTTACACTTATTGGAGAAGAAGGAGTAACATGGAAATTCCTTTGTCTTCAGCTGAACATGTACACGGCACCAGTTTTATTTGGAGCTCTCTTAGGAGTTATTAATATTATTCTCATCTTTGCCATATTCAGGTAATCAAGTAAAAAAAAATTAAATATCCTACCTTGTTCTTGTGGGTGACTTGTAGCAAATAATATGCTGCTCAGCAGGAGGAGTAATAAACCTGAAATCTGGAGTGCTAAAACTCTAAGTTGTTATTTATTTTTTCAGTGTTTCTACCTTCTTTAATACCTGTATTTTTATTATGCTCATAAATGAATCTTGGTGATGTTGTGTTTAGAATGTAAACTGATTTAAAAAGTTAAAGGTATTAGACTATTAGCCTTGATAGAGTTTTAGTGTTGGTGGTTGCTGCCCGTGTTTTTTCTCTAAGGAGGAATAAGGTTGGCTTGCCTGTAGGGATCTCACTGTCTGTGTCTTTCCTTTAAGAATCTCAGGGGGGATTTTTATTCATTATCCCATTGGTGCAGATGCATCTGGATATGTGACACTATCCCGCTGGAATATTTCCTTTCTTGAATAGGGTGGTATTCCCTGCAGTCAGATGTGAGCTTGGAAGATGATGTTTAAGGGAGCTGTGAATAATTATCATATAGATGATACCATTTACAATTATTTTAACAGAAACTTGACTCAATAGTAGATCAAATAAATATTTATATTAATGAAAAAAGTTCTAAATTTCTAGGGAGCACCGAGTGGATGACATGGGACGGCAGTGCAAAAGTATCAATTCTGATGCAGAAGGTACCAGTGCTTCCTTGAAAACTGATTCTGTGATTCTAATTTTGAAGTACTCTCTTATTACATAGAAGCGTTTAGAAGTATTCTAAAGTCTGATGCACTGGGAAGTTGATGTGGAAAATAGGCTACATCTCTCCCTAGCTGGTCCAGAAATTGCTTCATTTGTCATGTTGTGTCCATAGTGCTGTCTGGTAGCAAAGAAGAAAAAAAATTAAAATTGTATGGATCCTTCTGTATTTTCACCCTGACAATTCTGCTATGTACCTTTGACCTTGCAAGAGAGCAGGAAGTGTTTTTGTTTCCATTATTAAGATACTTAAAGAAGTTTGCTTATTTTGCTCTCACTCAGGACTCATTGGGAAAACAGACGGGTTTTTTTGGGAATAATTTTCTCTAATTGTCAGCGGAATTGAAATTTCAACAATTCCATTTTGATATAAAAACTTTATACTTTGATTCTCAAAGTATAGCTTTCTAGCTGCCCACCAGCTTGCATGCTAAACACTTAGAAGACTAAAGGAATCATTACTGTTTGTAATTTGTGATGGTATAAGAAAAAGCTCAAGTGTGCAGTTCAGGTAATTGTTTTGTGTTGCTGCAGGAAGTGATGTTCTGGATCAGAACACAGAAGGAAGCATTGACCACGTTGCTGTGGTAGCACTCAACATTCTCTTCTTTGTCATCCTGTTTGTGTTTGCTGTCTTTGAAACGTAAGTTTGTCTATTTTCTCTCGAAATACTCAGACATGTAGAGTAATTAGACTGGGGGAGGGAGGGGGGGGGGCATGTAGAGGCTTTTCTCTTCCACTCATCTTCCTAAGTAGAAGTCCAAAACCATAGGCAATCAAGTTGATGTACTGATACAGAGTAATGAATTAAAGGTCAGTAATAACTAAAAATGGTGCACAGGTTGTGGTATAGGAAACATTAACGTAGAAGCTTTTGAATGGAGGCAAACCCATACCCTCAACTTTTTGACTGTTCAAAAAAAAAGGTAGCTACCTAACTTGGGCTACCTAAAATCTTCAGAGAAAACGTGTTTTCAGTTGAGTATCTTGTTCTGTATTTTTTAGTTTAGTTTTGTGTGATTTCTTAGTATGATTCTGATTAGCTCCAAGAGCTTCAGTGAATCCATTATTTCAGTGATGATTAAAACAATTGTTTGATAGAGTTAATGCAATTGCATTCTGAAATACACTGGTTTATATGACTGGGGTTTTTTCAGCCTAAAGAGGTATGTTATTTTCTGCTAAATTTTCTGTGTGTAAGAAAAAAAGTAAAACATAACAACATTATCTCTGGCTCCAGTGCCCTTCATTTTTTTAACTTTTAGAACACTTTGAGGAGGTAAGATTTATTCTGCAAGGTTTTTGAGCTCTAATGTAGCTAAAATTTTTTTTACTATATGGCTCTGTTATAGTTGCATTATTTTTAGAAAACGGAGGTTTTAGAGACTGGTTGTTGCTAAAACTGAGGTAGTATTAAAAGTTTTATTATTTTTATTCTCAAAAATTCTCAAAAAAAATCAGGGTCTGATTTTTTTTCTGTCTCTATTACCCTGGCTTGGCTTTAACTCCATCTGAACTATCAGAAATAAATTAATGATGCTTCAGAGTATGGCTGGTGTAGTGCATTGATGTTTGGGACAATTCATGTATGGAAACTAATGTATGGAAGAAGCTTTTTATGATTACTGTATTTTTGTTCTGTCATTTCAGTGTAGCTACTCCATTGACGATGGACATGTATTCCTGGACCAGGAAAGAAGCTGTTTTTTATAATGGAATAATCCTTAGTGTGATTGGCATTGAATCAGTTATTGTTTTCATGGTGGTTAAAACACTATCAAAGAAGTAAGTTTTTGGAATTGTGTTACTTGTGTTGGCTAAGGGTGAAAAGTTTTATGGCAAGGCCAAATCTGTGTTACTCAAGTCTTTTACTTGGTAATGAATCTGGGTTTACTATACCAGTGAAATACCTCCAATTTTGGCACAGCCTTGATGTTGTGGTTGTTCTTTATTCTGTTAACATAACCCCCTTACTTGACTGTCTTTTACCTTTGAATGACAAAAAAAGCAGGTTTGAAGTTACTGTGATTTTGTAATTTTTTTTGCTGGTGTTTTGGTCCGATATCATTTCCACAAACTAATGGGCTAAGTAATTAGCAGCTACCTAAATTTTACGTTAATTAAACAATACATTTAACTGCAATTTCGTTGTTTGGTAGGACTGGTGAGCGTGCCATACTCCATGCAGGCTTACTGATTGTCTTGGTTGGATTCTTTATCTTACTGCCTTGGGGGAAGAAACTACCAAATATCCAGTGGCAAGGTATAGTTCAAGTCTTACTAGACCACCTTTGTAGTGTTCTTTTGAAAGCCTTTTATTACACTTTTGTTCTGAATGATACGAATAACTTATTTTTACAGAAATAAAGAACAACTCTGTTCCCAGAACAGCCCCCACTGAAATGTTAATGCCTTTCTGGAGTTTGCAAGAGATGCAGCTGCCGTCCAACCACACGTCAGAACCCGTGGGCTGCCCTATCACACAGTCCTGGTGCCTGAATACTCCCATGATCTACCTGGCCCAGTACATCAGCTCTGATGTGCTCATAGGGTTGGGCTATCCCGTTTGTAACGTCATGTCCTACACTTTATACTCAAAAGTCCTAGGACCAAGGCCTCAGGTAAGCATGATCCCTAAATGGTTTACTTCATTTGCTCTGCAAGACTTGCACTCTTTGTTAAAATGAGGGATATAGTAAAAAATTCCTGTTGTCATCAGCAAAATAATTGTGTGTTTCAAGCAGGGCAGAACTTTGCAGTTCTGAGAGCAGAAAGAGCTCCAATCTTTTTTAAAATCCAAGGCAAATCTCTAGGGCAATTAGAATGCAAGGCTTGTGCTATTTATGCAAATCTTACAATGTGAAAGTTTCATGACTGTTTTGGCAGAGTCCTTTTTGTAACTACCAATTATATATTTGGAATACCAGTACGGAATAATTACTAACCTCTTACTAAGTTTATTATATAAAGACTACACATGCCACTAGACCTCTAGTATTGGCATTTTTTAGTAGTGAAACACTATAGCAAACTTATATTATTGCTTAACAAAAGATTTTATTCCCCTTTTCCCCATTTTTTTCATGTTATATTTTGGTGAAAGAGACTAAATGCTTTGAGCCAGAATGCATTTTGTTAGAAACCAGTGGAGTACCTTTGAGTGAAGCCTTGGAATTAATGCTTAGAGAGGCTGAGCAGTACTCTTGGAAACAAAGTAATCAGTGTCTTAATGAGTTAAGAAAGATAAGTGGTTGTTTAAATACTTCCAAATTTTCTAGTTAGGCTAATGGGTTGGAATTAATGGCAGTCCAAATAATTCCTGTATCACTTACATAAGCTTTTGATCTGCTGCAGGGTGTCTACATGGGATGGCTGACTGCCTCTGGAAGCGGAGCACGGATCCTTGGGCCTGTTTTCGTGAGCCAAATCTACACTCACCTGGGGCCACGCTGGGCATTCAGCTTGATCTGTGGAGTAGTTGTAGCCTCTCTCTTACTCTTGGAGATAGTATACAAGAGACTAATTGCATTTTCTGTCAGATATGGGAGGATGCGGGAAGAGAATTGTTAAATACGTATTTAAAAAAAAACCAAACAACCAGTAAAACCAAGCAGAAGTAATACTTAAGTTTATTACTGCTTTTTAATGAGGAGTACCTAACGACTGACCTTGCTGGCTGTGTGCCAACAACTGTACACCTGTACTTACACATTGACAGAACTCTTAACTTGGTCATACCCTAATACCTGGTCACCCCTGCTGCAGTTGGCTTTTGTGTTCTGCTTTTCTAGCAGCAGAGGAAGGAATGTGACGTGTTAGAGCAATACAATGGCACAGTTGAAGTGTGTACAGTTTAAATGAGGCACATGTGCACTGAATGCAGCTGTGAAGGTCACAAGTTACGTGCATCCTTTTCCAGAAAGAAGTAAAAGAAATATTATCTTGATTCTGTGAATCAGGATTAGTAACTCTTTTGTAACTACAAGATTAGTTGAGCTGCATGCACTTTGTATGGAGACACCACTGCTTAAGCAAACCTTCTGATGTTGGGTTTGTTGGCGTGTAAGGACTGATTCATACAGACCATCTGGTTCTGGAACCTGTTACATCTCCTCCAGGATTTCAAATAACAGGTGAAAGAAACATAGAGGAAGGTAGCTGCCCTCCACACAGGTAGTTGGTGTGGGATTTGGATCTTTAAGTTGATCAAGAGCCATTGAAAATCAGTCTCAGCAGCTGTTACTTGAACTACAGTGAACCATATGTGCAATTTTTCCTCTACTGTTTTGCTGAATGCCTTTTTGTAGCAAGAAAGATAACCTGCAGAGTTGAAATAGGCACAGCTTTTCTTAACAACAAGAAAAAAAGTCTGCAAGTAGTTTACTCTTTTGTGCTCGGTGAGAATGACTGTACTGTGCTGAGCAGTGGTGGTAATTCAGTGAAAGGAGAAAACTGGCTCCTGGGCATTCACTATTATCTGTAGACCTCTGTTTTTTCTGATATGAGGGTACAAGAAACAGGAATTTACACTGTTTTAGTCATTCAGACTTTATTTTAAAAAGTGAGATTGTAAATTTCCTTCATAATAGGGCCTAAGCTCATTTGGTATGGGTTTGTTCAGCTGTTTTAGTGCTTCTGGGAAAAAAACCTCTGGAATAAGTCCAGTATGAGAGTTGTGGCTGCTATTTAATGTCCCTACTATTTGATGCTTATTGAATTTAATAAATGTAATTATGTATTCCTATGTACTCAATTGTTCAAACACTAAGAGACTACTGAATTAAAAGATGACTTTTTTGAGTACTGACTGAAGAGGATACAGAAGTTTTATTTCCTCACGGGCTTTCCTGCTACAGAATCACAAAATGTTGTGAAAAAGGACTTCACTTTTATATGCTAATTCATAATAAGTGCTACTTGTATATCTTTCTTGATGTTTCTAGTGCTAAATTCTTTACTTGCAAACTATTTCCTTGATTTGGACATGACAAAATAATGGAAGTTCTGTCTTTTAAACAGTAGCTGAATAAGGAGAACTGGCTTGAATCATTTAAGCTGAGCTGTGCTTGCACCAGCTCCTCTGAAACTCATGGTCCCCCCCCCTCCAACACCGTTTTGGATCCCACTCCATTTAAGCCCTTTGCCTGCCTAATAAGGAAGTCATAGAGTATTTAAGTACAGCCACAAGCACCATCAGGAGTGTTAGCACACTTGAAGCAAAATGCTTAGGAGAAAAGCTACTGTTAATGCTACTTCAGTTGCTTGTAAGTATTACTAAAGGTGTAAAACAAGGTAAAACTACCTAAAGTTATTAATTCCTACCCTTTAACCATCACTTGACCATGAAACAAATAAATAGATCCAGACAATTACCACTGCATTTATTTTTTTTGTATAACATGCTTGTGCAGGGAAGTTTGAAGCTGCTGCTACAAAAAATAAAAACAGAGTTATAAAACATATACATATTTACATATATTACTTGTAAGACATAAAAATATAAGTTATTTACAAATACAAATACTTGAACAGAACAGATGCATTTTCCTTGATTGTTGGCACTGAGTAAGCAGTGGAGTAAGAAAAAAAATACAACAGATTCAGATAATTTCCAAAGACTTAATGCAGTCAAGAACTAAATTGCTTGAAGTTTTGCTTGAGCAAGTTTATCCATCACTTTAATGAAAAGTATGTTTTGTATGATACTTCACACACAATTTGCTACACATAAACAGAGCAACCCTCCCCTTCCTAACTTTCTACCAGATCTTGGAAGAATTTCTGCATAAGCTGAGTAAGATCAGTCACTTTACTGGGAAGTCAGTGAGTGAGTTTATTAAGCTTTTGTGCTGTGACACCCAGTTTTCTTTAATCAGTGAGGACCAGCTGGATTGGTAAACATTACAAGAATAGAAGACAGACAGTGCAGCTTCTCTTTGATGTATTCTGGCAACTTATCATCTTCTCCATATCTAGAGAGGCAAAACAACATAGAAAAATTCAGATGCTTAAATAATTTGTTTTATTTCATGACAATATAGTTATTTCAAAACATTACTTTTCTCACCCTCCCTGTTTTTAATATTACGCATGAATAGTGACTGTAGATGCATGCCCAACTTGTTTTATGCATTTGTTATCCAGAGTTCAGTCACAGCTATGGCTGCTTCTCTTTATTTATTAAGCTTACATAAGCTAATCAACTGTGAAGTGACGGCAAAGCTAAGGTTTAATATTTACAAACCAAAATCAATAGTGGCTATGAAGTTACCTGGTGTACAACAGCCTTGTACTGAGGTACCTGAACTGTTTTTATGGCAGGAACAGACTCACCTGGTTGTGTGGCCATCTGGAGAAGTGTAAGTGATGGAAGAGACACCTGCTTGGGCTACGAGCTGGGATCCATCATTGAACTGAACCCATACTGCTCCACTGGTCAGCTGACGAGAGAAGTTCAGTTATGGTTTGAGCATAAGAAATACAAAATTCCACACCTAGAACTTTTCTAATAATGGAAGCTGAAAATTTTTCAAAATTGCTGAAGGGACTTCGGTATTTTTGGGCAGTCTTTTAAAGATAAAGATTGCATGGATATTACTTTGGAGGAAGTAGTCTCATGCAGATTTCCTCAGGTTTCAGATTCTCAGCTTTAGTTATCCTTGTCAATATCAGATAAATAAAGAATTACCTTTAGCCTAACCACTCCTAAAGAATATTTATAAAGGGCCAAACACTAAAAAGAGACCCATTTGTGAGAGTTCACAGCTATACACAATGTAAAGAATATATATATATATGTAAAGATAACTTTTTCTGTTAGGACAGGAAGCTTACTTTATCTGGATTGCCAAGAACATTTTTTTAAACCTAAAGCTTATCCAACAGAAAAGCAGAGGGAAAATGGCTTTGCAAGGAAACAGCTTTTCCTGTTGTAGAGGAAGATGTATTTCTCTTGTACAGATCTGGTACATATCTATTAAAAACTGTGACAAAGTTTTTGGTTTTTCATGACACCTTTGCATCTATAATAGTGAACAGAGAAGTTTGACATTTTCAATTTTTTACTAGAGTCAAATTTAAATGCAAAAGACACTGAAATAGGCAATAATAGCCACAGGAAAATTGTGGTGACTGAGATACTGAACAATTATTCTCATTTCTTCTACTTATGTAGTTCACCATGGTATTTATCTAAGACATTTATTTAGAAGTACCTTTCCACATACAAATTTTAGATTTAAACTGTAGTGCACAACTGAATGTTTCCTCAAAAACCAAGTTTAAAGTTAATGACTTAAAAATATCTCAAATTTAATAGGAAAAAAGAATAGATGTGTCTCCTTTATTAATTCTCACCTGAGAAGCCCAACCAACATTTTTCACAAAAACAGATTTGACAAGTTGGGCTGAATTTGGACTGCATTCCGTTTGAGGAACAGAGGAGCACGTCTTTTCAACAGTGTTAGTCAGAAATGTAGGTTTTTCATAGGACACCACCTAAAACCCAGAGATGCACAGAATTAACAGCCTTGGCATTAATCCTCCTGATAGGGTACCAGCTGTAGGGGTCAATTGCCACCTGTTCCTGTATACAGACAGATTTAGGCTCTATGCTTCATTTAACAGCGTTACCGCATAAAAACCCCACAGGGACACAACTTTTTGTTGTCAGGTTCCTTTCAGTCAGGTGGAAATGGTCAGATTCTGTACTAGGGACACGAGCTACACAACCAAACAGACATGCAGATCCAACAAATGTAGATTGATGTACGTTCAACAAAGCTTACAATACAGTGTGCCAAGACCCCAGTATAATTCAGTCAGCTAAGGATGTTTTCTCAGGAACCAAAACCTGGTGGGCCTTTTAAACAAACCAGATTAAATTGCTGACAAAGCCTTACTGGCTATATGTATATTTTCATTTGCCCTTTTTTATATAAACACTAACACTTGATTACTTCAGAACAACAACCTCAAGTGCCAATAACCTTTGGGATACCATTTGTTATACACCACTGAGGGCACAGCAGAACTCTCAAACTGAAGACTGTGCTGTCTAACACAAGCAATTTTCAAACCCTCTTCTCAGGAGGCATTTGTGGTAAAGTTTTGAAGTATTCTGATTTTTCTGATGATCTTAAACGCAGATATGAAAAGTTAGTTGAAATCAAAGTTAACATTTCTAGGCAATAAGCTCACAAATGGCTAATAAAAGCCTATATTCATACAAATATAATTCCATTAGTTCAAGTAAAACAGCAGTATGGGAGAGTAGTCTCCACAGTATGTCCTTGGGTACTTACAGGAGCACAGTTTGGAGTCTGAACTGGAGTAGAACTGGCAGCTTTATTTCTATCCAACACCACAACCTCTTTTGAGTAGTTTGTCCTGTCCAACAGTGGAGGTGCTACAGCCTGTGGTGATTCAGTATTACCAGGTTTTCTGGAAAAATAATGAGAAAAACTGGGAAAAAGTCTGTCCAAAAGGGACTAAAGAAACAAGTGAGGAGACTGAGCTCTTCCTTCATTTTACCATGGACTGTCCAAAGCACCTGATGGCAGAACTCATTTTCAGTTCAAATACATAAGTATTCAATAAATATTCAAATACATCAGTATTTTGAACTGAAAGATATTACCTTCCAACAATTATTGGAAAAAATGGAACACTTCCACTCCTTTTTTCTTCTTCCAAAACAGCAGATTCCAGTGCAAGGCATATACGATGTCCCTGAAATGAGAAGGGGTTTAATAAAGTTTGAAATTGAAAACTGTATAAATATTTCATACATGTTTAGTGTGGCAGGTGAGCCCACACAAGGAAATTGCAATGGTATTGAATTTTTCAAGTTGTATAAAGCAGCTTCATCTGTTCTGTTTAATCCTTTCACCAGACAGGGAAACCTGTTTTACACAATAGTGAGAATTTCCTCTCAATTTTGGTTGTGAGATACTGTAACTGTTACCTCTACACTGATATTTGCTCTTCCAAAAAACACCATCCTCCCTCCTTAATAGTGTAATGAAAACCAAGAAAAGCAACACTGGAAGCACATTTGTGAAAGGGAAGCTGAATTTTCAGGAAGCTGCTTTTGCACTATGTAAAACACCTTACCTCATTTGCATGATCCATATAAGCCTGGATTTCCTTCTTCAACCCTGCTTCACTTTCTCCTTTCAAAGTGAAGGATTTCCCTGACTTTTCAATCACACGAGTTATACCAGCTGTCTTATGTATCTTTGTCCCTGCAAGAAAATGTGAACCCTTTCAGTGGGAGCTGTATAAAATACCAGTTAACCACGGAAAGCTTGGAGCAGAGACATGCCTTTCAGTAAGTAGGTTAACTGTCAAAGGTAGATGTAAAGAAGAGCTCATGAATAAAAATGAAGTATAATTTAAATAACACTTTTGCAACATGTACTTCCTGAAGAAGGTATCAGTAAGGAATTAAAGAATCAACTAATCTACAAGTGCTAGAATAAAGGCAGAGTGGCCAAAAAACTGTTTATAGTGCACTATTTTCTTCAAACTGGAGTGGTGGTTGTTTAGTGTTAGGCAATATTTTAGTGCAGCTCTAAAATCATGATTTACCTATTTTCATAACTGCAAAAATGAATACATACCATCATAGAAACAAATTTCAACATCTGCAGGGGGTGAATTTTCCATCAACATGCACTTGGCATATCTTGTATAGAACGTCACTTTGGGGGTTTTTGTTCTCACCAACTGCACAAACTTAGCTGCATACTGGTATTTTTTCCAGTACTTTTCTAAAAAAGAAAATAAAAAAAACTTTTTTAGAAGTTAGAAAATTAAACACTGTGCACCAGCTTAAAGAGAAGTAATTTAAATTATGTATTTGATAGCTTAAGGTTGTGAGTAATATTTAAGTATGTTTAAAGAAACTGATTTATTTCCACCAACAGCTCCCAGTATGAATGAGGAAAAGATTACAAGAGCTTTAATTTTAGTACACGACATTGTAAAGGGGTGATTCCTTAAAGCTTCCACATAAAAGGAATCAAAACCTGTGGGTTGCACTTTCCTGTGAAGTTTCAAAACAGTTTTCAGTTAAACTGTAGTTTGGATCTAATTCTGAGAGGAGTTTTACTTCAGAGCTAGCTGAAAAGTAATAGCTAAAAGGATAAAGTCACAAGATTCACTTAAAATATAACATCAATCATCATAATTTTAAAATAGATTTCAGCTTACCTGGCAAGTTGTCAAAATCGTAGGTGCAGATGCCTTCAGGAGGAGCAGGAGGTCGGTCATCAAGAAGGAAACCTCTTCCTTCATTTGGATGATAAACTGCAATCTACAAAAAGGGAACAAAAATTGTGTGTAGTTGCAACTTATTACAGCACTCTGCACTTTTAACAGGTATGGAAATAAGTCACATTTTAATTAATTAATTACTGGGATTTACCATGAAAGCTCTATTCCTCTAAGTAATTATTTAACAGCAGCACTTTTCCAGCAATAGTTCACCTATTCCAATGTCAAATCCCATTTTTCTCTGAAATAATTGCTTGCTCCCTTAATTATATGGCTTTATTATGGAGGGGGAAAGTTTACAGCTGTGCATATATAAACATTGGATTACAAAAGAAATAATCACTTAAAAAGAAAAAAAGCAGCTCTAAATGAACTCTAAACCCCTTATACAACAGTGAAGAAATCAAATATATACTCACCATATTTCCATCACAAGATATTCTAAGAACTTCTTTCACAAGTTCCTGGGAACGATGTTCTTTCAGAAACTCCATGCACACTTCTCCAGTATCTAGAATGCTCACCTAGAATACATTAAATATACAAGTTAAACAAAAAGACCTTTACTTTCTGCAAAAGGTAAGATACCACTTTTTTTTCCACAAATGCTTTAATAAATGGTTTTCTTTTTCCTTAAAAGCACTTCAAACTTATAAATGCTTCTTAGAGTAACTTTTCTTATTAGTGCTATTAAAACAGAGCACTTCAAGATGACTGAAGGATATCAGCCTGGTCACTGAGGGTGTGGCTTCTTAAGTGACAAATCAAACACAGACAGGTCTGCTCCAAAAACTAAAATGCATCTTATTAATATAATTTTAAATTATTCTAGATTAAGTTTCCTAAAAACATATGTTTGTAGCTTACCAAGTGATTTTTAAGAGACAGTCACACTATATTAAGCACTTCAATTGTTCCCATTTTTAGAACTGATACATACCACTGCATTTTTGGTTTTTTGCCTGATGGGTTTCAGCCTGTGAGCAGTGAGAGGTGACACAACACTTCGCAGTGTAGGTTTCTGGGGTGCTGATGGTTCTTGGCCCCAAGTTTGGTTTTGTTCTGGAGTTGACCAAAGGCCACAGGTAGGAGATGGTTGAATTTTCTCGTTTTTGCAGAGAATTCCAGGGATGCATTTCTTTGGGTTTCCCTGGTTTAAAGAATGTGGACAGTCACCAGATGCACCGTGATTCCTTATATCTTTTAAGGTGTTCCATGCATTTCTTGGTGCATCCTGCTGCACATCCAGATGGTACTGGAAACCTCCACGTGCATTACTCTTGCCAGTCAGGTCTGCAGGTGGTCTCAGAGGAACTGAAGGCATCAGAAAGGGACATTGTAAATTCAAAGAGTCATAGCCAGAAGGAAGAAATTCTATTATAATTGTAAAACCTTATCAAGAGATTGTCTTAGAAGGCTTATTTAAGGGAAGAATGGGATTTCTCTAATCCTCAGTCCAAATCATCACACCTTTTAGTACCATCAATACCAGTGCTAGCAAAATTCCAGTGCTACTTAAAATAAGCTGTTCCTGTATTTCAGTTATGATAGTCTTCAGTTTTTATATATCAAATAATTTTTAAAAATCCTTTACAAACAAAATACTAGGATTTCAAGTAGATTCTTACACGAGAATTAGTTTAATCTGTTGAAAGACAGATTATTTGCCATTCAGGTAACCACTAGTTGCAAATTTCATGTAAGTTCCAGTTTATCTAACTAGTGTCTTACCATCAACTGGAGGTTTTGGTACTCAAAATGTTAAATGCATACTCCACATCCCTGGTTTTATTTTTAAAATCCTTGTATTTATATTTTTTTTAATCCCTATTTTCATATTTAACCTTCCTACAACTCCTTCCCTAGTTTTGATATTTAAATCCTTGATCAACTTTCATCTCACCCACATCACTATTGTGCTCCTTCTGCCATGTGGCTGAACAGTTGAGAAGGGACCAAAAATTAAATAGGATTATTCAGACCATATGTTCTCTGATTCCAATTCCCTGTAGACAGGAAGGGAAGGAGTCCAGTAATATCAAACCAAAAAAGGCCAGAATAGATTTGTGGTTTATTTTTATGATTAAATTACATTATTTGTTAATGATGTAACATGATGCACAACAAAGAACACCTCCTTTCCTTCTGTGTCTTTTGTCCTTCCCTCCACCCATCCTTCTGCAGCCTTATTATCTTTCTCATTCACTGAGGTCCCATCTTCTCTTATTTAATTGTAATTGCACAACTAAATTTAGAGGGCTTTCAAGTCACCTGCTAATATTTTGTCATATATTTACACTTACGCATTTACACAACTGAGTAATTATGTCAGAGTCTAAAATTCTGGTTTCCTCTTCGGTTTCTTTTGCTAAAATACTAGTAGAAAATAACAAGCTTGTTTTAGGAAACTAAATATTCAAATTCAACGTACAAAGAAATAAAAAAAACCAGAAAATCCCACAGAAACTATTACAGGTCACTAACTTGAGTGCAAAAATACACAGCTGATGAGTAACACACCATTTGTTTGCATGCTTCCAAGCCACTGCTGCATCGTCTCAGCCTGGGACTTCTGCTCTAACAAACCAACCTGGGGCTTCACTGGGCACAGATAATTTGAGCTACAAAATAAAAGTTACACACGTAATCAAGATTGCATCAAAGACACTTGCACAACGAAAGTTATAATGCTACAGCTGCAGAAACCACAACACTTGGAACATTTAGGAAATGCAGGTGGCATTTTGTAGCTCTAGGCAGCACAGAATATGTTTCTTTTTCATGGGGTAAAGCATAAAGAAATAAAATAGTTTCTGAATGGAATGAAAAGTTATGATAATGCTGCCAGCATTTGTTGTTCTTACATCTGGCTCTTAATCCTCCAGCCTTGGAGAAGACACAGTGATGACATGACATCCATGACCCAAGTGTATCTCACTCAGCACAACAAACGTGCAGCTGAAAGATGCCAATCCTACCACCCAAAATAATTTGAATTTCTATAAAATACAGTCAATCCCAGAAATCAGAAAGATTTTTTACCAGCTTTTTAGATGATGACGTATATGTAGCCACAGGTGAACTCAAGATATAATCCACATGTTGAAGGATAAAGAATACGCACAAAACCAGTTACTGCAGAGTCACTGATCTGCTGTAAATTCGCACTAAGCTCCTGTGAGGTTTTCTGTCTCCATAGCCTGTACCTGTCTGCGCTTTCTTTTTGTGACGATTACTACCATTGGCAAGGATTCACTTATCACCAAAACCACCCCAAAACCACAGAATATAAAACATCTAATTTAGGTCTTAGGACCTTGCATTTAAGATTGCTGTGCAAGCTAACTACAGATGCAAGAGGCTTTCCCATAACCAACTATGTAAAAAAAGTGGTAACCATTAAGTCAGTCCCCACACTCGCATTAATATTCGCTCATGTTTACATTTAGCACAGCTTTATGAAGTCGTGGGGAAAAAAAGTAAGCGTTAAATTAACATTTGCATAAATTTTTGAGTCATTAAACATTTCTCAAACTAGAAAGAATTCACATGCCCACTGAACTTTGCTTATGTCAAACACTCGAGAACAGTCAAGAAAAACTTCTTACTCCATTTACTTTTTCAACAGGGAAAAGTGCTTGTTTGTCTTTTCCTTGAACTGATTTGCAAAGAGAAAATATAGGAAATTATGCCACTTCTTAATGTGGAGAGAAAGGCAGGAATTAAGATTTGGAAGTCCTTACATTAAAACAGAAAATGGTACTTTTGATATTCTGCTGATGTAAAGTCTGTAGAAAGAAGCCAGGATTTTCACACAGAAGCTACAACTAAGTACAGAACTAAATTTTAGATAATTACCTATGATTGACACTTCCCTTTCTGGTACACCACTTTTATAATCTATTACCTAATCTTTACTGAATTTTTGTTTTATCTTCTCTAAGCATATGAAAAAAAATCACCTAAAGAGATCAGCAAGCAAAGATGTGGGTAAATTGCACTTTGAACACCTTCTCCCTCATCTGCCTCTTCTACAAAGACCAATTAGCAAGGCTCTCTACTACAATTACTGTGGGGAAAGAAATGCTCAACTTGCTGCACGTGGAAAGAAGGCAATTATGGACAATACCAGCTCTAAATTTCATCTGAATAAAAACTAATTCTTACTGTGGTTGATCTTTTACAGGTGGAGATATCTGCTCTTCAAAAGAACCAGAAGTACTAGAAGTCTTCTCCTTAAATATTTCTCCTATATCAGTATAGCTGTTGGCAGGTGAAAAGTATTCTGTGTTTTCCCTTGTTCCTACTTTAGGCTCGGAAAGCACTTCCAAAGAGTGACATCGATCAACGATGTTGGATATGCCTTGAGTCTGGCTGTGGGACGTGCCAGACCTGTCTGAGGAGTGGGCTCTTCGGAGGTAGCGGGAATGTGGCCTCTCCTCAGCAGGCTGCATGATTCTTCCCCTGCCGCTTACGCCAATTTCCTTTCCCTGAATTCCCCACTGTCGGAAAGAACCACTTCCATCTCCCGATGAATTATTACTGGAATTCTTGTTTGTAGGAAAAAAAGTAATTTTATTTGGGAGTGGTTGTCCAACTAACAGCTTCTTCTTTTCCTTCAAACAACCGCTGGTACTGATGCTGGAAGAGCCCGTGAAGGTTGTAGAGATGGTGGCGTTTCCACTGTCCATGGAATCTTCTGAGGTTCCCAAATCTCTGCTCCGTGCAGAGCTACTCCTGGACATGAAAGGATGATCCAACACTGAGGAAAGACTCAGGCGATCTGCGGGGTTTTTGCGCAGTAACCTGTGTATGAGGTCCTGCGCCTCTCTGGACAGAAAGGCTGGCATTTCATAATCTGCCAACACCACTTTATTCAGCGTGTTCCTGACCGTGTCCGTGTCAAAAGGCGGCTTTCCAATGAGAAGAGTGTAAAACATGCAGCCCAGAGACCACACGTCAGATTCCAGTCCGTGCGGGCTCCTCGTGGCTATCTCCGGAGAAATGTAATTTGGAGTTCCACACATGGTGTAATGCTTCTCATGAGGCATCTTCAGCTGAGTCGCCAATCCAAAATCAGCAATCTTGACATTCATGTTATTGGTGAGCAAAATATTGGAGAGGGTGAGGTCCCGGTGCAGTATTCCATGGGAATGGAGGTACAGCATACCCGTGATAATCTGATGCAAGAAGTGTCGTGCTGTCAAAACAAAAACAGGTGGTGCAGTTTTATATTTGAAATCATAGCTCTGAAAATAACTCAGCTTTAAGTCTTCTATTGGTCTTGCTTCTTCTGTTTGGTTTTTTTTTATTTTTAATAATAAAAATGTTACATGGATGTTTAGGTGTCAGGCTAGTGAAATTGGAACTAACTTTCTGCTTTGTACTTCAAGCAAAATGGCACAGCTTTGTTCTAAGTTCATAAAAACTTATGCAATGCAGGAAACAGGACTGGAAATATTTTCAGCTGGCCCAAACTTTTTAAAATTAGGTGCTTAAGAATTAAAGCTAAGTTGCTCATCCCTTTTGGAAACAGCAAATACACAAATATCACGCAGTTTTATTAGGTGCAGATTATAAAATATACAAGACAATTTGGATATTTGTTTTATCATTAGAGAACTGGCAAGGCTAGAAGTATTGCAATTGCTCAAAAACTTCTAAGTTCATGATATTGGGACAGTCTTTCTGTTCTATTACACTAGAAATTCAGGGAATATCCAAGAGTTATAGCTTACAGCAGGAATAACAAGACCTCATCCAGGCTAAAACAGCATCATTTATTGCAATGTTGCAGTTACAGCAATTTTAGGAATCATTCTTTCTAGAGCAAACAATTTACTTCCTCTCTTCAGAGGGCAAAGACTGGTAACAAACATCAGGAGAAACCACTCCTCAAAGGACAAGGCTGCTTTATCCAGATCAGTGGTTTATCAGCTTTTAGAACTGAGATACCACCAGATGATCCTTTTTGCTAGAATAGATACAAGTTAAACAGATAATGCCCGTATAGCAGTACCCCTTTAATCCAGTCCTGTGGCCTGGGTCCTAAAACCCCATATTTATAGTAGTTTCACGGAATTAGATTAGAAACTGATAGAGAAGCAGGTAAGCTGGAAGAACTGAGCAAGAGGTGAACAGTGAGGTGTGTCTGGAAGCAGTAAAGGCTGAATTTGCCAGTTTTCCTGTTCTTCTTTCCTTTTCCCAGTCTTGATCCACATTTCAACAACAATTCTAAGTACAAAGGTAAGCTCTGCCTCCTATCTACCTTTGCCTTCTAAGATCACTATTTTTTTATACTCCAAATAGCGCAAACAGAAACAAATGTATACAGAAATTCAAGTGAACACATGTACAAAAATAATTAATCTCCAGATGATCACTTACCACACGATTTTGAGGTATAGAAACCGTAATGGCAGTTTTAAATACTCTTCCTCTAGAAGTAAATATTTACTGAGTGAACCAAAACATTAATGCAGAAAGCTCCACAGAACAAAAAGAAATCTCACCTTCATCTTCTGAAAAGGGTTTCTTTCTGTTCTTTATGTATCTGCTCATTTCACCATTGTGACACATCTCAAGTATCAAGTATACATAGTTGCTATCTTCAAAATAGTTATAAAGCTGGAATATAAAACAAGGAAAAAATGAAATTCCATTTTGTAGACTATGCAGCAAGTCACACATACAGCCCTCTCGACAAATCCCACGATTCTTACCTCGAGTATAGATGGATGCTTTAGCTGACAATGTATTTTCACCTCATTCTGAACCCTCTGTACCATTCCAACTTTGTGCATGGCTTTTTTGTCTATCTGTAAGTGGATAACAGCATAATTTAGATGTTCAATGCATATTTGCCTGAAAATTTTTAAATATAAGCAAGTTTTCATACAGTTTACTTGCTATACTCTTGTAATGAACAAGCATAACAGATAATTGGAGGAACACCACAGCTGCAAGTAGTCAAGCACTAACGTTATTAGCTAATACTAATTAATTTTTTTCTGAAATACTTAAGCAGAGAAACCTAAACCTGATTTTGCCAGGCAGATAGGCTAAATATAGTCAATGCTAAAAAGCATTTCTATTAATTACCAAGTCAATTTGGTTGTGGTGCACATCTCAGGATCGAGTCCCAAAATTAATGTCTGTTATATATAAACATTCAACTCAAACATCAATGCCCAACTGCATAACCACAACCTGTCGCAACTTTGCATTTGGTCTCCTGGGAGACAGGTACTTCCTGGGCCGCCCGCCTTACCATTTTGATGGCCACTTCCAGGCCGGTTTTCAGGGATACTGCTCTGTAGACCCCTGCGAAGGAGCCCTTCCCCAGGAGGTTCCCCACCTTGAAATCCTGCAACACGAACAAACCAGCCTTGTTAGCCCGGGGCTTTGTCAGTCAGGCTTCGGAGCGCCTCTCCGTTGCGGACCCTCCCACCAGGGCTGGGGAGCCCACACACCCCTGAGATCCGGACAAACCCCGACGCGGCCCGGGGGTACCTGGAGGGAACTCTCCGGGGCACGGCAGCGGGGCCCGGTGGGGCCGCACAGCCACCCCCGCTGCATCCTCCCGCCGGCACCGCGTTCCCCGGCTCGCACTGGCGCTGCCGCTGCCCGGGGCGGCGCGGCCCGGGCGCCCTC
>VXAZ01004830.1:362095-402063 GCA_013399875.1 Gymnorhina tibicen
CCCAGCTGCCATGGCAGCGGCCGTGGAGCCGCCGCTCCCCACAAACACGTGGGGACGGGGCGAAGGCGCGGGAGGAATCGCGCTCCCACAAACACCCGCCGGGAGCGGGACGAGCCCGCGCCCGGCCCCTCCGCGCCCCGCGGCCCCGACGGACGGCGGGAGGGGCTGCGCGCCGCACCTCTATCCTCTCGCCGATGCAGGTCGCCATGGCGCCGGCCGCTCTCCCTCGGGTCCCGCTACCGCTTGTGCCGAGGGCCTGCGCCGCGGTTGCCCATTAGGGCGCCGCGGGCCGCCCGCCCCGGCGCAGCCCCGCTCGCTCCTGGGCCCGGCGGCGGCCGCTCCGCGGACCCCCCGCCGACATTTTGAAAAGTCGCGCCGTTACCGCCCGGCCCCGCCCCGACCCGGGACGAGGCTGCGTCTGACGCAAGCGCGTCACGCAGCGGCGCTCGCGCGCGCGCGGCCCTCGCCACCCGTACAGCCGTTACGGCGCGTGCGCTCTGAGGGGCGCGCGGTCCTGTGGGAGTGCGGGTGCGGGTCGCCTCAGCCCGGGGGGTGACAGGATGGTGGAGTCGTGGAATGTTGAGGGGCGACCCTGAAGATCATCTAGTCAAGGCCTTGCCTATCCTGGCTCTGAATACTGCTGGGTATGGGGTATCCACAACCTCCCTGGGCAGCCTGTTCCAGTGTCTCACCATCCTCACAGTAAAACATTTCTTCCTAATATCTAACGTAAATTTCCCCCCTTTCAGTTTGTATCCAGTGTTACTTCTCCCATCACTACAGCTGGTAACGAAGAGTCCCTCTCCCACTTCTCTTTAGGCTCCCTTCAGATACTGGAATGTTACTCTGAGGTCTCCACTCAGTCTTCTCCAAGCTGAGCACTTGCAAGTTTCTCAGCCTGTTCTCACAGGGCAGGTGCTCCAGTCCTCATCAGCTTTGTGGCCCTTGTCTGGACTTAACTCCAACAGTTGTGTGTCCTCATNTCCAGTGTTACTTCTCCCATCACTACAGCTGGTAACGAAGAGTCCCTCTCCCACTTCTCTTTAGGCTCCCTTCAGATACTGGAATGTTACTCTGAGGTCTCCACTCAGTCTTCTCCAAGCTGAGCACTTGCAAGTTTCTCAGCCTGTTCTCACAGGGCAGGTGCTCCAGTCCTCATCAGCTTTGTGGCCCTTGTCTGGACTTAACTCCAACAGTTCTGTGTCCTCATGTCAGGGACACCGGAACTATAAGCCAGGTGGGGTCTCACCAGACCAGGGAAGAGGGAAAGAATCACCTCCTTTCACCTGCTGGCCACACTCCTTTGGTTGCAGACCAGGATTTCCTTGGCCTTCTGGGCTGTGAGGGCTCACTGCCAGCACATGTTGACTTTGTCATCAACCATCACTCCACGTTCTCTGTGGGGCTGCTCTCAATCGCTTCTCTGCCCAACCTGTTGGTGTTCCTGGGATTGCCACAACCCAGGTGTCAGACCTGGCACTTGGCTTTGTTGAACTTCATGAGGTTTGAATTGGGCCACTCTCAAGCCTGCCAAGGCCCCTCTGGGTGAAATCGCTTCCCTCCAGCATGTTGACGGCACCACGCAGTTGGAGCTATCAGCAAATTTGCTGAGGGTGCACTTGATCCCACAGTCCATGTCACTGACAAAGATGTTGAACAGTATTGACCCCAATACTGACCCGAGGGACGCTGCTCTCGGCTGCAAGTCATGGTTTTGCGAACAAATTCCTCTTGGGTCTTTAACCTTTTTCAAAGGTGTTGCCACTCCCACTTCTTTTAGTGTGTTCCAAACTAGCAGAAGGGATTCCAGATAGGAATTGTGCCAGTTTTGTGGTGGTTGTTGCTGTAATTATTGTTTAATACAGCACAGCTTTTCTTTGAATTGTCTTCTATGACAAGGAGATGCAGTGAGTGTCAAGTACAAGCGAAACTGAGACGCAAAGGCAGAGCAGCTGCTTTAATCCTTTTGTGGATTTAATTCCCAAGTACCTTGTTTAATTTTCTGAAAATGCTATTTCCAACTATTTTTCTGCTGAAATAACTTCTGAACTGTGAGTTTCAAGAAAAACACAAGTGAAGATAATCAGGAATGAACCTCATTCCGTCACCTGTGCTTAGCATGCTCTTCTTGACACAAATCTTTCTTTAACCTGAGGTGCTAACATGTTATTGTTAGCAGACCTCTGAATCATATGCCTGTTTGTGACTTTAGAAGTATTGAGTGACTCTTTAGTAGTGCGTTTTTATCTCAAATATAGGGTAAAACAAAATCCTGGAGCTATGTGCAGAGATTCTCACGTATCCTTTGGCTCCTTCATTTCACTTTTGTTTATTTCGTCACAGTGGCAATTATACCTGGTCAACAGCACTTCATGGCTGATGTGAAACAAAGCAACAGAGTTGTAACAAATTTATTTTTATGGCCTAGAGGCCTTCACTGGATGCCAGGTGTCATTGATGAATTTCCCTTCTGTAGTTAAGGTGAATTTAAAATGTGAGGGAACATCTTCAAACTCCCATCACCTCAGCAGTTTGTTTGCCATCTCATGTGCTTTTCTATTCCTGGCTGCTCTATTAAAAATTAAATTCATTTTTGGGCAAGCATGCCTCCAAACAATATTTAGACTCAATCCCTATAGTGAGCTGGTGGCAGTGTCTTGCACAGGACAAATTTTCCCCGGTTTTTGAGAATATATTGTTTTTTCCATTTCTTATTTTTCAACTGGTTGTTCAGTTGTGTTCTTATATATTTCTTGATGTTCAAATGCAGCACTGTTTACACAAGCTGAAGCTCTGTTTCTTCTTTTGTGTGACAGGACTGTTCATGTAGCTATACAGCGAAGCAGATCAAGGAATTGGTTTGGGCTGGGAAAAAGATTTTTATTTTTATTGGTTTCTATTCTTTTAGCCTGCCCTCTGAATTATCCCACCTCATAAACGTCTTGCTGGCTCCTTCTGTACCAGGGGAGTGCTCCCAAAGTTATTTTTGCTAGGGCAGGCATACAGGATGCAAGGAGGAGGTGGAATGATTTAGCACTTCACCTTCTCCAGTGTTTGCCAGCTTGTGGCTATAAACTCAAGCAGTTCCCCCACGACCTGCCAGCTTTCACTGTTGAAATAAAATACAGAGGTGGCTTGTAATCAAGCTGCACTTTCTCCTTCAGAGAAGGAGGCTCTTGGGAAGGTCTGTGCAGTCGTGGATGTGAAATGGATTGTGGATAAGTGTATGTGTCAATTGTTGAGAATCCTTAAAAGTCAAACTGTGTGAGTGATTAAACAGACCTGGTTTGTGGAGCTGTGGAGCATTAACAGTCATCGCTGGTTTGAGTAACTAGGGCGGAAGATTAGCAAGAAGGACACTTTCCATTTAATTTCAAGGCTAGATTATTAACCTTAAGAGCAATGAGAAGAGTCATGTGAGTGAATTCATGTGCCAAAGGTATGACATACATATTGATGTTGGGGGCAAACTAAATAGCCAACAGCATACAAAATATGTTGCATGACCATACAGGAGACAAAATTTGTAGATTTCTACAAAATAGGTACTTGTGATTACTTCTTTTAATTAGCCACCCCAGTTGAAAAACTGTATGTTCTTTAGGGCGCAGTCGTGGAATTCTCTGAATTTCTGTTTTGTAGTGTGTAGCATATCTGGGGTTGCATCATAGCTGGGAGGTTAAAAATAGGAAGTCTTTGGAAAATGATCATGTTTCTTGCATAAGATTGGGAGGTCGGTGTCAATGTCAGTGTCTAGTTTGGCTTCTTTTACTCTCATGTCTCCCCATTAAAAGGGACTTTCAGCTAGTGAGAAGCTGCACCTCCACTGATTGTCAAGCCTGCAACGTGCAGTGTCTCATTAGAAAGAAACTTGAATCACTATTCTGTTGTTGGGTTGCGTTTGTGACTGCAGGGGTCAGTATCTGCTGCAAGCAGAGCTTATGAGACAAACCAACGATGTAACAAATCCCTTGGTAACTTTATCAGAGAGAATCTACTCTTGTTCTCAATGCTTAAGCATTGAAAAAACTGCTATCATAAAGTCTTCTTTAAATAATTTCATGAGAGTAATAGGACTCCCTTAAAACAAAGCCTGCAGGCCTTCCTTCAACTTCATTGCATGACCAAAATGTGAAGATTTAGATCATACTTCATCAAGTGGAGAAGTCTGATTAGCAACAAAAGTAAAAAGGAACTGAGTAAGAAGGATGATAAAAAGCAATCAGTACAGGGCATAAAGTTACATTTTACAAATTATAATACGTCATCGTTGGTTGCTTTGCAGCTTTGCTTGCGTCTTGGCAACAAAGTTCATGACACTGGTAGTTTCACATATTTCCCATGTGTATATTTCTTTCTTATTGCTGCTTTTGACAGATGCAGGGGAGCTCTCTCGGATGTATCTGGTAGTGCCAGTCTAGACAACAGAAGTTGAGTCTTGTTGAAAACGTTGCTGGTGTGTCCCGGGTAGATGATGAGTTGTGAGCATGTAATGATCCATCAACCCTGGCTTCTGTTTGACCACTAGGACTTTAAAAAAAAGTAAATTATCCGGGTTTTACACATTTCTCCTTCAATGACGCTCAAGTATCCTGAAAACTTCAGTCTTCCTGACATTTTGCTTTTGTGATGGACATTGATCCCTGGTGTTATTTCCAAGTTGAAACTGGCTCTTTGTTTTGTTCAGAAAATTAACCTTCCCACTAAACCATAATCACAATGGATCATTTTTGGTGAAGAAACCAAAAGTAAGGCCTAGTTGGTGATTTTCTGAAAAATTAGGTTGTGGTATGTTGAAGGTTTGTTTCTTGCTCACGGAGGAGAAGGAAGAGTTGAATAAGACAACCAATGGATGGCTTCACAGATATATTCCTCCCCTCTGCCCCTTCCTGTCACCACCCTTGCAATATTTTTGCCAAGACTTGGTTTCTTTAGCTAAACGTGCTGTTATTACGGCTCCTTCATGCGTACCTTTGTAATTTCATGGAATGTAAATTCCATGAAAATCATGGAATGAGAACAATGCTTCCTATTCACTCTTTTTTATTAACTGTGTTTACACTGCTCAGGCAGTTAAGCAGCAGGGCAGTGGTCAAACAGATGTTTTGAACAGTCTAGTTTACCAATGTACATGGTGCTAATGTCTGTTTCTCTAATAGCATCTTACAGACAACATTTCTGACCTCCTAAAGCCTTTATCTTACCACTATAAACAAGACAAGCTATTTTACTCTCCTGTCATGTGCTATGTTTCCTGTTCCCCAGGCCAGTCTGTAGCTTTTCTTTGCACTTCCTATGTAACAAATCCATCTTTTTCTCAACATGAGTTGCTGGTATTAAATTAACACTTAGTGAGTGATGCTGTTATTTTGGTAGAAATACTTCTCCTCATACTTTGGAAGATCACATTTTATGTTTTCAGTCCTGTTATACTGGCAGTTTATAATAGTCTTCATGACAAGTGCATTCAAATCCTTCCTTTGGTACCATTTTTCAAATTTAGAAACATCTTCTCATAGCATAATTATTTTTTATTAATCCACACATGCATGACCCTTCAATGTGTATTACTGGATTTTATTTCACCTCTGTTACTGAAATTCTGAGAGTCATCTGACTTATCATGTAGGATACCCAGCCCTCTGGTTTTCTGATGCCTTCTATTTCTGTGTTATCAATGAACCTTATTCTTGCAGCCCTCATGTTTTTATAACAGGGTCATTGATGGTCTTCTAAATTTTCAGTATTTTACACTTTTGATAAAAAACAAATCTAAGCTTTCTCCATACTTCAGTTCCAAAATCTTCAGATCAAAGAATTGTATTTTTGCTGAACTGAGACATAAAGGATAGTTCTGTGATTATTTTCTATAAACAGGGGGTTTTAATGGTCATTTTGCTGGTTGCCAGTCCAGATTCCAAGTAGTGCCACCCGTCTCTGTCTCAGTGTATCTGTGACAAAGACTGTCATAGAGCTTCTTTTAAACTGCTGAACTCTTTTCTCACACTGACACTATACTCTGTAATATTTCTTCTTTTAATCATACAAGAACACTTCAGCCATATTTAAGTCTGTTTCTCTCTCTTCTGGACTTTTTACCCCACCCAGTGGAGTATCTGAATCCCAATTTGGAATCCCCTAGTTGATTTGACCCTGCCTTGTTGATAGTAGTTCTGGTTTATTTGGTCTGTCACATCACCAGCATGTTGTACAATCTTAACAACAAAATTAACTGACTTAGGCTTTAGGCAGTAATTATTAAATTTTATTTGTCATTTGGGACCCAAATTTTTGCCAGACATGTTACTAAAATATGCTCAAACCAAGAGAGAAATAAAGAAATCTTGGAGTTACTCTGCTGCAGCTGCCATGAGCAGATAGAGTCACACTACATTGTTGTCTACACTGAAGAGAAGGAAGAGCACTGATAGTGTGTTTGTCTGTGGGCCCACAGCTCTGCAATTCTGTCTCCAGGGATCTCATTTCCATGTTAAACGTGTCAAGTGCCAGTGACCCTGTCATGCCTGGAGCTAGATTGTCTCAGTGGTTAATCACCCCCTCTTTAAATGTATGTTTTTCTCCTAGAGTGACTTTACCTAATTTTGCCTTCAAACCATTTAGCTTTGTGTTTCTCTTCTGCCAAAAATACAAATTTCCTACTATTGGATGTACTTACTTACTGCCACATGTTCATGGAACAATTTTTCAGGTGTAATGTAGAGATGGTCAGGCTGATGCCTTGTATTGAGTGCAGATTTGCTGGCTGTTAACAGTATTCCAGTAAGTGTTATTCCCATACCCAAGAAGGCACAAATGGTTTGGAGAAGGACTCAGTCATAGCCTCCCTCATCCCTGAAGAACTGGGAAGATGGCTGTGCTTGTGAAGAAAGCTCATTTAGACAACATGGCAAAATTTGAGTTTTTCATTACTTCAGATTTATTTTCTTTAAAATTTTGCATAACTACTTTCACTTATGACTACTTTAATATGCGAGGATGCTAGAAATTCAGCTCAAGCTCAGGTGAAGGGCAGGAAAGGAAATAAACCACATAGTGCATCATTTACTCTCTTAAGACAATTAAGGTGTGGCACAGGAAGGTGTTGAAAGGATCCCTGTCTGATTCTGCTTTGATATGTTAACTATTCTAAATATTCGAATAAATGGTGCCTTACCTTCCCCAGCATCTGCTCAAGAGACGGCTGTGACCTGCCAAGGATGAGCTCACCGGCTACACGCCTGTGCAGGGCACGCGTTTCAGTGGCACTGTAGCTGGGGCTTACCCAGCAGTCCTGCGTGCCTGCCAGGGTGTGTCAGCAACATGAGAGAGTCGGTGCAATTCTGTTGCCAACTCCTGCAGTCAAGAACAATTTATTTCTAAAAACTGAACTTTGTAGTTATACAGTCACAAAACCTTAGTGGGGTATTTTCATGCCTAACACCACTGAAATGCATGTTTTGTTTTCTTATTTATCATGACTGCCCTGTGAAGGAAGAGCCCTTACAGATGGTTTTCTCCCATATTCTTCATTCTGGATGGTAATGCTAGAAAACTTGGTCTGCGACGGACTGATTTACCCAAACCAAAATTGAATCAAATCCAGATGATGTTTGCGGTGGGTTTTGTTGTGGATTTTTTGTTAATTTACTTTATTCAAGAGAAAGTACATGATAATGGAGACTTGGCTGCTTCTGTCTTTTTTTTCACTAAACTGAATTCTGTGTTTCTACAAAGAATATAAAATTTTATCAAATGAGAATTTTCTTTGATTTGGTGCCCACCCACACAAATGCTTTTGAAGTTCACCTTTCAGCTTTGCTTTCAGAGATGAGAAACCTTGCTCTTGTCATTTAGAATCACCTATCTGATAAAAACTTGAGTGGTGAAAAGCAAAATTTCTGTCTTTCTGTCAGTAACAATTCATTACCAGGCACTTGTTTCAGTCTGGTATTTCAGCAGTTTGATCACGAATTTTGGAACATACTTGCTGGGTGTTCGCTGTTTACAGTCTGCAGTCTACATACCCTGCTTCTTAACTTAAACCTAGTAATGTCACAATTGCAGTACATACATCTTACAGATGAGCAGAAAAAGGTGTTGTCACTCACATACTTTATCTTAAAAGGCACTGGGCCAAAATTTTTGAGAACAAAACCTTTGTGTCTTGATTTTACTGAAGTTTGGAGTAAAACTCATTAAAAGTTTTGGCTATGACTGTGCTCAATTAGGAGCATACGACCTATTCCTTATGGTTATTATCCCCACCTTCACTGTCTATAAATTTATTTTGTGTTCTAAGTTACAAACTATCCAAATAATGTAGTGTTCTTCTATGACTCAGAAGATAACCTGGGAAACAAATCAAACCAAGCCAAAAAAATGCTTCATTTTTGGCTTATGCAAGGCACATTCCACCTCAGACTTATTCTGAGCTGAATTCAGCCTGGAAAAATGAGAAGACTGCAGTGTCAATTTATTGCCAATGTATTTTATTCATATTAAGGCTCCAGTCTACTATTTCTTTCTCTTTCCATCTTGAGCACTGCAATATCCAGAGGTGACACCGGTCTCCAGTTTGTCCTCAGGTGGAATTTTACCTGTTTGTCTTCCACTCTGTAAACCTTTTCACCTGTGTTTCTTTGCCTTTTCTCTTGGCAGCTGGGTGCCATGGTCACTGGAAATGCAACCCCGTGGATAGGCATTGGATGGAGTGTACACTCAGCGTGGTTTGGTGCGTCAGGATTCACTGGTCTGTTGTTTTTATTCTTGCCCGATGCCAGCATTGTCTCCACCCTCCTCCAGATACACTGCCTAACAGTTTATTTAGGTGTTGTCTGGAGTTTTCCTTGGTCTCCGTTGATGAATTTCAATTGCCAGCAGTGGGTGTAGCTGCCAGTGTTGACAGCTAGTCTTACTTGCAAAGGTGGACTGCTCCCTTAGGCACAATTCCTTTGTTCGCGGTGTTTCCAAGCCGTATGGAACTTTGCAACAGTCATGAGAGTAATTACAGTCTTATATTTTAATCCCTTTTTAAATTAGCATTTGTTCTTATATATGTTTTCAGAACTCAGGGATTAGCACTTAGCTGTACACTGAGCTTACTGCGAGCACATGAAGTTTGCCTGTGTTCCACAGAATGCTAAAAGACCTCTGAATAAAGAACAACTGGATTTTGAATGGCACTTTAATGCCTCCGTGCAGGAAGGCATATTAAGCAATGGGTTTGATATTAAGTAAAGAAGCATTCATATCTCAACAGTCTTTTAGAGTTAAAAAGCCCACATCTTACTGAGTACAGATATTCTTTTAAGACATCATGGGTAAAAAGATACAGTTAATCTGCCTTGGTAGAACTGTTTATTCACTCTTGTGTCAGAAGAGAATGAATGGATTTAGTCTGTCTTTATGCTTCACACAACCAGCAAACGAGGAATCACATGTATCTGTCACGTGCAGCACAGTATGAGGTGTATGTATTTGTACTGTGACTATACATGGTCATGCACGCAGCCATCAGGTATCACCTTGTGTCACATGAAGTGTAGAAGCCCCGTGTGAATGAACAAGCTGAAGTGACCATTGCTATATCCCAGGAGCCCAAACAACCTGTGATGTTCACGTAGCTGCAGGGCTATAACTGATGCCTTAGGTTTCAACTTGTTAAGTTTTTCAAATCCTGTGCTGCCTACCGTGTAACTCTGAAGTTTCTTGTGGCCTGTTAGCTGCTGTTCTCTCATGCTGGTTAGACATAACAAATCTCTCTAGGTTTGCTTCTCAAGGACATCAGGCCCAAAATGTGTAAACTAAAATCTTAAGAAGAGGGGCGGTAAACCTGGGGAAATTACATCATTAACTAAAGTTACAATTGGAGAATTAACCCTGATATGCAAATGGACCAAACTTATAAAAGTGTGAAGAACCTGTGACCCAGGGTCCATCTTGGGAGTAGCCTCTGGACTCCCCAGGGTGTACCTTTGAAGGCCCTTCAAATAAATACCTACCTTTATTCCCTTATTCCGGCCTAGCCTCTGTTTTTAGGTGGCCCCCTCAGGCATCATAAAAACCTCAGCTTCCTCTAAAATAAGAGGATCTTAGGAAAAGAGAATAAGATTTCTGTCAGTTTTAGCAATATAACCAATCACTAACTAAATTAATGTGGTTATTTTCCATCATCTTGGCTGAAAATGAATTTGAAGTGCCTACTTACACCATGCAACTCCTCTGAAGCAATCATAGGACAGCATTTTCCAAGGACAGAAACTGTAGAGGACTATTTTCAGCTCTAAACATAAGCAGCTGTAGTTCCATTGAAATTAGAGAAGTTGTATAGCTTTGTACGAAGGTGCAATTTGATTCCTAGGTTGGGATTTAAATTTTTCAAAAAGGGGGATGCTATATTTCTTCTGTGACATTTGCAGCTCAATAGTGAACAGCCCTACTCATAGTGAATAGGAGGAAAAATCAGAATAATGGGGTTTTTTCACCAGTGAAATTCACATTTGTTTTCATTCTTTTTTTCCCCTTCATATTCCAGTCTCAGAAATACTTTGACCTAATTTCTTCACATCTGTGCCGCTTCTCTTACAACCATGCGTGCCTGGTTTCACTGGAGCCTGAGGCCCCGGCCTGTGTTTGAGGATTAAGTAGCTTGTGTTGAGCATTGTGCTGCTGTGACTGCACCAGGACTCGAACAAGGCAGTTTCAAAGTGGCAGGGGTATATTTACAGGGGTAAGTTTGGAGGTCCGTGAAGCAGTGTGTTCAAAGCTTAGCTTTGAAACTCCTTTCTTAAGCAAAAGCCTACGCTCAACTTTAATTATTGAGCTCTTAGTTCTCCCTGATAGTCTCTCCTATCAGGGAGACTGGACTGGTTTTCCTTGAGAACTTTCCATGACATGTTTATTGCTTAAGTGTGACTAACAGTAGCATAGCTACAGTGCAGTTCAGTTCTGTTTTTACTTTCAGTAGCCTAGGTTTTGGTTTGGTTTTTTTTAAACTTTCTCCGGATTCTTCATATGGCTGCTCAGGAGAATGACATTTCTCCCTTCAGCATGCTCAGAGGAAATGTGAATTCATATGGCAGAACCTTTGTGTTGAGAGAGGCTGGGAATTGAACAAATATCTTGAGACCTGTATCACTTTTGATGCTTTGCCTCGCACAGGAAAGGGCTGTGGCTCTCGTCTGTCTGTATGATGGCGAGTTCTCCAGAGGGAACATCTATTTCAGACAGAAAAAAGTAACTGAAAACTTCTTCGTCCTGGAACTGACTGTGCCACTGCTGTGCTGATCAAGAAAAAAGATGAGGTAAAAATTGTTTCCTCACCTCCCCTACTTCTTTGGTAGTGAAATTCCATTTATTTCAGAGAAGGAATTTTTAATTTAAATTTGTATTTTTAAGAAAGAAGTCAAACTTGTTAGCCATGTGATTTAGTTTACTCATCCGTAAAACTGACAACGTTTCATTCTTAGCTGAGGAGTGTGGCTGGAGGGAAGTCATTTGTAATGTAAGTGAAGAAGAAAATAGTTTGTTGAAAGAATGATTGTTTCTGAGAAGCTGGTTATTAAATGTAATCTGAGTAAAATCCTTGGTGTGGCACAAGGCTTTGTTGCAATGACTAACACATTTTTATGGACATTCCAACTTTGAACCCTCCTATGAAGTTACTGGCCCTGCAGCGGTGGCTTTAAGTCTGTGTTACAGGAATATTGTGTTGCTTGTGTTAATGCTGTCAAAGACAGGTGGGTATTTTGTTTTTACTAATTGTGTTGGACTACAATGGTAGTCCAGTGGTGCTTTACCATTTATGCCAGCATAAGCTTTTTTCCCCTCAGATCTTTTGTCCATCTTAGTGAAGTTACAGAATTTGTCACTTGGTGTGGTATAGTCGAGCCTGTCTCTGTAGATACCAAGGGTGAGCTCAGTCAGTGATTTACCACTAGAGCCAGGCTGACATCATGCCTGTGATATGGAAACAATGAGGTCGTTGGAATGATGTGCTAATTTGGCTGATGCCTCTGTTGTAGGTGTCTGTATTTGTTGCTGTATAGAACACAACACCAGATTGTGCCCTGTTCCTGAGCAGGACATGAACCACTGTGCAAGTTTTTCCAGATGCCTTTTCTGTGATTCTTTTGATTGTACAGCTCTTGTGAGCACTAAGTGATAGTTTCTAATAGAGAAAACTTTTGCAAGTCAAAATAAATTCCGTGAAAAAGTCTGGTCTCAGTATTTGAACTGTTTATTAGGAAGACCTAGCTTGGTCTAGAATTAGCATTAAATTCATCACACAATCTGCACAAACTCACATCAGTAAAAAGAATTCCTCACCCCAAAGTGAAAATAACATGATCACAGCACAGCTGAAGGAGTTTCAAATCAGTGCTGATACTCATGGGTTAGCACTTGCATCCTGTGCCCTTTTGAATGACTTTCTGCCTTGCAAAGTGAGACAAACTGATTTCTCTGGGTAGCAACACTGCTATTTGGATACCTAGAGCTAAAAACCAGTTTAAGTACAAATCTATTCAGTATTTCTCTAGGCTATTCTGTTGGAAATCTTGACTGACTCCCTTTGAAGTAATTTTTGTAGATTTTTAGCTGTAACTAGCACTTATTTACCAAGCAAGCAGCTAGATTTGCAAAGCAGCTGAATCCCTTGGGTAATCGTATCTGCTAAGTTCATTCAGGTGGATTTCAAGATGGTAACAACGGATGCAGTGTGAGATTTCCAGGCTTCCTCAACAAAGTATAATTTCACTGTCTTAAGTCTAACTAAAATACTAGTAATATTTCTCTCCCTTTTTTTTCAGTTCATTCTTTACTGTCAGGATATGTGTCTGCTCCTCTGTCATTGAAAATTGGTTTACTGATGTTATCCATGAAAGCAAAATGTCACGTGAGCATAAAGGTGTAATTTTTGCATTTGTCCAGTTGTTTACAGTGGATTTTGATGAACAGTTCAGCATATTAAGACAAATGACATTTCTTACTGCCCTTTTTGGGGCAAGCAGGTTGTTGTGGTGTTTTTTCTGACATGATATTAAAGGAAAGCAAGACATAATACTTCTCTAGTGGCTTGTTCCACCCCCAAGATGATACTGAAAAATAAGTTTCTGTTGTCTGAGCTCAGTTAGTTTGTCTTGAAAAAGCCTTATCATGAGAATGTAGCAAATTGGACTATGGTTGTTTATTTTCTTGCAAGCAAAGACAAATGCAAATACTCTTATTTGTATAATTAAAAGTTGTAGGATAATGATCTTTAAAATTTGCATAGTCTTGGCAACTTAGTGAATTTAGATACATTTTGTAGTTCTGTCAAATTAGATTTATAAATGTGTATTTCCTACTTTGTGTAATATGGAAGAAAATTAAAGTTTCTTGTGGTAGACAGCTTGCTTCTGTTTGGCACACTGAATACTTCCTCCACTGTCATTCTAAGGCCCAGAGGTGTCAGCCATGGGAACATTATTTGGTGTTTGTGAACTTGATGTTACAGGGAAAGGTTTTTGAAAAACCAACAGAGAGATAAGCTGGGTTGTTTATTCTTTGTAAATTAGCACTCAAAGCCAGCAAAGGTAATGCCACTGACTTTTCTGAAATACCTGTGAGCACGTTGTTAATCTTCACTTAATAAGAGCTTGCAAGAGCTGGTGTGGTTATTATTTCATCAGTGACTTTGCAAAGCACATGTTTAGAAATGCCAAAATCATAACTAGAGTGAGTGATCTTTGTGTCTTTGATCTCATTTTCCATCTCCACTCTCTATACTGAAATGCCCATATAAGAGTATTTTGCCCTGCCTTCATGTTGTACACAAGGCAGTGCAGGTAGGTGATGGACTAGGTGGGGAATATTTATTGTAACAGGAGCATTTGAAAGATGTGAAAACAGTGAGTACAATGGGAAAGGTTATTTTTGGTTGAGAAAGGAAACTTCTTGGACCACATCTTCCTGTAGTATTGTCAAGACAAATGTTTCCTGGTTTGTTTTGTCATTTAATTTTCCAAGAGTAGTTCTGCTGGCTACTGCCGTGCCCTCCAGGAGGAACTCAAAGCTCTGGCCTAGGATTTTTGTGCTGGTGTCTTGCCTTCCTGGTGTTGTTGGCTCAGTTTCCAGGAATGTAGCATGTTTTGCCTCTGCAGTAGATGTTTTGTGACTTGAATGAATTACTTAATTTCACTCTCCTTCGGAGGCAAAGTAGTAACCCACATTTACTTTTGTCTGTTCAATGCTTATAAAATGTTCAGTTTTACTCCAGGAGTGTTACTTCATGTGAGGATAAGGCTATTTTCTGAAGAAATTTGCAAGTAAAATGCTCTTGACCAGTAGTTTTTAAACATTGCATTTGCTGTAGAAGGTGCCATTTTCTTCTTTGTAATTGCAAGTGCTTCAGCACTACTGAAAATCCAGTTAACCTTATAAAAGGAAGAGCACACTGGTATTTGTAGGGAGAATGAAGAATGTAGGACAGAGTTAAGCTGAGAAAGGATAAAGGATAATATTTACTTGCAGCCATGGTAACGATCACGGGGACACTCTTGTTTGAGAAGCTCTGTGACAAACACAGTCCCTGTGAATAAATTGGTTTTATTCTGCAAGCAGCTCATTTCTCCCTGAAACTGCACCGAGCCAGCCCCTTGAGGCAGTGTTAGGATATTACAGTTCCAGAGAAGCTGGTTTTCAGGCAAAAGTTGAAATCTAGGGCCTCACAATGTATTTCGGTATTTTGATGGAAATACCATTCGCCTTACATTGTGGTTGTGTTTTTAATTCCTTGAGAGTTTTAGCTGGCTACCTTCAGCTGACAGGTCCTGAGGGAATGGCTTGGAGCTGTGTCAGGGGAAGGTTAGGTTGGATAATAGGAAAAGGTTTTTCACCCCGAGAGTGTCTGGGCACTGAACAGGCTGCCCAGGGAAGTGGCCACAGCACCAAGCCTGACAGAGTTCAAGAAGAATTTAGACAATACATGGTGGGAATGCTGGGGTGTCCTGTTCAGGGCCAGGAGTTGGACTTCGATGATCCTTGTGGGTCCCTTTCAGCTCAGGATATTCTGTGATTCTTTCCACGTTCATGTTATTTTGCTAGAACAGTCCTCTTTTGCAGCATGACAGGAAAATACTTTTCTTGGTGGTGAACAGCCTTGCACAGCTGGTAAATACTGGAGTGTGAAGGGGCTGATTTAGTGGTCTGAGATGCTCAGACAGCAGAGTAGGCTAAGGGCAGTATTTTTTCCTGTACTGGCTGTTGTTAAGCACATCGAGTTGATTTTAAGTGCACATTTTTATATATGCACGTATGTATGTGCATGTATACATGCATGTAAATATATAGTTTTTTCAATAGGAAGGACCTTTCCCCACCCCTAAATCCCAAAACTGGCTTGTAAAATTAATATAGCTGAAATATTTTATTATTTATTGAGATCTAAGAATGCAAAGCCTGGAAGAAATGCAGACTTAGAGGAGCTTTTAAAGTGTACCGAGGAAGATGGATATAAAAATGTCCAATCGGGTTGTGTTTTGGTGCGTTTGTAGGGGTTATGCAGAATTCTACAGTCATTGCATCCTGGTGGAGGATGGAGGGATTCCCGTTACGCTGCTAGCACACAGAAAAATTCCTGGAGGAATCCCACAGGTTGCTGCTTTCCAGCTACACCTCCTCATCTCTCAGAGAACCAACAGTGCCCAAAGCCATCCATTTCCCCAAGCAGTTCAAGGCACAGGAAAACTACCTTGAACTTGTATGTTGCAGTAAGTCATTCATGAATTACTGGAAACTTGGGAATTTGTGCTCATCCAAATGCAGAGATGTGATGGCAGCTGTGGAAGTAACTGGAGTTCCCCAGAGGCAAAGCAGTGCTATGTTAGGGCTGCAGCAGCCTGGACAGAGAAGGGCGACAGAAGCCACAGCAGGACAGGTGAGGCACCAAAAATGCCTCTATTTTACCTGTGGCCCTTTGGACAAACTCACGTTGTATCAACCCCTGACATCAGACAAAGCTGCTTTTCAGAACTTTGATGCAAAAATGAGGTCTTGGGTGGTCATTTATGGTTCAAGTAGCGGTTTATATATTTATTATAATTATACACAACCTTGACAATCTATATTGCCATTCAAAAATAAATTGAAGTCTTGTCAATTTGCACATGATCTGTCACTACTAAGAATCCCATTTACATACATCGTAAACATTTTCCATACTTAAACACCGCTTTGAATTCTAACACTGCCATCTCTTCCCCCCTCAACCCGTGGAGATGTGGTTATCCACTATGGAAAGAAACTTTTCCAACCACTGCAACATTCAGGGACAACCACCTTTTTTGATCAATTTAATTAAACTATCTCAATACTTGGCAGAGGTGGCTGGTGGGTATGCTCTTAATTGCATTTTTGTTTAAAAATGATTCTTCATTAATTTCATTGCAATGATTCCTGGTTTTCATTGCTTGACGTATTTCCTTCTGACCAGGAAAGAAGGAAACCAAGGTTTAATAGCTGTATCAAGTAAGTCACATCAAGCACATTCCTGGTTTAGTATTCTGCAGTGCCAACAGTCACATTTAGCTGCTTTCACTGTTATTTACATGAGTAGTAAGTGGTTGATGTGTTCAAATTTCAACTGTGGAGAATTAAGAATTCAGCTAGGAGTCAGCCACCACACACTTTCTGTAGCTACTAAGAGCTTGTGTTTGTACTCCAAATGCTATCTTGGGAGATGAAATTAAAATTTATGAGGCATTAACGCCTTTTGTTAAGCAACATGTTTTTTACCACCTCTTTTGACAGAGAGTTTCTGTCTCCTGGTGCCTGAAAGGTGAGAAAAGAGTAGCAAAAGTGTAAGAGGCAAAAGAATATTCCTCCGTCCAATTAATAAACTCACAGCAATTAGTGGCAATTAACGTAAGCATCCTTAGAGCAGGCAGACCCTTATACCAGCCCACAATTCAAGTTTGGGCATCTCAGCTTCACTTGAGAAGGGCTCACAGAAGTCAGTGTATTGAAGTATTACAGTGTGATTACACAGCAATGGAAGTCCTGTTTTGAGGAATGAGGTTCATGACGGCACTGATCTATGGGAATTGAATTTAGCTTCTTTTCTTACAGCAGTTGGGCAGGTGCTTTGAACCAGCAAAAATGCAGTGTGCTTGCAACACAGCTTCACATTTTGGATGCTAGCATTGGTTAACTGACAGGCATGGATAACCAGAGCTCTGAGAAGTGCAGATTCCAAGTTTTGTTAAGGCTGTTAATTTTTCACACTGGTGTCAAAAAATAATTGGGAAGAGAAGTCTCCTGCCAGCTCCTTGCTTGTTTCCTGAAATTACGCTTACATAATCCTTACAGGAAAAGCTCCACTTAAATATGGAGTATTTGAGAACCGTTATTAGCAATCCGTAGCAGAAACTGGAGTTCAGCACACTGAGATATTGGGAAATATTAAAAGAATTTCAAATGTTGAAGATACAAAGGAATCTCATCAACATACAGATTGGATGCTTTACATTAACAGCCCTCACTTGTATGTGGAAGAACCAAAACCTCCATCCCACACACCACAAGGTGTCCAGAATGCTGGCACAGCACCCCAGACACTGCACATCCCCTCCTGTGCTGCCGTGCCAGAGATAGGGGCACCTTCCCCCTTACTGTGCCCCGAGGCCTTGGGAGGCAGAGTGGGAATACAGGTCGGGGAATACAGGTCGGGTGCTTCCCAACTGCCTCTGAGCATTCAGGACCCAGCTGCTCACTCCTTCTGCAAGCATGCCCTGAAGGCAGCATTTAAGCAGTGAAAGAACGACACTGCCAGAAGCCAGCAAGGGATAGGAGTCTTCATTCAAATTCAGACACACAAAATCAAAAACTTCATTCACAAGCGAGGGGTATTTTGTCATGAAGCAGCAGCTTAGAGAAAGAAGGGCATAAAACCCTAACTTCAAATGTTACAAATCTGTTTATGTTACATCTGAATGAAGTTCAAAGAAACTCCTTGGAGTCTAAAGTACCATAATAAAAAAAGTGGAAAGGAACTTCTGAATCAGTTCTAAACTAAACTTAGTTTGAAGTCCTTTCTTGAGCAAGTCCATTAATGCTCCAGACAGGAGAGAATGAGTCCTCTTTAAAGGAAAGAAGGAAGCTCTTACTGGTAAAATGAAACAATGTATTTATGCTTGTTTGTAAGTAAATCTTGACATGAAACTTTAGAACCTGATTTACAAACTTTTTTTTTTTTTAAACAAAACTCTACTGCCTTTACAAAGATAGTGTTGCTTCCTTTTTTTTTTTTTTGTGGGACAGAGGGAACATTTTCAAACATTAGAAATGTATCTTGCCCTCAGAAGAAAGTTTCAAGTAAGACATTATCAACAAATACCTGTTTTTATAATACACAAGATGCAAAGTAACAGACTACTGCTGGTTCCCTAACAAAGCTTTATGTTGCAAAGAAACTCATTCTGGTGTTGTCAGGGCAGGCAAAGGGAACTTGCTTGTTGAGTCTGACACACAAAACCTCAAGCTGTGCATAGTGTGTAAGTACTTAGATCTGTCCTGGTAAAATCTCTCGTTTGTAACAGATTACATAGAACAAGTCATGTATTAACGTGAACCTCACTGTGGAAAGATCAATTCTGCCCTCCCAAATGGGATTCCTAACATGGACCTCAGAGCCAGCTTCTGTGGGCAGTATTCCTCTTCAGCAGGGATCTAGAGACAGACCAGATGCACAGCAAAAAAACCCCTATCTTAGTAAGAAAACTTGACTACAATTGTTTGTCTGAACCATATCTGCTTTTAAGTGTGCAGGATTTTTCTAGCCTTTATCCTAAGAATGGCCTCAAACATCTGTAATGTAGTATTAAGCATCTGATGGCCATGAGCAGAAGACGCTGTTCTTGCACATGACCTTTAGCTACTGGAGAGCTGACACTGGAGATTTCGGCTGTTTTGTGCTCTTCTGCCACAGGTACCAAGAAGTCTACCTAGACAAATTGTTGTGCAGCTGGATTTTAGGAAGCCAGTACTTGAGAATGCTACTGATTACACTGCTGTGGCAAAAGCCATTTGGATATAAATGGTGTTAAAGCCTACGAGACCAAAGCCAGCTCAGTCATGACAGACTGAAAGGACAACTGATGCTGCAGTACAGTCACCCCTCAGTACCAGAGGTGTGACTACCGTGGCAGAACTCAAGACTGAGGTTGCAGAGGAGCTGCAGAGCAACTCTTCTCAAGGTCACTCAGCTTTTGTTCAAGGGCTTTGAACATGTAACCTTACAGTGTCAGACCATCCACACTGATTGCATGGAAGAGGAACACGAAGGAGAGCAAAGTACTGACATCCAGTGACTGAGATGCATGTCATGAAGATACAATTCCAGCACTTGAACTAGTCTGGCAGGTTTATGTACAGCCGTAAATGTTGCTTCCTTTTTCTGTGAAGATATGGGAGAGTTGAATTCACCTCTACCAGGGCTCATGAATTACTTTTTGTAGCATTAACAGTGGTAGAAGATGAAGGGCATGGCTGAAGATAAAATGGCTACCAAAGCCAGAAACAAGATTGTGATTCTTCACTTGTTTACAACAGCAACACCTCCTATGAAAGAACTGCTGCAGGAGTGCCTGACTAGTATCTGAATTTGTTTCTGGGACAGAGTTCAAGTCACTGAAGCATTACACTGCAACTAATCTCAGTTTCTTATGCTGACTGGGTAAAGAAACCACTTTTCATAGTTCAAGGAGCTCATTCCCACTCTGATACTAGAAGAGTTGTTTGAAATCAATAGTGACTGGCTTTAGCAAGTGCTGCAGTACCTCAGTGACTGACAGACGCATTTGGAATATATTTGGGACACACATTGGACCTTGACAACGTTTAAGACGTATCAAAGAGAACAGTGATTCCACTGTGTAATACATTGTAGACACTTTTCATTAGACAGCTAAATGACCAAAGCTAAGTGGTAAGCTCTGTGAGTTCATCAAGTAGATTCCATCTTTGGGGTAATAATATCCAGTTTTTAAGCTCTTTTGTTTTGATCCTTGACCAAAGATTTATGTGCTCAGCATCAAGGCTTAAATAAGCTCTCAGCATTTCTTTCAAGTTTGCAACAAACAGCATTTAAGCAACCTCAGAATCAGGGTGGTGAGACCCAGTTTGCACAGCACCATTTCTGTTGTTTCTCCTCCCCGGGATGAGATAGGATCAAGATGTAAATTGAATTCAAAACAAAAGAAGTGGAAATAGTTCCATGTGCAATAAGACATTTTCAAGGAAAAGCTATACAGCAGGCCTTGAATGTTCTCCCCTTTCATCCTATTCTCACCAGCATCACCCTGTCCTAAGCGCAGTAGGGTATGTACAGCAATGTGCACAGAGACCGGGAATTCCAGCACGCGGCAGAGCCACGGTGCTGGAGCAGTTTGTAATGAAGACTGGTAGTGGTATGGGAACCTAAAAAACACTTAAGCTCGTATTATTCAGTTCCTATGAAAAAGGCCGTACAATTCTCATGGTACATCAACAAGATGGACTGGTATGCCAACTAACCTCTATTTTAATATTTAAATTATAACAATACAATAACTAGAAAAGGTCAGTGCTTCAAGTGACACATCTTGCCACTTCAATTCCAATATTTTTCCAAAATAAAGATGCGATTAGATCTACACTTGAGCATCAGTAGTGCAATACAGTATCCTTTCCTGAATAAAGGAGCTGAGGTTTATCCACAATAAAAGCTTTAAATAAGGTAGATTGTTGCCATTTATATATCAATTCTGTATGTTTGATATAAAATATATTGGGAAAGCTTAAACTGACTTATACAATCTACATTTGGCTAAGCTCCACATAAGCAGCATCAGTGGAAATGAACATCAGTGGAAATGAACATTATATTAAGGTGTACTTAATATAAAACACTTTCAAAACTACTCAGCAACAAATGACAGAAGTTTGGCTAAGAATAACTGAACATCTGAGGTGTGTACCAGACAAAAAGAATGGACCCTGTGGTTACTTGCACTATTTTACTGAAGTAAAAGAAATGCAAGCTTTAGTCCACTTCCATCTCTCCAGGGGGTTTGGTCTGCTGAGGGTTGTCCTTTGCTGGTTCGGGTTTTGTTTCCGTAGCGCTCTGTCCATTCACTGGCCCGTTGTGTTCCCCGTTGGCTTTGGACTGCCCGTCGCTGGGAGGTTCTATCTTCGGTTTGGGCTTGGATAGAATGGGATTACAGAAGCTATCCAATTCCTAGTTGTGACACAAGTGAGACAGCAAGGTCATTTGGTGGCATGGCAACTGCACTCAACTACAGTGTCTCTAGTTTGTTTCTGGTCCGTAACGGCCTGGAATTTCATTGTCAAGGACTAGACTTCTCTATTCCATTAAGTCTAGAAACTTCAAAAAAAGCCTTTCACTACCTGAAGAGCTCCTGAACTGTTACAAACCTGTATGACAATCCATTCTGTAGAAGCCCGGTGCTGTAACTCAGGGTATTTTACAAAGGCTTGTAACTGTAATTTAAGAGCCAGCACTGAAGAGTGCTAAAAACCGCTGCTCCCTCTTTATAGATTTTTTAATAGCTTTAAAATCTCTGCAGATGTAATATTCCAGCTCAGATCTAGGCCAAAATCTGGTTCAGGAAAAACTGATTAGAATGCAGCAAGTACAGTGATTTTTTTTTACCTTTGATTTTGCTAGTATTTCTGCCACTTTGACAACTGGATCCTGAGTTAGACTTAGTTTGTTCTGGGCATTCATTTTGCTGTTCAACCAATTCATAGCCTCGTTAATGTATTTTTCAACCTTCTCCATCTCAGCAGGATCTAGGTGATCGTATTTTTCATCCTAAGGAGAGAGACAAGTATTTGTATCACCAATTAAATTATGCTGCTCACCCAGTTAAGTTAATCTTAGAAGTTACAGAAACACTGGTAACAGCTGTAAATTGAGAGATCCATTTCAAGTGGTACCAGCCACCATAACAAAATGTGATCATCTTTGAGTTACGTTCTCATGAAGAAGCTCTTCCTGCTAGCGATGCAGAACAGGTTTAAAGTTCTCAGGAGCAGACGTACAACAGCCCCTCTAAAGCAGTGGTTACCTCTAAAGAGGTAACTTTATAGGATTTTTTTAAACACAAAAAACTCTACAGCCAAAATCACAACACCTATAATCACTGAACAGCTAAATCATTTGGCTTTACCTTATTTTTGTATGCTTCTACTGCTTTCATAAGGAGCTGAATCTTCTTTCCCAGCTCATTTAGAACTTTTGGTCTCTCTTCATGTTCCATGCATCTTTCCTGGATAGGCTGTCCAAATTTCTGGAATAATAAGCACAAAGATCTTTACAAAACACGTATTTCCTTTAGTCTGGTCTAAGAATACAATGCAGCATGGGAAGAAGGCTGCCTTTAACCCCTTTTGTCACCCATTCAAAGAGCTAAGTCTTTGCACATTGCTTTAGTCCAACAACAAAAAAAGCAGACCTTTAAACACAGGAATAGTGACTGTCCTTACTAGGCTTTGGTATTTTGCAGTTTTCTGCAAAAAGAGCATTTGGAACAGAAACCAGGCAGGCTTCAATGGATGCTTTAATATTCAAGTAGTTCATCTGAAAACTTCTAATTTCATCCACTGTTTGCTCTTTCCTTCTCTTGAATACTGGTATCCAGGCAGTTGCCTGGATCCACACTGCTGTTTCCATCAGCTATCCCTCCCCCAGAGGAAATCTGACTGGAGAGTAAACAGCTGGATCCCAAGGGCTAGAGACATACTTCCAACTTGAAGGTAGTTATTCATCAGAACTCACATTTTCCTCATCAGATCATTAAAATCTCAAGCATTTAGGGGGTGTTTGTCATTAATAATCAAATGATACAATGGAAGCTACTGTTAAAGCACTCCAGAGCCTTTATTGTTGGATATTAAACCCAGAAACTGGTCTTACAATACATTTATAGAAGACCACTGAGAACAGGAAAAACAGAATATATATTCTGGAGTGCAATTCTCATTACCCAGGAGTGCAGTCAAAAGCCTCTTTCAGACTTTAAGCCTGACAGAAAATTCCCATAGCAATTAAATCTATTATCATTAGTGACAGTCTGCTTCATTTTAGCCATTTTCAAATTAGGAGCACAACTCACATTAAAAGAAACTGCACTTCTAGTTCTAAATATTACGTTCATTTCATAACTGAACATACACAACCTGAACACCCACCCCCAAACATACATAATGATTTTTCTAGAAAACAACTGAAAACCTTACTTTTAATTCCTGAAGCTTATCCATGTATACTTGTTTTGGCTGGTCCTCTCCATCTTCATAAAGCCAGTTTTCTGTGTCCTCCAACATTAAGGTCAGCTTGTTTGAATCCTACAAAGCAAGTTATGGACACTCCAGTTCAGAAGGGAACACGTCAAATGAGACTCCTCTCCCCGGCACAAACCCACACTACTCAAAAAAGGACTGCTTCATCAGCTTAAAACATTCAAAGTGATAGTGAAGGAAAACAGTAATTAACAGACTTCAAAGCCAAGATTTTACAGAGTGATGAGAGAGGCAGGACAGCCCTACTCCTGTGATTTGCAGGTGAAGTTTACCAGAGTTATAGCATCAGTCCTGAGGCTATGTAAGACAGCCCATGCACCTCTTAGGAGTATTCCATATTATCAGTTCATTTTCTTTTCATTCCTACCCACTCATGCCATTCAGAAGCTTGTGGCAATCTGTCCTACGTTCCTATGCTGACCACAGGGTTTTTACTTTCTGCCTGCATCCCCGATCCTTCCTTGCCACTGAGGAACTTCTCAGGCAATAAAGAACTCTGCAAGTCAAACGTCAGGTGGAAGCATTCACTTGAGCTTCACTGCTGTGAAGTCAAGCCATCTCTTACTCTGAACTAGTCCAACAGACTCCTGCAGCCTCCACAGAACCCACACTCAAAGCCTGTAAATACAAAGGAACTTTTCCAACAGCTGAAACAGAGGCAAGTCTTACCTCTTCAGTGATAAACTTCTCAAAGACTCCACACAGCTTGTCTCTGAATTCATACACATATTCTTCAACAGCATTCTTAGCATCATTTCGTTCCTTCTCAAGCTTGTCTTGCATCATCATCTTCCCCTAGGGTCAAGACAGGCATACTTAAAACTGAGAGCATTTTGAGTGTTAAACTTAGTGACTACTCTTGAAACTGTACCAGAGAACTTGGCAGAGGCCTAGTAACTCACAATTACTGATTAAAAATGTTCACCTCTGTGTAAGTCATCACTACAAGCACAACCAGAATGGGCTAAATTAAGTCTAGTGAAATTGAGTCATTTCACCAAAAACCCCAACCAAAACAAAACCCCTTCCAACTAAGGGCAAACCCCTAAAGAATTCTAAATTACGTTAAGTCAACGGTTGCAAATACTTTTTAGATACTTATTTACAGTGGCATTAATTTGAGTGGTCATTTGTTCATGCTGCTTACCTCATTTTCTATATAGGAATTGATCAGATCTTGTCCCAGCTGCCTATAGAGGCTTGCCTGTATAGGGAGGTCAATACTCTTAACTTTTGTTTTAGCCTTTGGCTGGGAGGGTTGATCTTGCTTTTCTCCAGAAGCAGCCTATGAAAAGAGTGACAATACTAAGAAACTTCCAGGAATCCAAATATTACTACATTTACACTCAAAAAAGAGAGACAAAAGAAACTAGTTAAGGCAGCTACAAATTCATCTTATGTAAATTAAGCACCTGGTTATTCCTCTGTATTTAAAATCACTACCACCTTAGTTTTGAACCAAACAGGTGAAATTTAATTTCTTTAAAGAGCTGTTATGAAAACTTGTTCAAAAGCTTAAAGCACCACATATTATTCTTCACAATGTTTCCTAATCTCCCTAAATTCCATCATCATTACAAAACCAGGTTAAACAACAGACACCTACTTCAAAGTCTTAATCATGCTAAGCTGAAAATTGAAGTGCTATGGCAGGATTCCATACTTAAACCATTTCAATACAGCTCTCCTCTAAATACAGTCCCATGTTTTGCAAACTGTAAAATCAGTAAGTGTGAGAATACTGGGCGAAAAACGTCGAATCAATACTGAATACAAACCTTTGTTTCAGTTCCAGCATTTTCAGTTTCCTCATCTGCTTGGTTCTGTTGTTCAGCTTGACTTTTCTGCACACCTTCTTCTTGATCAACCTGCATTTTATCCTGCAGAGAGTTACATAACTGAATGCAAAGGTTTGCTGTAAGATTTAGGACTGATATCAATTACAGTATATCACAGACAATATATAAACTTCAGAATCAATCTTAAAAATTTTTGCTTCACCACGTTTAAATAGGCATTTTGATGTAGTATTTGTATTTATATCTTTCAAATTAAATGAAAATTCTACTCTGCTGCTTGATGTTGCTGCCTGTCCCCATTACATAATTACACTAAGCCTTGTGAATACTCAAGTTTAAATTAGAAACAAATGTGTATAAAATGAAATCAAAGAACATTCTAGCAACACACCACCAACACAGGCAATGACAGTGGGTTCTCTATGGAACAGCCAGAACTTCAACCTTCTATCATTTTTGACCTAAACTTTACAGTTTGCAACCCACAGCAGAATTAATTTCATCACTGCAATTATTACCTGCATCTGTCTCACAGAACAGTGAAATCAATAAAAATTAACTTCTGTAGTAGCAGCCCCTTGGGAGTACAGGACCAACTATCTTCCCTCCTTGCCACCCAAAATAAGGAGAGCCTTATTTAAATTTATCAGTAGGTTTATCACTTATGCCTTATTCTAAATTTAACAATCTGAGTCTGTTAAATTACTAGTGCAGATCATTTGGTTTAAGTAATACAACTCCATGTCATCACTGAAAAACACTTTTAATGACATAGTAATGGGTAAGTCTGAAGTTTTCAGGATGATTTTAATGCTCAGAGATCCAGAGCATAGATAACTAACGAGCTGTAGCCAAAGTGACAGGCTACAGAGACTGCCTCCATTAAAAGGAATTAGTATTTCTGGATTCACAAACTACATATGCATGTAAAATAATTTACTACAAGTTCTGCAGAATAAAAAAAGTTATTTGAAGATTTCAAACTCTAGCACAGGTGGCTATGTTGCAGTTTAAAGTGGGAAAGAAGAAGGCTACTTCTACCAAATTTAAAGTTTTGCCACTTCAGAATAGAAAAAGGAAAATCTATATCCTCATTTTACTGTTCTTACTGTTCACACAGAAAAGCCAACAACTGGAAGGAACTGCTTTGCCTACAGGAAATAGCTAAGAGAGGGGAAAACAGGACACATGTACACCACAAACCTCCTCCTCAGAGTCGAGGGTATCATCCTCAATACTGAAAGGTAATTGCTGGCAAGCACCATTGTAAAACAGAAGATGTGTTAGATGAATGAAGTGCTACAAATGGAAAGTCTGAGCATGGAAGCAGCTACTCATACTGCACTCAGCACACTCCTAAGTAAGCTCCACATGCCTCTTACACTAAATGCCAGCTCTAACACTTCCAACCTTTGCTCACTTGATTACAAACACCACATATGGAGCACTTGCCCACAAGGAACTGCATCATGCTCACCATTACAAATATGCTCACATTCCTGGAAAGCAGCATAGTATTTAAGAAGTTGCTTATACCAGTTACGTAATGCTCATTGCGTAACCATTTGCTCTAATTCCTGTAGGATATCCAATAAAGTGGGAGAAGCTAAGGCCAAATCTTAGCAGAAAGGCTGTCGGGGCCAGCACTGGGGTTGCTGTTTCCAGCTCCAAAGTGTTCCCTGGCACCCAGTCCTCAACTCTGCACTGCCAAGGGGTACAGCTGCAGCTCTCAGGGATCTACTTTGAGGAGGCAGTGAAGTTTTCCATATATAAATAAATGACATGTATTTTTTACTCATTGAAAACATAGCTTGTGAGGAAAAACAAACCTCGAGAATTAATCTGTCAACAGATCTCATTAAATACGCTGCCATTTGCTAGCAACACTAGATAATGCTAAGACTAGTAGAGAGATGATAAAGAACAATGAAAAAATGATTTTATTTTTTTAGAATCTGTTTTTCCACTCTTTTTTCTTAGTGCCACACTTCACCAGTACTTCAGTAATCAACATGACGAAATGTGTTACACAACAGAAGAAGTAATTTAAGGGTGGAGAAGCAGTAGCTGTGGGAAGTGAAACACTGTGATTTAACCTGCAATTATCGGCTCTGTTGTCAGAATGACAGTGTAGATATTTACAAGCTTTACATACCAGCTCTTCATCTCTGCCTTGGTTCTTACTTGATGACTCGGTGTCCATGGGTGTGTCGTTGTGATCCCCCTCTATGCTCTGCTTCTCTATGATGGACGCGTTGGCCACGCTGAACAGGCCGTGGATGTTGACGCGCACTTTCACCTTCACCTTGGAGTTGTCGCCATCGTGCTGGGGACCAACGTTCTGAATAGTGAAACGCCCTTGGAAACAACAGAGGTTGCTTTAATTGTTGTCCCAAAAAGCAGAGGAAGAGGAAAAATACCCCAAACACACTCCTTTAAGGGTGTTAATTTAACAGCGACTTCACGTAACTGAAACTATTTGGAAACTTTCGACTTAGTTGACAATTCTACAATGTAAGCTGCAGGTAGATAAACTAAAAGCTGGTTCCACAATTATTATCAGTTCACTAACAATTAGTAAGATGTTTTCGCTTTATCTCTATTTCATAAAAAAACGAGACAGTACTTTACTAGGTGTTCTACTTCTCTGTTGCCTTCTGTAACCATCACACTAGAGACACTACTCTGATTCATCTCAAATGGTTTCTTTTGTCCACGTAACTCAAACTTCACACTGAAAAAAAAAAATGTTAACAGAGATAAAAGATTCTGTTTGAATTTGGTAACATGGCTGCACTACACTTTTTGGAGAATGAACAGTGCTTAGCAAGGTTTCTGAAATCAGTGAGGCTGATACTTTGTTTTGCAACTTGCTGAAAATTTAAGTGTAGATGATCTGCAGGTGTAAAGGAGAATGTTTCCTCCTCAAGACCACAGACTTCTTGCCCAACAGCACCAAGTTTGTATCTGATTCATAAATCAGTGAATAAAATTATGAATTAAAGACCCCAAGGAGTCTACTAAGAACTGCAAGTAAGGTAGCATTTGCTACCAAGAAACTTATTTGTACCATCTAATTCCTTAGACTCTACTACAGATGCTTAAATTGAGGAAACACCTATCTTTTATATTCTCAGATTAACAGAAAGAGACATGACAGATAGCACTAGACAAGTTATCTGTCCAGACAGGCAACAGCTCCTTTGATCCAATTTCTTTGAAAAATCCAGGCTGGCAGGCACATAAGATCCTTATCAATTCTATAGAGACTGAAAGAACCAGACAATAGAGCACTAAACTCTTTGTGCCTACTTCTTTTGAAGCATTCAGGAACTGTAAAGATAGACAGAAGGAAGAATGCACAATTTTTTTTACCAGAGATCTCAATATGGTTTGATCACTACATTTAAACCAAGAAGCCTGTGCTGAGCCTTTCTAAAGAACCCAAGATTCTCTGCAAGCTAGAAAATATGGAAATAACATATCTTACAAGAACGGAGAACCCCTTTTTCCTGTATCAACAGGAGTTAGGGATGGGGTTTTTATTCACATGTCCTATTCTTATTCACATGTCCTTATTCATCTCCACATTACCTATTCTGGAATCAGGATAAGGCACTTCTTGTGGATGAGTATAGTAAGCTTCCAAGTCAAAAGGCTCTTTCTTGTGGAAAGTAATTACTTTTGAGAATGGAGCAGCATGGTTCTTACTGAAGACTTCACACTCCCTAAAGCAATAAAACATTAAGTAACATTAAACCTCTGAGCATAACTTCATGGATAATCAGTCAAGGTGTGTTAAAGATCAGCAGCCCTGCTAACCGAGCAACAATCATTTAGTTTAAGTCAGTTTTTCACAGGAGTTGGAGGTTGAAGGCCTCTAGGTGTCAAAGCTGAATGGGGCATTATATGTCACGCTTATTAAGAATTAGGCAACTTCCCAACATTTTAATTAATTGTATTTCCAATTGCTAAGCAGTAACTGGAACCCAAAAGGTAAACTGCAAAAGAAAAAAACTGAGATTTCAAGGGTTCAAGTGCACGATAGTTTCAAAGCCTAAGGCCTGTTTTTTTCCACAGCTCAGAATTTTTCTTTATATCCAAACACGCACAGTTTTGTGGGCCCTGTACAACTTACCCTGTTCCTTCTTCATAAGATGATTTCCATCTCAGTGTTATAGAATAAGGAACAACATCTGTGATGGAAAACTCACGCACTTTAAAAGCTGGAGAAAGAATTGCACACTAGGGGAAAAAAAAAGACCAAAGTTCTATTATATTCATGTAGTCAAATAAATAGCAAGTACAAGAATCAATATTTATCATACAGGTCATATGGAGGTTCTGCTTATCACAGCAATTTTTTTTGAACAGAAACTTCCTATAGTTATTTGAAGTGAACCACTTAAATAACAGATGTTACTTCCTCGGTGATTTTTAGTAAAGATACCCAGCAAAGGTTCCAAGTGACTACACAGAAGTGGAACAGCAGAATTTGGGTCTTCAAATTTAACAGGTCTCTAACAAGCCCATCCTTCTAACATGATGACACAGAAGCAAATTAATGAATTTACCAGACTGGTTTCTGACGTGGTCACTGTCACGAGTTAGCGAAAGAGCAAGTAACACTCCACATCTTGTTTCAGCTGTAGTACCTTTTGCTTGTGGTTAGCTGTATTTCATTAGTATGTAGTGTTAAAGAAGCAATACTAAAGTTTTATTTCAGGAACTATACCTGCAAGGCACAGCCTCTTGCAACAGCTTCATCAGCATTTAGCGTGGTGCTTATCTCTTTACAGAAAAAGTTAGAGATCTGCTCCTTCACTGCTGGAATTCTAGTAGCCCCACCTACTATTTCTATACTGTAGATATCTTCACGCTGAAGTTCTAGAAAAGAGAGTGCATGCCCTTAAGTTATCATCAAGATATCAAAAAGCTATCTTTGGACAAAAAAAAAAAAAGGGTAAAAAAAAGATAAAAGTTCTCTTATTATCTAGACACTGTGACAAGCACCGAATATATTTCATGGCTGACAAGATCTTTAAAACCCTTTGTCCCTCCTGTAGGCTACGAAGTTTTCTAGTTGCATAAACTTGGGAAATGCAGAAGCCAAGCATCAATGAGAACAGCTGTTCTTTAAAGTGTGTTGTCCATGTGCATCCCCCTTCTGCTGTGCATGAACTCAAGAAGGGTGAAATTGTGTCTTCTGCACTACTGGACAATGCCTCACCTCTCCCAAACAAAACCAACAAAATGAAACCCAAATAGATCTCATTTTATATTTGGCTTAATTTTGCTTGCCAAAAGAGAAAACCTTTTAAGCCAATATATCTAATAAATAGTAGACTGTGCTTGAAGGTTAACTTCTTAATAGCAGGGTATGTGTATGAAGTCATCTCAAACAACTGTCAGTCCTTGAACAGCTCTGCTCAGCAGTTACTCAGGCTTTTAATTCCTGTATTTGCTATCTAGCCAAATCAGGAGATTAGCAGAATTCTTCTTTTTCTTTTAGCTGAACGTGCTAGAATTGGGGTAAGACCCTTCCTGGTAAAGTCTAATTCTCTCCTTTACACTACATCACACAAAAAAAAAAATTACTTTGTTATTTGCACATGCTTTAAGTAATTCATTTTAAGAATATACTGCCAAATTACCAGGTCAGTGAGGACATGTAAGTATTGCATGGAACAGGCTGGCCAGAAGGTTGCAGTAAAGAGTAATATCTTTTACCATCGTCATTTTGGTTTGCTTGCTTTGTGTTTTTTTAATAAATTCAAAGTGCCAGCCTTTTCCATGACACAGGGTGAATGAGGGTCAATAATCAAGGCTGCAGAGTAGCATGTGCACTAAATGAGGCGGGAATGGGATCATGCATTCATGGCAAGCATATGAATGGAACTTACATTTAACTTTTCAGTATTTAGCTTTGCAATTCTAATAAATACAAAAATACATTGAAAAGATAATCATTAAAGAGATCAAGAGTGACTGGATTACTAGCAGTACCTCAAGTTACTTCTACTTACTGGCTTGATCCATGGCTGCTCTTAGAGGAGGCTCCACTCTGGCCAGAAGGGCAGCACACAGCTGCTCGAACTGAGCTCTGCAGGGCAGGGAGAGTGTTTGGTGTTACCAGGCTGCTCAGAGACTGCAAACCCCTGCCCCTCAGTGGGAACAGCACCCAGTACCTGTTCATCTTACTGGAGACATCCAGGTCATTCATGAAGCACTCGATATTGAGCGGAAGGTCCGACGCATTCGCGCTCATCAGCTTCTTGAGCTTCTCACATTCCTGATACAATCGCAGCAGTGCTCGGGGATTCTCTTTTACATTCAGTTTGTATTTTGTCCTAAATTCTTCAGAGAAGTAATCTACCAAAGCCTCATCAAAATTCCTACCACCTACGAAAGGGTCAAAGGTAGTGGCCAAGACCTGGCAGAAGTCAAAGAACAAGATCAGAAGTTATTAGATGCTGTTTGTTCTGTGTCATTTACTCGGGGCAGCAAGACGTGCCATCATTGCCTTCCACACGGCTTCAGATGACATTTGGCTACCAGAGACAGGTCCACAAAAGCATTCACAATTAGCAGGTCACAGACAGAAGCCTCCAAACCAGGAAGCAAAGACTGCTCAGTTTTACTTCACATCCTAGATTTAGACTTGAACTGTCCTGGATTTAGACTGTGAACTGTCATGGATGGCACAAAAAACCTCCAACATCTCCGAGTGACTCAAACAGTTCAAGAATTTCCCACGAGTGAGTCACTTGCACAACTACAACACTTAGGAGGCTCCCTGAATATGCAAATATTTTAGGGATATAACATGACACAAAAACTCTGCAGTGTGCTTAATTATCAAGCACTTTCCAAAACACACTTTAGGATGCTTCACTTCTGCATTTTACAAAAACCGACTTGCTGAAATAGCCAAAATCTAACAGAAAGGTTTTGTATTGCATATTTTAAAAATATTTGCTATAGACATTTATTTTTTAAAAAAACTAATCTTTCCACAGAGCAGTATTTTGAGTTTTAAATACTTCAGGCTTTTCATGTACGACTTAAAAGATTACCTTCAGTTTTCCCTTGTTAAAAGCACAGATGGAAACCTGATATGCAGAATGCCCCATATCTACAAAGACCACATTTCTTGGCTTCTCTTCCAAGGCTGGCAGATCTTGCTTGTATATTCCATAGGCTAATGCAACTGGAAAACACCAACCCATGGAAGGTAAGGGGAAGCCACACACAGCTGCAGACCACACACTAAAAGCACTACCAAGAGACAGACTACCTATGTTTACCCTTTCTAAACACCTTCATAAGCTCTATTCAAATGTCAAAAACATGTTGAAAACACATTTTTCATTGACAAGAGAGAAAGAGATGTCAAGTGAAGGTTTAGCACTAATAAAGACTTGCCCTGTATTTCAGTTCTGCTTGTAGCCAGATTAACACTGCAGTTTGTGAAACTGCACAGATTAAGACTCTCCCTTGAAATGCCTTACTTTCAGTATTTTTGACCTTAGCTTTGCAAAATTCAAGCATGCCCAAGAAATAAAGAAAATGTTTTGGAAAACTAGTTTACACAGATCTAAGATATCACTGCCAGCACTCATTTGGAAAGCTGAGACTTTCTAAAAGCAAAGAGAATCAAGAAAAATAAAATTACTGATTTAAGCAGCTCCTTAAACTTTAGTTCCCATGAAGTGTTGGGTATTTCTGTGCTCTACCCTAGAATTCACCAAAACCAGAAGAAGGAAGTCAACTACTTCATAGAAACAGCTGTGCCATTGCTACAGCCAACAGGATTGCCACAACTTTAAGCACAGATCCCAGGTTTATTTCCAAAGCTATTCCCAAGTGTGATTGTGTTCACGTTAGCAAACCCCAGCTCTCGTCATGCCTCCTAAATGCTGCACACCACCCCACTGCTGTGTTTCCAGTTCCCAAGCTGGATTGGGCAGTACTAGCCTGGACAGCTCTCTCCCAAGCTCCTAATTGTGTAACAGCACTGTGTCATCACCCTCACATTCAACAGCCTCAACAGCCTTAGAGGACAAAAAAAGTTCCAGCCCTTTACCTGCTGTAGTTTCATTCATCAGTTTCAGACAATTTAATCCTGCAATCTGTGCAGCTGCCATTACAGACCTTCTTTCAGCATCAGTGAAGAAACTAGGGACCTGTTTCCAAAAATAATGAAATAGGATATTATGGGATATGGATTTTTTAATTTAAAGAAGTCAGACTTGCCCATCAAGCTACCCTATAAATGTCATTACCACAAGAAATGTTATAAGCTAACCTAAAATTAATAAGGCAGTCTGAATAAAATAGCTAGGTAATTTATTTTAGTGCATATTTTAATTAAAAGTTCAGATTATGACAAAAACGAAGTGGCATCCAGGGTTGTTTTAAATGAAGCAGCTTTTAACACACACACAAAAAATCCTGAAAATCCTTTCTCAGATTCTTCCGATGAGTCTTTCATCTTAAAATCATCACCAATTTCTAGAAACATTCGTGCAGGACAAAGTCAACCCAACAAATATTCACACATAGCCCCAAAGTAAGTCAATGGTAGATGCACTGCAGCAATGCCGGAATTAAACTCGAACCTGTCTCCATTTTTCAGATACCACTTCTACATTGTGATACGAGGTTCAGTGCCACCAAAAATAGCCACTGCACAATCAGAGCCCATTTAGGATCTGGCTGCAATCAGCTGGCACCTCTTCAGCAGACGTAGAGCTCCATTCACTGTGTTTTGTTGGCTACTACTGTGGGGCATTGCCAAGGATCCCTGTGTGTGGGAGGCATTCCCCCAGTGTCTTTGTATGCCATAAGGAAGCACAGAAAAAGATGAAAGCAGATTTCTAACAGTTGAAGCATGCAGCTTTCCAGTTCCCATGTCTCAGTCTGACAGAGAAGGGATAACTGCAATCCTTCATGCCCAAACTTCTCACCAGGGCCAGTAAACAAAGACCATGTGAAAAGCAGACACAAGACTTCCTATCAGGAACAAAACCTCGTTTTCAAGCTCCACCCTCGCCTTGCGGGTAAGGACACCAGCTAAAAAAACATGAGCAAACCAACCAAATAAAAAGACTTTTGCTAACAAAGCCAAGTAGTTTGGGCTTGTCAAATTATCAGCGTGACCCTCAGAGCCCTAAGTTCAGGCAACTCACAACTGCACTGCAACAGTGCTCAACCACGCAACCAAGACATTTAACACGAATGTAGAAAGGTTCTTTGGAACCAAGGAGGACATGCTTGCACCTAGGACAGCTCCCATTTGTAACATGAACTACAGTAATCTGAAATACTGTAAGTAGCCCTCGGAGACAGACACACTGGATCAGCTTAAGCATTATGTTCCTTCTGAAAACACACTCTTGGTTTAAATGCTTTTTCATCTCCTCACAAATGCTTCAAGAAGTATTCTCATTTGAAAAGCCTGTAACAAAGGCGCATTTTTGGGGATATGATTTCTATCCACAACTTGTACCTCTCACCATTGCACCATGGTATAAATGGTCCTAGCTTGCATAAAGTTGTCTATGGATTGCAATAAATGAACCACAACTTACTGAAATCACACAGTCGGCCACCGGTTTCTTCAAAGCACTTTCCGAAGTCTCCTTCAGTTTGGCCAGCAACATTCCTGTGATCTGTTCCACTGCAAACAGTCTCTCTTCATCCAGGTACCTCACCTGAAACAGAGAATTGGGATTCTGTGATCAATCATCTCAACTTTGCTCTCAAGATGTGCAACTTGGACATTATTTGTAATGTTGAGCATTGAGACCCATTTAACATCAGGCTCTAGACACAAGTAACTCCCTATCAATTGATCTGTGCTCACTACAACAACATTGAACAGTTTGGTTTTGGGGTCTTTTTGTGGGAAGCTTAACACCTCAGTTGTCTCAAGGGACTATTCACAATGATACAGTACTTCTGTTGCTTGTGGGTTTTTTTAATTTAAAAGACAACAAGAAGAAAGGACAATACACATAGGATCACATTGTCCTATTACACATGCTAAAAATATAAGTTTTGGAGCAAACCCAAGGAACATTTGCTTCCTGCAACAGTCACTCAAGCACAGGAGGCAGGGAAGGTGTAAACAAGGCAATTCCAACAATCCTGCCCTGCTCAGGAAACGCAGTTGAGTCCTCAGCCTTCATGGGAGGTTCTGTGTCCTGAATTCCTAACAAGCTACCATCTCTTCAGCAATCCCAAGCACTCCTGCCATTTAGTTTGGAAGCAATTTAAAAATAATTTGTTCAAATTTGATATTCAGAGCGTTATATTGTTTTCCTGACACTTAAGTCTCTGAATGTCTGATGGGAACTAATAACCTCACACTGTAATTATACAGATTTGAAGGTTAATCTAGTAAGGTGAAGTGGAAAGCTACTAATGTGACTATGAAAAACTAGTATGATTGATGAGAAACCTCAATGGACATCTTGGAGAAAGTACAGGGCTTATTTAGAGACACAGGAATGACACAGGAATGTATTTAGTTTTCCTAAGGAAAACCTAAGTGATCACACAGGAAGTTAAGTGACAAAGGCCCAAAGTGCTCATCCCTACCACTGGAGAGATTCCACCCAAAGCTCTCACTCACCTTTACTCCTACAGAGCCATTTGGCATCTTCTGAAGTTCATAGGGAAGTTTGGCCCTCTCAGCTTGTATGTAAGGATCTTCAAATGCTCTCCCATGCAGCTTCTTGAAACCATGTACTGCATTTTTTACATTTGTGACAATCTGTGGCAAAGATATCTCCATTACCCATGACGCTCTGATAACGAGGACTGTGCAGAAAGGCATTTTTTATGTTGGGTTTAATGTGCACACTGACCAGTGTCAAGCCCCACACATTCACTGGGAAGCAAAGTGTGAGGAGAGAGAAAGAATCATCTCATTTTTAATCTGTGGTGTCTACTAAAGGAATTCAAATGTGCTTCTCTCTGTGATATCCATTAACTTGCTGCCATCAGTTTTCACTGTACATTTTGTTTTAAAGGAGCTTTCTTTTACAGCATGCAATATTTAAGATCCTACATTGTTGCAGTGGCTGCCTGCAGGAACTAATGAAGTTATTACCTACATTAACCTTAAATGAACCTTCAACAAATTAAGACATTTCCCTTCCTTTAAAGTTCTCCTCTAATTCAGATCCCATCTGGATGTAAAGCCTCCCCACACCTATTCTCTCATCAGTGTTTTAACCTAGTTATTTTCAGGATGGGCTTTTAACCAAAGAAAGGACCAAAACAAACAAATCCCAACGAGCACAGTATGTAAGCTATCAAAAGAAACTACTCCAGGACAATCTTCTCCAAGATGAACTTGTTTACTAGTCTAGAAAGTTTTTGATCCACTTACCTGGCTCTTTGCTGCATTCCCAATAGCTCGGGTCTTGGATCCTAAAGATATACATGCTCTAAGTAAAAAAAAAAAAAAAGGAAATTCAGCTGTAAAACAAAACATTGTAAAATAGTTCCATGGCACTTTAGAACACCCACAAAAATTCAAGCAGCTGAACATGGATGTGTTAAATAACAGCATTACTGCATGAAGCACCAGAACCTGAAGCGGAATTCTAGTTATTTTGTTCTTTGCAAATTAGCTTAGAAACAGCAAGCAACTGCAACTGTTGTCATTCTAATTGCACTTAAGGAATTCTGTAAAAGCTTGCATGTTCTACAGATCTTATCATGAAGGAAAGGCACTGGTAGTTACTTCTGGGTCACAGGTTAAAACATAAGAAGCCTGTGAGATTTAATTCAAACCCCTGAACTTTACCAGTCAGGCTCTCTTGACTCAACAGCCCTTGAGTCTGACAGGGCCACATTCACACTCTTAAGAGCCCTTAGCAACAATCTTAAGACAACAATTAAAAAACCCACAAACCACCTAAGCCCACTGGAGCTGAACAAGCTGTTAAGTGCTTCCACAACTGAGGACTAGCAGGCACATGCCGCAAACAGGCAGAACGGGAGAGATCTGGGGACAGCTCCCACGCACCCAGGGCTTGGGAAGCTCGATTGAAATCCACAGCTCCCTGCACCTTCTTGGGCTACCACCGACCACTCCCGTGGATCAGCAAAGGCTGCCTCAGGTCCCAGCCACCATCTGGCCCTTCATCACTGCCTTTGGAAATGTTCTTTTTTTTCCTGGAAGTTACTAACACCGCACTTCACATCATAGACCTGAAATACAACTCCTGCCCAAAAGGCAACCGATCTGGCTACAGCCATTCAGGAGTAAGTACCAGAGAAATCCAGATTTCATCCAGCTCACATGTAATTGTTTAATGAATGTATAAAGGTCACTCTAGTAGATTGCTTCCTGCTTTCTCTCCATCACTGAGGGCACTGCAATTTGATAGTATTTTCTAGCAACCTCTTCTCTCTGACATCCAAAACCTTCTCCAGATTTAACTGCTGCAAACACACGAGGCATTACCCTACGTTTTCAAACACGTAGCTCAGCTTTCACGAACAACTTCTACAGTTTTTAACGTCACAACACTACAGTTCCCAATTACACCTTGTGATACTTAAGGAAAGTCAGACAAATGAGCCATTTCCAAAGCAATCAAATGGTTTGCAAACCAATGCTATTGCATCACACCTTTTCAGTGCAGGAATCTGCCTCTGCTGAGAGACAGCACTACTCGCACATTACCCCATGCACAGCATGAAGCACCAACTCAGAGCCACCACAGCTCCTGCCAGGGTTTACTTCAATTATTCACTTCCAGCACAGGGGGATGGATGGTTTCTCCCTCCCTCTGCTGGGAAGCAGAGATGTCAAAAAAATAAATGTGCCCTGCTTGGCTTCAAAAAATTCAGTAGTTTCCAAGATTCTTTATTACATCATGTTAATTACAGCATGTGATCACATTAATTACACCTGGTCTGAAGTAAGTTATGAGCTATCAATAACTGTCTTGTTTTTCCACAAAACCACAGTGGTGAGGCAGAACACCTGAAAGGGCCATTTGCCATGAGTTTAACGTGCCAGAAGCACTGGAAATGTGTTCAACAGAGCTGCAAAGTCCCAGTTCAGAGAAAGTCAACTGTCAGTTAACTTTCCAAGAGATACAGGGCCAAAAGCCAGGAAACATCCAAGTTCTACTGAAATGCATGGCTTACTGGCAGAATCTTTTTCCTTTCTTTGTAAAGTATTTGTACTAAAGCTTCCACGATGATACATGGTTTTCCAAACACTGACAATCCCAAGCACTGGATTACAGAATGTAATTAAATAATAGCTAACTCAAGTACCTGCGTGATGTGAGCACTACTATAGGAATATTTAAATAAGAGGTTCATTTACTGTGTTGCTATGTGCAGTAAGAAAAGTTTTGATTTAAGAATTAGATCTGTCTACACCACTCAAATCCCACTTGAAGAAAAGATTTAGCTACTATGATAAACTTACATAACAGTAATGAACCTGGTACATTTCTATTTAGCTTTGACTTCTCTCAAGACAATAACATTAGAAAAGATGTTCCTCAAATTCTCCTGTATTACTACATTTTGAGACAGAAAAGGCCAAGGAAAATGTCACTTAAAGTATGATAGCTGCTGCCTTTAAGTGTATGTGCACTCCAGATGCTATAATTGCTAACTTGAACCTCTTTCATAATCATTTCGCAAGTATCTTGAAAGTACAGTTAATCAGACATTAGTGTGAAAAATATTAAATGCAGGTAAGCCTACCTGCAAAGAACATACTCCAAAAATAGCTAAGAATTGGAAGTGCTCTTCATCACAAGGGGGGAGGAAACTGCAGCTGCCTGAGGATTCTCTGGGCAACAATTTCACGGGATACTTTGCATTTGAAAGGCCACAGAATTTCAGTTCTCACAGCGTATCTGGTGCAGGAAGATAATTACTTCCTGAGAGTTAATCTGAGAAATATATTTTTCTAAACAGTAAGAAACTTTCAAGAGTATTCCCATTCAAACAGACACCATGCATTTTGGCAATCAACTTCTTTCCGCTTTTAAAAACCAACTTTTTAGAAAGCAAAACCTACACCTACATTTTTCCGGGATCAGGGTAGCAGTGCTGGAGTTACTACAGAGTCTCTCATAGCAGAAACAGCTTTCTCTGTCGGCTACAAGTCCCTTTGTAAAAAGGGAAGCACCATCCAACCCCCGATTTTTATGAGCATTACACGAATTCCTGAATCCTCCTTCGAAATTATGCACAGATGGAGCTCTAAAAATCCTAGACGTATCCCATAGAAACAGAGGAGCAAAATCTCCACCTACTCTTGCGTCTCCCATCATCACGGACGTTGCCCACTGCCCCCCCCGCCTCACCCTTCCTCGCCAGACCTCGGTATTCCAGGGCCAGCAGATGCGGTGCAAGTAAGAACAGGTTTAAGGAGAGGGAACTCATCGCGCCGCTTCCCTGCTGAATCAACCTCCTCCTCCTCCTCGCCAGTCTCGCCACCACTCATGTAATTGTTAATGGAAACGCTCCCAGCCCTGGCAGCCGTTCCAGAGTTGGGGAAACACATGCACTCCACGGAGATCTTTGGCTACCCCAAACCAAAGCGTTGCAAGGACAGGAATACACCGTGCCCGTGGAGCCGCGCGGCTCCTCCAGCAGCACAGCGCGGGATTTCAAGGACACGCACCGCCAGGAGCCGGGACGCACACACAGACACACGAGTGTTTCCCCAGCACACGCATTCCCGGGAAGGGGCACTCTCCCGGCTCCCGCCTCGGCCGGCACAGCCGCGCCGCGCTGCCGCCGCGGGGGCTGGGGCGTGAGGGGGATCCCGCGGGG
>VXAZ01004830.1:402167-431336 GCA_013399875.1 Gymnorhina tibicen
CTCCCCCACTGCGGAGCGCCGGCACCAACCGGCAGCGGGCCCGCCGTGCGCAGGCGCCACCGGCGGGGAGCCCGCCCGGCCCCGGCGCCGCCTCGGCTCTTTCCGGCAGGGCTCGGGCGGCGCTGCCCTTCCAGAAGGATCTGGAACGGGAGGGATGCGCGCAAGCGGGGAGGGAGCGCCGCCGCCAAGAGCGACGCCCCGCGCCCGCGTCAGCGCTGCGGAGGGACCGCCCCGCCCGTCTTAAAGGGTCTGGGGAGCGCGGCTTCCTGGGGCTGCCGCTGCCACACGGGCCGAGTTAATGAGATTATAACAATCCGCAGCAATTAGTGCAGAGCGGCGATCGGGGCCGTGAGCACAGCCGTGCTTGGAGTGAGCCGCCACGGACCTGCCGTGAGGAGGGGGCAGACCCCAGCTCCTGGAGCAGATGGAGAACCGCAGAGGGCCGAGGTACAGGGTGAGCCCTGTGGTGAAAGCCCAGTTAGGCCCAAGCATCTGTGTCCGACAGAGGTGGGGATGGCTCCTGATGCCGCGTGGTGCCAGGGACAGGCAGAGTTTGGGCCGTCGAGTCCTTTATTCCGCCCATTGCCAACACTTACGGAAGAACCATCCCCAGCTGGGGTTGGGGCCTGTGTATTTCCAGAAACAACCTCGTCTGTTTTCTTTCCCTGGGGGAAAAAGTGATCTCGAACCCCAAGTATCTCTACTTACCCCCCGTTTTATGGGTGTCGAGTATTTGTGGATTGAAACTCCACAAAACAAACCTACAGGCTGGAAAAGTTCTGTAAGTATTTATTTGCTTCTAAAAATGACACTCTGTTTCACACAGCAGTGTGAGGTCTTTGTGACACAGCATGTGACACTGCACTGCACAGTTTTGTTCCACTGGAGAGATTAAAAATAAGCACAAAACGACTAAACTAGTTTAACATCCCTGTCAAGAGGTTTGATTATCTCTCCCATTTGTCACGGTTTCAATGGTCTACTAAACAACCAGAATTTTCCTAATGAAAACACATCCGTTTCCTGTAAAACCCCCAGAAGCAAGAGAAACCACTGGTACACAGAATTATTTGTAACACAACTACTGTATCTGCATTAATGATCTCATTTTACTTGCTAGGGTTAGGATCAGGAAGGCAAACCAGGTCCAGTCCCATCTACAGTAGCCAGGGAGGCAGATCCCCCAACTTGTTTCTGCTCTGCTCTTTCCACCACCCCTGTTAGAAAAACAGTGATTCAAGGTATGGCAGCAGCACCTGAGGCTGACTCCTGACTGACTAGAAACCTCGGGGCAAAGAGATTAAATGCAAATACTCCTGTGTGGTTGTGCAACCAAGCCAGCTGGTTTGTGAAGCTGCACGCTGGAGCAGATGTGTGCAGGCATTCCTGACAGCAACCAGAGTGCCAATGGGTTTTTCATTTGCATTGTCAAGAGCTGGAGATGAGAGCACAGGCAGGGTAAGCCAAACTCTTGGAGGCATTTCATGGAAGTCTTGTCTGTGTGCTTCAGTGTCACGCTGATGCCCAGTCTGCCAGTGTGAACAAAACTCACTCAAGCCAGATAAGCCACAGACTTGCCCGAGCACATCCCCCCTCTCATCATGGACTGCCACTGTAGCAGTCTTCGGACTGTTGCCCCAGTCTTTCCAATTCCTGGCCTGTGGATCACATCTCATTTTTCAGAAAAAAAAAAAATCTTTGAGCTGAAGGTTTCCATGTCAAACTTAATGGCTGAAGTGAAATCTTAGGAATGCTGCTAGCCTTAATTTCTTTGAAACCAGACATTTAAATAATGGCCTCCTAAATGCTTCTTTCGGATCCTAAGTTATCAATACTCCACAAGGTTTGGTCTTTCCTTTCCCTCTTGAAAATTATTACCTCAGAAATAAGAGTTCTCTCATTTATATACATGCTCAGATTTATCCTCAATACTGAGAAGAATCCTCAGCCATTTTTAATTTTCTCAAGAAATACTGTACTAAGTGTTCTAGGTCTCTAGGTGCTTGGCTCTTTATAGTTTTGGGCTGTGTTTTGGCTTAAAATGCTGCCAGCCAGGTAAGAGCCTTTTCAATGTTGTTTTAGTATGAACAAAATGGAAACATTGAGAATTTCAAACAAGAGGCAAATAAGTATTTTCTTGGATTCATTGGTCTCTCTGTAGTAAAGAACACCAAGGAATTTTTCTCTTAATGGATCACTCCACTAATAAATATTTATCTGGTGTCACGCTCTGTTAGCTGGTACCAATGGCTAAATTTAGAAAGGCTGTGATCCTTCTTCTGATGCTTCTTTTAAGCTCTACTGGGCAAGTAGAAGGCTTAGGAATTAAATGAGGTCACTCCAGTCCTAAGGGTGCTCTGAATTCTTTCAATGCTATTAAAACTTGCACAGCTCATTTTTTTCCTTCTTTAGTATGACCAAAATAGTTTTATACCAAGTAGATTGCAGTTCATTAGTGATCAATAGAGTCCTCTAAAACATAATTAAGGGCTGTATTAGGAACCAGCACTGTTTTTTTGTCTTCACTAGCAAAAAACATGCACACTTTTTTTTGGGAGAGACAAGTCCAAATCCCTCTCATTATGTCAAATTCTAGTGGAGAGAAGATACCTTTTTTTTAAACTAATATTGAAGATTTAAACTAGCTACATCTGAAATCAAATCCACTTACAATGTCAAGGTAAGATTCTAGGTTCTCCGTAAGGGCAGAAAGAAAATCTTGTCTATTTTAGGCCATTGTAATACAAACATATGAAATGTATACTCACATGATCAATATAAATAAGTGTAATAACATCTAAAAAGCATTTAGCATATTTTGTTTTGGATCAACATGAATATATGCAAATGAGAGGCTATTTAATAATGGTTATTGCTGCTTAGCTGACTGACAGAAACCAGTTTTGCTGAAAGCAGCAACTGTAGTGTGCTTGTTTTTTCAGAAAGTTATCCCATCTGGAAAATAGTCTTAACAGGAGAAATAACAGGTGCTATATTTAATTCAAGGCCTCCACTTGGATCAGAATAAACAGCATGATAAGAAATTGTTAAAATCATACTAATCAGCTTCATTTGTACCTGATGCTTCAGAACAATGTGAATGAAACAAGGATCACTCACAAAATATCTGTATACATCTACAAAATCTATAAATCCTCTCATTCTCACATTTTATGCTAGTAAACCCATTATCTTATTCTAAGTTATTATAATTTATGTTTTTAATCATCTTGATACTCTTCTCTATCTTACTGGTAAGTTAATGACCAGAAACAGAGGCAATTCTTTGGTGAAGCCTCAAGAGGCACAGAACTTTGAAGTAAAACCAGCATGAACTGCAGGCCTGCTGCTCGTGGAGCAGATAAAGCATAAAACAGTGAAATCACATTTAGTCTGAAAGGAAGACGTCAGTAGTGCTAATGGGGTAAGCTTCAAGGTTTCTGATATTTAGGACAGATTACCAGAGGTATGCAGGGCATTATGTAAGGATTTAAGAATCCCTGGGATTTTTTGAAATGACCTAAGCACGTTCTATGCCAACATTTATTCAGATTTGCTTTTGACTTCCTGGAATACGGAGAGAGGAGATGCTCAAAACAAAGCACTTTGGAACTAACAACTCTCTTCTATTATTGGATGGAAAAACTTCCTCAGGCATGCAGGGTGCGAGGTCCTGGTTTCTCCAGAGCGTTTTTGTGGTTTTGGTTTTTTTCATTTGTTTGAAGATAATCTTCACAGCAAGAGTTTGTATTATTCAATGTACTTCAAATGCTACTGAACTCCCTAGTAAAATTATTCTACCCACAAACCTGTCCTACTCCAAATACCTGGCTCTGAGTAGGAAAAGGAAAAGCAATCCTCGTTTTCTACTAAAAGCTTCCACCAAGCTGTGAATTGAGCATACTTTTACAAAACAAAAGTGGAAGCCTGTACAATTTCTGTAAAATGCACATCAAATCCAGTAGATAAATGTAATTTTGATCAATTCTGTTCTGTTAATCCTACTGTAGAGTGACTTGGCTCTTCAGTAATAGTCTGTCGACCACAAATAACTGTAAATGGAAAAGCTGTGGCTAACACCTTCATTAGTTCATAATAAATGTGATGATAAAGATTTAAACTGTGTTCATTTCTGTTTGCAAAAGCTACCTTAATGGTGTCATAACATCTAAAACAGAAGGCCTGGTGCACAATGATTCCCTGTACTGATTCACCCAGTCCCTGTAGAGGCCAGAAGTCCATCTGTCTTTGCAATTTTAATAATCCAGTCCCAGTTCCTGGAACTGTCGCTCAGCAGCACCTAATAGAAAAGAAATTTATGCACATTGTTATGCATTGCAGACACCCTGCATTTCAGTACAAACTGCTTGCATACTGAAGCATTTAAACAGAGGAGATCATTGCTTTGTCTCTTTATTAACAAAGCAGAGAGATGTGGAGGGGGGAAGACACTGTATTCAAACAGGTAGTGACTTCCATTTGCTGAAACACTTTCCAGGCCAAATAACTGCCATTCCAGTGCTGCTGTCATTCTGCAGAATCCTTACGTATCAACTCTCTTGCCCTTTCTCTAGAAAGAATTTTTTCGATGGAATACCATGCTTTCACTTCCTCCCCGCACATTCTTGCTCAGATGTATGAGAAGCGTCACTTGTTTCAGCTTTTCCCTACAGTGGAACAAAAGTTAAAAAATCTGTGTGATGAAGTTAAAAAAAGGTAAAATTACACGTGTAGATTTTTCATCTGTTTCTATCTCTTGGGATTCTCTGCAGGTGAAAACATGGCAGGCAATAAACCAACCTTTGAAGGAAGAACTACAAACTGTACACCTGCTTATACCAAAGGCATCACAAAATTATTACTTCAGCTCAAGTACAAGGCATAGGGAGCAAGAGGTGAAGCAAAGCAGCCAATTCATGGATAACCTTGCACAGACAGCAGCCAGAATTAACTTGTCCCATTGCAGGCAAATCAGGAAAGCCAACAACCACAGAGACAGCAGAGATTGCTCTCTGTATTGCAATGCCTTCCAGACACACTTTTCAGGAAATCAGTTTTACCTATGAGAGGAATAAGAGACTTGTCTTTACAAACAAGCTGTGGGCCTGCTGGTAGATAAAACTAGCACTGAGAGATGAAAGAAACAATGGGAAGGATTCCACTGATTGATAAATGGAAAGAAAGAGATTGGTCTTTACAAACAAACTGTAGGTCTACTGATAAATGAAATTGGATATTGAGAGATGAAAGAAACAATGGGAAGAACCATAAATTCCATAAGAATTAAAAATTAAAGGGGGGGGTTATACATTAGAAGAGAGTCTTAAGTATTAGGTGTTTCAGGAAGTCTGTACCTCTCAAGTAGCTCAGCCAGTGGGGAAAGAGAGAGGGAAAAATGGCTGGGAAATTAGGATAAAAAGGAGGCTGCGCCCTCCAAAAATTTGAGAGACCCCAGGGGAATGCCCCATGGCCTCTCCCTTTATTACAATAAAGTAACAGAACTCCTCTCTTTCCTTTTTGGACATTAACCTCTGGTGTTTGTGGATTATTTTTCCTGACACCTAGTTGAATGAATGAAACATATCTAGAGACATAAACTACCCAAAAATCATCATCAGTTGTGAAAATCTTCATTTGATATTCTTGATACAGAACAAGGATGGTCATGAACTCTTTAAATGACACGCCACAGCAGCCTAAGTTAGCAAAAAACCGAACTCCTCTGGTTTCTGCACCCAAAGTTGGCAAAATTCAGTTAAAACTTTTCCCTACAGGATCTAAACAAATGCAAAACTGAGAGCTGTGCTACAGCACTGTTTCCAGAGAATTTTCTTTCCCTCTACTCCACCCTCTTCTTTGAAAATTGTACATTTCTTGTTACTTTTGTGCTTGTAATTGCACATTGCTAAGTTTTTAAGTAACAGAAAGTATTCTGATACTATTGTGCATTGGTCTGCCTTTAGAATGAAGTAAGTATAAATACCTGAAGCACGTCAGGAAAACCTGGCACTGCCACTTCAGAGATTTCAGTGCCTTCCCCAGAATTAACACCGTGCTCTGACCAACTGAGCTGATCTCAGTGGATCTTGCTCCTGCTGCTCTGCCAGCAGCCAGGTTTGCCAAAATGCCCTTCCAAAACTGAAACACAAAGATCGCTATATACAATTATGAAAACACAGCATTACAATATTAGAATAATGACCTTTGTACTAAATGAAACCTCAAAGCACGAAGAATCCATCTACAACAGTGTATTTACAAAATAATCAAGAAACATGGCAGTCTCAGAGCAATTCCTATACTTGAGGTATTTAAATTTTCACTTGTAAAAGCTGACCACCGTAGAAGAAACATTTTACATACATTTTTAGTGGTGATATCTGACATACTTGTGTTGGCCTTAACTGCATCAGGGGTACATCTTGTGCAGTAAATGCAGACCATGTGGATGTACCCAAAATCACTTCTTATTTGCCCGTTTGGTAACAGCTCTGCAGCTGTAGCATCCTATTTCCTGCCCTGAACAGAACATGGAAGAAAGCATCCAAAGACCCTGAGCTTCAACAATGGATATGCCACTTTGCTAAATATTGTACTTCTAAGGAAATTAATCTTGAGTGTTATTCATGGAATGTTTCTAAAATTTGAGTCACGAGCTCATACACATGTAAGCCATCTGGAAGCACTTCCAGGAGATGGAAGGGAGATTTTAAGAACTATAAACAGTGTTATTTACACAATGCCTGTTTTACTTTTTTCCGCTGTAAGAAAAGAAAGAAAACAACCTTAAACTCTTTACATACAAAATGACTGTAATTGAAAAAGGACTGCTTAAGAATCTGCATGCGATACCAGGAGATTAATCAAACTTTAGTGACTGACAGAATTCCTCTGGTCAGCACTACCAGAAAAGCCTGGGGCAAGAAAATTTTCTGGCACTGTAGTAAAGAACTGTCAACAAGAGAAATCACAGAACACTGGATTTTTGTTTACATTATCAAAACCTAATCAAAGAAATCCTAAAAGAGATAACCTAAGACAGAGACAAATGAAGCAGATTTTCCACCTATTTTCACATTAAACAAATCAGATAGGAAGAATTTATTTTCCATTCTGCTGATATGGGTGAATTTTACGTAATTTGCTAATTGCCAGTATCAACATTTCCAAGACCAAGATTTCTTGTAATTAATTCCATGGGGATAGACCTGTGTGCCTTTCAAGAATCCATCTGAATGGAAGGACATTTACAGGCACCTCACTAAGTCATTAATCATTTAAGACCAAAGCCTAGATTTTATTACTGCAGCAATAAGCTACACAGTAAACCTGCCTCTTTCTCTTGCTATAAAATAAGCTTATTACAAAACTGTATCAATATACCACCACTAATTGCCACCATGCTGAGGGAAAGAACTGCACAGCTCTTGACCACATCTAGTTTGTTTATTAAAACTAATATGCAAAAGATTATTTTCACCTGTTTTCCTTTATCCCCTTTGGACATAAAAATGTGTTGACATTTGTCCTTAAAAGGCAACCTTTAAAGCCTGTGTTGAGAAATACTGTGTAACATTTGCCAGACCACCAATGCCAAAAATTCTGCAGAGAAAGAAATGGAACTTGAAAAGTAACTAGAGATTTTAAAATTTCCAAAGCTTATACTACATCAAGAATATTATACGATATCTCTTCTATTTGGTATGAGCTGCAACAAAGGCCTAAAATCTTCCTTTTCAGGTCCTTTCTTTTTCAAGCACTTGTTTTTGGAAATCTGGATTTGTTTTGAAACTTAGGAACAGCGTATGAATTTGGTGTTAGCACTAGAAAATCTCAAACTACGAGTGAAACATCAGTAATATGAGAAATAGCTTAGATTTTCAACTTCCTTACTTCAACCATTTCTAGCACCAGGGATACCTATGGAAACTGCAGGAGAGCAGAGTATTTACAGGACTGTGCAAACATTGCTCTCATGAAGCAGCCTCCCTACGCATTTTGGCTGCCAGAGAGGGTGCTCACACTCCATATTAAAGCAATGCCAGATGGCTTATACAGGTATCAGAAACTTGGTGGCACTTTTAAAATTGTATTGTTCTTCTTAAATTAAAGAAAGGGTTCTCCTGGACACTAAGATAAACAGCTACAAGCACTGCAGCAAAGACTGCTTGCTTTCCTCCACGTTCTTTCTTCCATCTACCAGGAAATCCAATACCCAAACCTCACATATTTTAGACTTTTAAGAGGTGGAACAGAGTAACTCTCCCATCACTTGATTTATACAGGGAGAACACAGCTAACACACTGCTGATGTGGTTTGTATGCCTCAGACTGAAATACTATTGGTCATCTGCTAGGAACCGTAACTCCTGGAGAAAGCTGATTAGCAAAGTCTTCAATCATACGCTTGCACTTCAGGCCTAAGACTTGTGCTGCTTGGAACTACAGCAACTGCTGAGTGATCAGGACAAGCTGTGAATCACTCTGTGAGCACTGCAAGCATTTGATCGACTGTTGTAGAACCACCCCAAAGAGTGTCATTTACTAGTGAAAACAAGACCTAAAGACTTGGTCACGAGAACCTAAATACTTACACCTTTTGATCCCATTGCTTAAAATGCAACTCTAGTTATGCATTTTAGGAAAAGCACCCATGACAAGCAAGTAGAAGAAAATAATAAAACAAAGGAGAAAGAGGCATTAAGTGAAAAAAGAATACAAAATTAATGCTCTACTGTTCTTTAACAAATATACATTTTTATTATGAAATTATGAATATAAAATACGCCAAGTCCATGCATAAGTCTTAAAACCACCCTGCCCGCCCCCCATCTTTCTTTGTGTCTTCAAAATTGCATTTTAACAAATATAAGTATTATTTATAGTTAAAACTCATGGAGTCAAGTAAAACATCAGCCACACTATAGTCCTTGAGTGTGCAGGAGAACAAAAATGATAAGCCATTAGTTTTGTGAGGCTAAGTGCCAGGAATTGTCTAAAAGATTTCTCTCTGTTTTGATGAATACAATGCTACTGAAAACATTCAGTATTTTTCAGGCCCTCAGAGCTGTAATATTTTAACTAATTGGAATAGTTTTTTCTTCCTCCGTCACCAATTTCCGTGTTCAGAGAGTATTCAGAGGATCAGCTTACCATTTTATGTTGCATACTGTACACTGAACAGCAGTGAATGCACACATTATGTGGTGTTTTTATATAATAAAGTTATGACCAGGATTAAAAAAAAGTGACAGTATATAAAAATAAGAACTTTGGTTCTCTGAAATATTTTTAAGTATTCAACTGATGAGCTCATTAGAATCACCACTGAAGTTTTAAACTGCGTCGTACCACAAGGTATTCGACTTTTTTTAAAGCATTTCAAAGATACTCCATGGGTGGCACCCAAAGGGAGCTCCTTTCCCTTTATATGGGATGCTTTAAAGAATTAACACCACCACGCAGGATGCCTGAGTGTGCAGGAAGCCCCTCTATGTAGCTAAGCCGAAGGACAGTTTAAAGGCCATTTCCACAGCAGCTTCTGTCACCGAGTCATGGAAACAGACGTAACACTCCTGAGGTTTGGGATGGAGAATGAGTCTCCTGGGGAAAAAAAAAGAAAGAATAAAAAGAAGAAAATCATCACAGGTGTTACCTTTTTCTCCTCAAATGGTAGATTCTGGTTGTACTGTGAGGTTTCATAGGAAGTTAAAACAAGCTGCTGTGTAAGACAGTTGGCAAATTTCAGTGTCTGTCCTGCGTTACTTTACCTCTTTCAATATACTGGATTTTTAAATCAAGTTATTCTCTACCCAGTTTTTTTCGGGCTGTGTAGGGAAAAAAAATCTTCAGGTTTTCAGGATCTTCTGTGGTACTGCTCTGTTTGCAGCAATTCAAGTTTCTGGGCTACAAGGTGCAATCAAGGTCCTTGGGAGCAAGCCCCAGGATTCACATATTTGCTAATTTTTAAACTTAATAACATCTGGGTAGTTACATTCCCACATAGCAATCCAATGAGCTCTTCTAGGGAAAGAGCTAAAATAGAAAAGCTGTTAATACCTGTACATAACCTTGTGCAGCATTATAATTATTTTTTAGAAGATACCAACAGTAGCATAAACATTTTTTAATGTTTTAATTAAAGATTTAAATTTTTCCCACACAAACTGCAACTATGTACATTCATGGTGGAAAACGATTGTTTTTCTTTTTTCTCTTTAAACATCTTCCTTCACAATGGAAAAGCCTCTCCAGTAATTACTAACTGTTCACCTTATTTGTTTGTATCACTGACAGCAATGTGCAAATCACCTCAGTGAAAGGTAGAAATCAAACTGATGCAACTTTCCCAGTCCCAAGTTAAAGCTACCTCAGTCAGCCAGCCAGCTCAAGTATTTCTGTGATGTGCTACAGTTAAATTTATTTTTAAACAACACAACGGCATAGTCAAAATGAAACACTGGAGGTGAAATTTGTCTTTAAACTTACCCCACAACCCAGTAGTTCATTGTTGGTGGTGGTTTCTTCTGGTCAGTCCAGTTTTCAAGAGAGAACTCAAACAGAAGTCCATGTTCTCTTACCAGATCTGGATCCTCAGCTGCCTTACTCAATTCTGAAATCCCACTGCTTGCCTTTTTCTTTTTCTGTAAAACGACTGGTGCAATGTTAGTAGAGAATGAAACATTTTGACATAAACATGAGCAAAATACAGCGATGTGATTTCTTCAGGACTCTCCGATGGATGATACTGCTGTCAAAAAGCCAGGTTTAGAAATGTAACTAACTTGCTCTCATGATTCTTTTCTCCACAGTTTTGTTACTTTGGCATCAAAAGGCTTTTCCATTGTTACACAAGTTTGAATTGGACACATGCTCCCTTTTTTGACTTTTTTTCCCTTCTAGCTAAACAATGTTTTTCTAAAAAGACATCTGAGATACTAGAGGTCTTTTAAAAAGTGTGTTACAACAGCTAAAGCTCTCATCTTTCCTTCTCTGTGTGCCTCCCTAATTAAGAACTGTGATAGTAAGCATCTATTGAATAAACTTGGCCAGTCAGGAATTCCTTTTTGTAAATAAACAGCTGAAGCACTTTGCTCAGAGCATTTTCTGACTCTTACTCAGTATGAGGGCATAAGAGCACAGAAAATAAAGACGTTTTTGTGTTTCCTCGAGCTTTTAGAGCTGTGTTTTGTACAGAGCTTTTGAATAAACCTTGCAAAAATTCCAGTTCATCTCTGGGTCTGCCAGTGAAACCCCTGCTCCAATCAGTTGCTTCAAAGGTGAAAGAAAAGGTTTTCTTAGAAAGTAACTCAAGGAACTTCTGTCTGCCATATGCAGAAGCAGAAACCACATCATTCAATCTGCCTATAATATTGAAGATTGTAGGGGGCTGAAGATGTTGAAAAGATGGTCAAAACACCGTATTTTGGGGTTTAAAACCACAGAGCTTATTTTTGCTCAATTTAAGATTTATTCAAGATTCCTGTACACATTTAAAAGTTAAATTGTGAATTTTCAGTCGTCAAAAAGTGAGGCTAAATTAATTATTGATCAGTTTACAGTAACTTTTCATTACTGCTGCAGTTCTCTGAATCCTAAACCATAACAATATTTAGCAGATGACAAAGAATACACAGTATAATAGTACATTTCTGTATTTGATTTTTTTGTCGTGCACTGTGAACAAGGCAAATTTCTATTTATTCTTTTACATTCTCCTCGTGCCATAATACATCCTGCCAATTTCAGCATTAATTGCTGGAGCCAATATGCAAAAGACTACCCCAAATTTTGCTGAAAGAGACATGTTCATCAGTTATTTCTGATTCTCAGAGCAGAATGAACTCAGTTTTAATGGCTTCAGCTATAAAGTGTCTATTTAATGGCTGTAGCCAAAGGCAATTTGATGATAAGAAATTTATTCTCTCTGCTTGCTTTTGAGTTTCTTCATCTCCCAATAGAAATGCCCAAAATACATGGCTCATTGCCAAACTCCTACTCAGCCAAACCCCAGTGTCATGTGACCAATCCACCAAATCAAAACGTATTTTTAATACTTAAAAATTCCTAGATTTACAAGGCACATGGGTCTAACCAGAAATGACTTCTTCAGTAACGTCAAAGAAACTTAAGAAAAATTATACTGCTATTTGCAAACTTGCCTTCATTCAATTTGTACTTTTATTTCCCCTTTTCTCACTTAACTCACTTGAACTGTCACTTTAGGATCTAAAAGATACAACTGGCAGACAGTATTCCACTTTGGTTTAGAGTCTGCAGACATGCAGATACAGCTGCTCATGAACCGCTGAAATAATGAAGTGAAATCAATCTTGAAATACTGAGTTGAGAATGTGATTGGACAAAGAGAAGTCCAAGTTTCTCCACCTCTTTCCTCATGGACTGCTGGAAAATGGAACGAATTGAAAGGCAGCACTGGTAGAAATTCTCAATTAGCTGGGGGTGGATGGAGCCACCGAGATGTGCTACTTCTTTGTGAGTTGGAGTAATGAAGATTCCTTGCATCGTCTCCAAAGACAGATAGTGGAACAGGGTATTCTCAGGACCAGATGTCAACCTTAAAAATATCGGAGAATTCATTTAATTAAAAAAATTAAAATAATTTACAACTTTTTGTGTCTTAAGACAGAATTGTTTCTCTAACTACAGTAGAGTACAAGATGGATACTGGCATTCAAAAGGTTCCTATCTCTACATCAAGGAAATCCTGCTAATTTTGACTGTTAATACTCAGTTTAAAAAACCAACAAATTTAAAAACTGTGGTACTAGTTAGGCGTTACACTTATGTTCTCAAAAAATGTCCCCAAAAAAGAAAAAGGAAAGAGAAATAAAAGCTATGTTCACTGTACACCTACCTAGAGATAACAGGGAGGCGCAAGGTTTGGATATGTGTGGTCCAGAAACTTCTGTTTGAAATTCCAAGGTCACACAGATGTGGGACATGTGTGCACAATACCAACAAATTATTCAGAAACAGCTGTCTTTTATTGTATTATTTCAAATTTTTATGTTTAATTAAGCTCTCAGTTTAACAGATTCACTTCTGATAATCCTTGCACAGCAAAGCTTTGGTTGGAATAAAAGCATGTAGGGACTACTGTGATCTGTGTATATTCAAAAAAATCTAAGTATGGCCTAAAAAATGAAATACTTAATAAAAATAATTTCTTACTTGATAGAATTAAGAAGTTCTGTATCTTTCTCTGAAGGGTTCTTTTTAAGGTTTCCTGAATGCAATGGGTTTGGCAGGGTGTGTTTTTTCCTAGTGGCCTGAGAAACAAGCAGATAGATGAAATAACAGAGAACACACAGCTAAAGAAAGAACAGAATCAAACCAACAGAAAGATGACAATGTAGCATTTTTAATAAGGCCCAAACAGTTACATCAATTTATATAAATGTATTTTACAGCCTATTTTAGACTACACTTGGTTAGAAGCAGTTGTACAACTGTACAGCAATCAGTTTTCATAGGTTATTTTGGGGATATTCTCCAGTTATATCTGCTTTTTTTCTAACACAGCTGTGCCCACTTCAGTCATGTGAAATCCCCAAATATTTACAAGCAATGATAAAACAAAAAAGTGTGATGGGTTTGAGGCTGACTCAGAGCTTCCCAAGGCAACAGAAGTATTTTCTACTGAATTAAAAGGATTTATTCTTTTATAGTTTGCTTTTTATAAAAGTTAACCTTGAGTTTGAACAAACTGCCCTCTCCCCTAAGCCCCCCAGAACCTTATCAATTCTGTCTGCCTCTGTTCTCTGACCTGCTCCAGCACAGGTTGTGGGTTGGTGTTTTCCTCTTCCACGGGCCCTTCGCTGCCCTGCTCGGCTCCTCCGCTGCTCCTCGTGGGGCTTTGCTTCCGTGTGGTGAGGGACGAGTCCCCAAAGAGGCTCCTTCTGCTCCCTGCAGTGCTTGCTGGTTTGTAGGAGTTCTGGAGCTTGCTTACAATGGGCGAGGTGCTCAAGCTGTCCAGCCTGTCCCGTGTAGCAGGAAGGAACCAGTCAGCACAGGCTAAAGGTGGAACGGAGGGAGAATCCAGCCTTTCCTCTATGCTGGCGTCTATTCCTTCCAGCTGGAGTATGGTTGCTTTGACCTGGTCTACGTAAATACAGTCTGGTCCTGGATTCCCAATAGCTTTGGATGCACAGCCCCCTGCCTCCAGCAGGACACACAGCACGAAGTGTCTCTGGAAATACAGAGGATGCAAACGTAAAAGATTGCTTACAAACTCACCAGCTATTTGCTTTAAAGAAAGTCCACGTTTAAAAGAACAGAACCAGACATTTCTGACCTGAGTTGTCTGAAAAGATGAGATCATGAAGGTAGAAAGATTTTCAACTGAAGTGAAAAGGCACAAAAATAATGAGAATTTATATTAAACTTTGCAAGCTTTCCAGATGTATAAATAATGCTACTCTCTGGGAAATTCTATCCCATGAAACAGCTACAATTTGAATATTTTGCAAAATTACCCAATGAAATGCATGGAGAATGTTGATCTTGTTGAACAACAGACAACTCACAATAGCAAAAGAGAGCCTCAGAGAACAGGCATGCTACGGCTGTTAACTTACCAAGCCAACTATCAGCAAGAAATATCTTGCTTCAGGTTCCCTGTATCCTGTCAGACTTGACTCTTCGCACGGCTGGAGGTGATGCTGTGGGAATACTTCCCGCCAAATCACCAACTGCCCAATCCTCTGCTCCGCTGCCAGGGGCAACAGACAGTAGTGCCGGCAGTAGAAACCCACATCAACAAGGTCTTCCTTTGGCAAGTGGTTACCAATCAAGTAACCCTTAATTAAACACAGAAAGGAAGCGTGTTCAGTGAGAAACACAACACCAGAGTACTTTTCATACAGAGATATCCCTGCTCCACATGCACTGAGATCCTGAGGTTTCTGGTCACAGACTGTCTTTTTGGTGTACGGTTGTACAACACTGAGCTTTTGGGCCACATCTAAATAATCAAAACACTAAATTAATAAACCATCAGCATATATACAAGTTACCAAAGGTGAGCTGGGCTTTCCCAGCTTGCAAAACAGCTACAGTGTTAAGGTGCTTCAATTCTCATTTAACTCTCTCTCCAAAAATAGTGAGCTTTCACTGGAATTAATAAAATTTCCAAAGAAGATCCACAGAATAACAGTGGTGCCAGCACTAAGGGCTTTACAGCTGAAGTGCTGTCCTGGTAGATACTGTGCAGTTCCACTTCTCTTGTAACACTCCCAGCACAAAGAACAATTGCCTGAAAAAATCCTTAAAATGCAAGTTTTCTTACAGCAAAGGCTGTCACCTTCCTCTTTATACTGTTGATTACACTGTCTATATTTACCAAAGATAAATCAAGTTACCAATGAGGCCAAAGTGAAAAAAGCTGTCAATACAATTTCTCAAGTCTTGGATTTAAAGACAGATTAAAGATAGAGAACCTGCTATAAAAAAATGGGAATGAACAAAATATTAGAATATCCTACAGTCTCAGTTGAATTGACTCTTACTGCTTTCTTATTATTCTCTTTCCAATCCTTGGATTGTACACCAAGAAATTCCAGTTTTAAAGAAGTATTTTTATTCTTACTGTTCATATAGTACATATAATTTCCTGACACTGATTTTTTCTGTTATGGTGTTTGAGTTTTAGGTCTGTTACTAGACATACATGCTTAAATCAGTCATACATTCACTTCAGATTTGTGAGATTCTGAAAGACTAATTTAGATTTCTAGATGCATTTTTCTAATCTTTAGGTCTTAATCATTAATACTACCTTGTAAAAGAGACAAGAGCCCAGAATCACATATAATCTTCTCATGTCATAATAATCTTCAGACTGTTGGGGGGAAAAAAAAAAAACACTGTATAATTTTTAGTTCAGCATTTTTATTTTATTTACCAAACGCAAGTGAACTAATTTGGATCAACTGTAATCAACATATTATTCAATACTTTCATATTTCACCACCTCTTATTACCAGTGCAGCAGCTAATACTGAGCAGTCAAGGGAAATACCAAATTTTTAGCCTCCATTATTGAATTTCATGTCATTACAATTTTCTTTAAAAATTTCAGCTCAAAATAACTAGTTTCCTATTTAATTGTTCTGTGTTCATAAACTGTTTTTGTTAGGATATGTTCATTCTCACAGTTAACAGCAAAGCAAAGTAGCTTTAGCATAACTACTGACACCAGGGGCCCTCCTAGAGTAAAACTTTAAAGCATTTTTGTCCAGTGTTTGACATTTTACCCAAAAGACACCCATCCATTCATCTTTCAATGCTCAGTGCTCTCCCATTAGCAGCACTGTTTTTAGATGGATATACTGTATTTTAAGTTAAGTAGGTGGAATCCATTTTTGTGCAACAAACTGTAACTTATAAACACCGATTTCTGTAAATAATCATCCAGGTTGTTTAGTGCAGGGATTCTTTTGAATAGAATTTTCAAGTAACTGTTCTGGAACGTGAGCTCGAGAGAGCTCTTTCATTACAAAGTAAAGCTGAAATGTCAATATGGTTACACCTTGCACAGCCACGAGTTACTTAGGTAAATTACTATTACCTCCTTTAACAGTAGTAAAAATCAGCAGAACTTGTAATTGCTTTCTGTAAACTGGAAAATTAAATTCTGCTCCATAAATGTTTCCAAGTTTACTCACAACTGCTTGGGAAGGAGACAGTTATTTACAGAAAGAAGAAATGTAATCACTTCTGTTGAAATTAGTGTTTTTGTAGACATCCCTTGGACTTAAATTATATTAAAGAATGGATTTTCAGTGACTAATCCTATAGGGTTATAATACGTTAAAATATTAAGTATGGAGAGAAATTCAGGATAAACTGCTTTGACTCCCACTTGATTAAAGGAAGTCGATGGATTTTGAAAATAGTGTTTGTTTAAACCACTGAATGTGACACCAAGGCAAAGAGATACTTGCAATGCAAACAAAAATAAAATGTCTACCAGCTCTGCAAAGTCAGCTGCTTCCAGATCACTCAGTGCTGTGTCAATTTCCATCTGAAACATTCAAAAAATACTTTATTTGAGATTTCCAACACATTAATTTCCAATAATAGCATAGCTTGCTCTGTCTTGCTCGTTTCACAAGTACAAAGTGAGCAGATAAACATTTGCACGTATTTTTTATCAGTAACATCAAATATCAAGAAAACCTGGAGATACCAGACTGAAGAAAAATCTTTCCTAATTGCTGTCTATTTCCCTGCTCTTTGGAACTGTACAGTTTCTCTGCTTGTGTGCCTGCTGACCCCAGTGTTTGGTACAAAGGAGATGTCACTCTTACTTTCAGTGTGCTTTAAACATGGGGTCTAGAGACAAACCTGGCACACTACTGCATCCAACTGAGTTATCAGAAAAATCTTTTATCCAATGCATTTAAGTTTTTTGTCTCTGTGGAAGTTGCCAAAACTCTCTCACACATTATTTTTGTTCTACTGAAACTGCTTTAAGCTTCCTTATTTCTCTAACTGTTGGTTAAATCAAGTTTTACTAAGAGTACTTTCCTTAGTCCTAGGCACTGAAACTCATGACATAAATGTGCTACTTAATGAAAAGAACCTAAATCCCCTAATTACAAACTTCTTGGGCTGTGTTAACAGGCTGCCTCTAATTGAAATACGGCCAGTTTTCAAACACAGAAATGTCAGCAAGCCTGTTGGCAGTCGACAACTAACCAGCCTCTCAGCTTTTCCCCAGTCAAAATTTAAATGGCTTTCTGCCTGAAGAACTGACATTTTTAGTTTTATATTCCTTATAGAATATAAAGATCTTCACCAAAACGTTAACTGGATGTGTCATCTTCTGCAACAACAACAGTTTTCTGGCAAATGTGAATGATCTCAAAGAACTCTGGAAAGTGATGTCTGTGTCGTAAGTATCAACGATGCTGTTTTCAGAATCCTTTTAAAACTTACTATTTTATAAGAAAAAAGCAGCCTGCAAGCTAAACTAGAGACCAAAGTGCAACAGAGTCTCTCTACAGAAACTTGAGAGACTGGAAAAAAGCATGGAAAAACTCCCAATCAACAAATAGTAAAAAAACTACAGGGCAAGGTGGAAAGAGCTAAATAATTGTCAGTCTGTGACTAAAGATAAAGGAGAAGACAATTCTCCTTCAGAGAAGAGGGAGAAGGTCACACTAGCAAAGAGAAATCTGTTTATAACTTGTAACATCCCTGACAACTCTTACTGAATCATAGCAAACCTGAAATCATTCTGCAAACCCTGTCAATAGTACATTGATAGACTTTAACCCTTCATCCCTTCCCCTCCAAACACTCCCATGAAAATTACACACTGAAGTCTTACTAAACATAAAAATTAGAAATGCAGGAAAGTCCTAGTTAATGCTATCTTCAAATAAAGACCTATAAATTATGGAATTATGCCACTGGAGAAGAAAGGTCATTTTGAACATCCAAACTTGGGCCTTTCCCAGAGCCATTCTAAGAAGCAGTTTTAATTCTCCATCACACAGCCTCTAAGTTCAGTGAGTACAATGTTCTTTCCTTTTGTTGTTGTTGCTGATGAAATAAGTTTGGATACTGGAGTTTATGGTCAGCTCAGATTAGAATAATTGTCTAATAATTAGAATTAGCCTTAACTATGTTATCCACAAACTTACAAATATTTTGGGTCTCTCCATGAAAGAAAACTCTGAATTTAAAATTTCCCAGCTGTTTTATTTGCAATAAATCGCAGCACATACTCATTAAAAAACAAAACTCTACCATGACAAGACAAACATATTTTAACCTGGAGTCACAGATATTAAAGTAATGAAAGTGAGGTTTACGACTGGCAGCTATAATGTTATTTACTATGACCTACCTTTTGTCTTACTCCTGCTTAAAGCACAACTTGGTTTCTAACATGGAGGTAACGTGGCACAGTGAAATGGTGCAGAAAAGCAGTACCTGGCTGGTGTCAACAAATGACATGTGGATATTTATTTTGATTCTGCAACAGCCATTTGTATGTCTCCTAAATTATGAGCAATACATGGGCTTCTAGAATAGTATTTCCCGCCTGCCAAAATACTTCAATGGTCAAAATCAAACACAGCTACACACCAGGGGCTGCTTTCCCTATTCTTCCTCTTCTCTTCCTAGATAACTCTGAAGTCACCAAACTACACTCACAATAGCAATCCTATGGGAATGATAATGTAGCTCCAAACTTGAATTTTATAGGAAAATGGATGGTCTGGGATGGGCAAAGCACTTAGGTAAATCACACAGTAACAGCAGAAGACGCCTGCATTGACTTTTTGGCCTCTCATGCACAGGTTTTCCTAGAGAGATGTGAGAAGGACATTACCTTGATGTCCTGAGGCAGTGTCAGCCAGCGCAGGCCTGGGAGGCTGTCTAGGAACAGGGCACTGCAGGAATCCTGGTGCTGAGCACTGGGGCTGGCGCTGGACTGGAGCCTGGCAGGATGAAGGGCACGCTGGAAGAACAGGTTGAAAAAATGATCCAGGCGAGAAACATTTTCCACCTGGCAAAAAGCACTGGACAAACATGAACCCCAAGTTAGAATAACACTGAGAAGTTTTCAGCTTGTTTATATAACCCTCAGTGCTACACAAGTCTCTTTACTGCACGATGCTACATTTGGATGTATTTTTAACATGAAAAAAACCACTAGGCTGATACCCAGGCAGTACCTACAAATAAAGAACAAACTAAACCACTATGGTTTAGTTGATAGTAGATGTCTTAGAGCAATTTAAGATGAGTGAAACATCAGTCTCATCCTTTTGGAAACTGAGATTTCTTCTTTATCTTTTCTCTATGGCATACACACATTGAATTAAATGCAAGAATATGACTAATCCACCTGGGCAATTTTATTTAAGTAACAGTCAGACTGAAAATCTCCTGGGTGATTTCCAAATGCAGAGAAAGACACTCACTCTGCCAAATGGAGCTGAGAAGTCCAGAGTGTTTACTCTGTTAAAAATGTAACACTGATACGCACATATGTTCTACAGACACAGAGGATAACACTTGCAGAGTGTTGCTGACATCCACAGTGACTTAGATTATGGGAATGATTTAACCTAACCAAGGACAACTTTCTGAAGTGACAAAGACTGCTTAAACAGCGTCTTACTAGAGTCAAGACTGAAACCAAAAAGCAAGAAGAACAGAATTCTGTTTTTTATACAAGTGTAAAGGAAGATGCAAAGAAATTCCCTGGAAACACTAAAATTAATCCTACTATTTGTCTTTTACAGTGAGCACCAATGAAAAATGAGTGACTGAAAAGAAAATACTTTGGAAAGAACTCACCTGTCCAAAGAACTGTACATGAATGTCAAGGTCCTGACAACATCTTCAAGCATGTTCCTCAGCTGAGAAAGTGGCACACTAACAAATAAAAATTAAAACGTACAGCTATGGTTATAACATCTTTACCATGAAAAGCAGTCCTCCTAGAACATGTAAATTATGTAATAGTACTGATGGTATTCAGCAGTCTCTACAAAGTGTTTGAGTTTAGCAAATCCTAGAATATTACTCTTTTCTAACTTACAAGTATTTCTGGGATTTTATTCTCTTCAGAGGAAATGAAAAAGAAACTCCAACAATGGATTTATAAAAGATGTGAATAAAGTCAATCAAAATAGTGGAATCACAGGTATAAAAACTAGTTACAGTAAAAAGAGTACATTTTAAGCCCTCCCTTTCTTGCCTTTTTTGTTAGAAGAGTACAATTTGAGGACACAAAATTTAAAGGAAAACAAAACCTTTCACTTGAAACTCACTTTTCTTCAGGAAGGCCAATTACGAGCAACTTGTCAGATTCTTTCCAGTAAACAACTTGAACCAGTTTTTCACATAAGAAAAGGGAGGAACTAGAAAAATGAAACCAGAATTATTTCTGTTAACACTCTGAAGTTATAAAGGAGTTGAAAACCGTTTCACTGAACTAAAAGTCCTAGTCACTGCTGCCCACTACAAAGAAATTCCCCCAAATCAATGTACATCCAGGCTGAGCAGTCCAACTTTCAGGCATGTTGTAGTAGTTAAAGTGCTACTGCCTAAACAGGTTGAGTTGCTCTGTTTTGTCTAGAACTTGATGCATGACCCATGTTTGCTGTACATCTATGTATAAAGTAATAAAAATAATAATTACATTTCAAATGCTTTTACCTGATAATCTCGGTACCAGTAACACTTTCCAGTATGTCAGACAGTGTGAGAAATATCCCTCTCACACTTTTCAGTTTTTGGGATGCTTCAGATATGGGGTACTGATAAAGAATTTCTTGCTGTGAAGAAAGTTAGCTGTTAGTTAAGCAAACAAAAACCAAAACCCCTCCAAAAATTCCCCAGAGAAAACAAGATAATGATTTTTTTTGTGGCAACAATTGGGTTTTTTTTAAACATGAAATCTTCTATCATGTCCTTTCATATGATATTGAAACAAACAGTGTGCTTGAAACAAGCATGGGCATACTGGAAAGTTCTAAAATGCATATGAATGTTTCTGACAGTTTTAAATTCTCTATTTTATAGAAAAGCATCACTTATTTAGAATCATTATTACATGGAGAAATGTAAAATGACAAACAGCGTGGCCACAGCATCTTACAGCTTTAAGTACACGGTTAATACATCCGATGCCAAGAGAGAGGAAGAAATTCTTTACTGTGAGGGTGCTGAGACATTGGCACCAGTTGGCCAGAGAAGTTGTGGATGCCTCATCCCTGGAAGTGTCCAAGGCCAGGCTGGATGGGGCTTGGAACAGTCTGGTCCAGTGAAAGGTGTCCTTGCCCATGGCTGTAGGGTAGGAACTGGATGATCTCTAAGGTCCCTTCCAACCAAACCATTCTGTCATTCTCTGATTCAAGTATTTGTACAGTTCTTTCAATATTTAAATTCTGACTTAAATCATCATCAGACATCCAGCTCTTCAAAACCAACATAAGAATATGAAAATGCCAGTCTCTCTGTATAGCCCTACGTAGCTGCTTTACATGTATGGCATAAAACATAACTGATGGATACGCTCAAATTTTAAAATACACCATTAAGATTCCTCCCAAAACATCTGACCAGCACACTCTTATACAAGTCATCTTGAAACTGAAGCTCCATAGAGATAAATATTTGTGACAGTTGTTTTTCTTTTTCTAACTGCTTTTCAAAAATAATTTTTTTATGCAAGCACTTTCAAAAATTTTGTATTATTTCAGCAACCATGAAAATATAGTAATAAGCAAACACAATTCCGCCTCATTTTTTTGCTTTCTGCCAAATCATGACAGGCCAAAAATAATGCATATAGTATTAAGCATATCCACCGCAAAGATTATAGTAAGTTATCTTTATACACAAAGAAATGTAACACAGGCATGATTAACTTCACTGTTTATGTCACTAAGCACATTCAGCCAGTGCCAACACCCATTAGAAAATTTTCCTTCATCAAGACTAAAAGAATGCAAAGTTTCATTACAGAAGGACCTGACAAACTCTTCATTCATATCCAATTTAATTAACTCTATAAATACTCATTAGTGACAAGGATCTTTTTTTCTGGAATCAATCCCTCAACTGGAGAAACCCTGCTGTTTTCTAATTACAGCACTGCAAAGTGCTAGAAAGAGTCTTTTTTTCCCCCCTCCTCACTATGAACTGGGGCCTTTACACAAAATTCATTTGTGAATTATCTGTATACGTTCCCAAGGAAAGAAAAGCCAACTGTAACAAAAGGGCAGAGCTGTTATCATGTATGGATATAGTGATTTAGCAAGGGCCAGCACATGCCACCAGATCAGCTGTCTCCAAAGCAAGCCCAAAGGTCACAGGCCAATGACAATGGAATTAATAAATGACAAGTAGCTCATTTCTTAAAGTGTAAACCCTCCCTCAACCCAGCCCCCCAAACCTGGACAGACTCTTCTAGTAACAGTAGGAAGAATGTGAACATTATTCCTTTTAAGACATGCTATTGCCAAAATCAGGTCAAACACAAAGATGTGAGTGTTGTACACTGCTACAAATAATGTATAATCGTAACACCTACCTTAAACATAAAAAAAGGCAGGATTGACCTTACTCACTGAGAAACTGTTACCATAGGAACAACCCTGACAGGCATACACACATCCCAAATCATTCCCAATACTACTTCCCTGTATAGCTGAGCAGACAGAGCTTACAAGTCTTAAAGCTCATTAATTCTATTTTAGGTGCCAAAAGCTCACAAGTGGAAGAATTATTTACAAGTTCTAGCTGCCGTAGTTTACATGGATGTGATCTGCATACTGTGCCTCCTCTGGATATGAGTAAAGCAGCTTATTAAAGGATCATTATATTTTTATTGTGCCGGATGGCTTTGGTGTACCATAATTTCACTACTCATTTAAAGTACTGTTTAAACTAAATCTGGGACAGTACATCTACAGGATAGAAGTTGCTTGAAGTTCAGAAAATGAAATTAAAGACAAATGCCTTAAAGAAGGCAGCATTCTTTTGTAAGGAAATGTTATAAAGAGCTTGATTATATCAGCAAAGCATCTCTCAACATATTTGGGGCTGCATAATTGACAAGACTCCTCAGGAAACAATTATTCCATGTTGTGAAGGGAAAACAAGGGCATTACAATCCCTCTTTTACCTCTGCTCAATGTTCAGGATTAATCCCGTTTCTTGGGAGAGTGTAAAGAAACAGTGGGGCAAGAAACCAATATGCAATTTACTGTGAAGTGCAGGAATTGCAATCAGGCATTTACACGTGTCAGAGAGGAGCCAGAGGCCCTGAAATTGTATTTTTTAATATTTCATAAAGTTTACATGGTCAAGAAAACACTGGTCTTTAAGTCTAGAGCAACTGTCCATAAGTGTTCTATCCACACAAACCCAGCAGTCTTGGACCACTACATATTAAGGTATGCTGTAATTTTCTAGGGTTCTCCCCAGCCCTGTCTCAAGAAAATAAAATTAAACCCCATTTTGTGCAGCTGTAACACTTTTTCTCTATTACACATCACCAACAGAACGTAGACTTGTACCAGTTGAAAAATAGTATAAAAAAAAGTAAAGGTATCACAATCTAAGGAAAGCAAAATATTTTCCTTCTGCTCCCCACTCCATCACTGTCCTGTCATCCCAGTCCCTGGGGACTGGAGAAACTTGTGTTTTGTTTGATGTTTCCTCACCACAAATAATATAAGATCACTGGGACACAATGCTAAATTTGAGAATTCACACAAGGGGAGAAGAGTCTTTTTCCAAATGTCTGTTCCTAAGAAGTCCACTTTGTCCACTTGTCATTTCCAGACTGGGCAAGAGGCCAACCTCAGCTCTGCGGCCCTGTGTGGAGAGGAGTATTTGTAGCTATGGCTACAGCCTGAACAACATCTCCACAAACTTACAATGGCTTACATGTACACTGGCAAAATTTTCCTGAAGAACACAAAAAGGAAAGAGATGTGAAAGGAAGCTTCACAGGACAAAGGAGAAGTACTGCAGTGCTCTAAAATGCTGCCCAAGCAAGAATCAGCAGCTGCCTGCTAACAGCAGACATGCCAGAGTCCTCTAAGAAAAGATACATTAGCATTTCAAAACAGGAGGAGCCAGACAGATTATGGATGAGGACTGCCAATAGCTCCTGCTGGGGGAAATTTTTTTGGCTAGGCAGATCTTGTACTTCAGATTGGAGAGGCTCGTTGAAAACATCCCGGTGAGCATCTGAGAGGGGGAACCACCTCGGCTGTGCAATCACTGCCCTGGCCTGCTCCTCACCTGCTGCAGCTCAGCAGCGCTCAACTGAGCTGAAGTCCAATTAGAAGTCTGTCAGCAGTGATGCTGTTTCTTCCCCCCTGGAATTTCAGGCCTTATTTCTGCCAAAACGGGTATTTTACGGATGATTCACAACTCCAAGCCATTAGCGGGATTTTTTATTTATCCTTTTACACGAAATGCCATAGCAGCTGCTGCGGTCAGTTGTTACAGTTTCACCTCAGATTGGTTTAGTCAGCCACATACCTCATCCCTGGATGTCTCAGAGTCCAGTTTCAGCGTGAGGAACATGACAATGTGAGGCACGTCCTGTACAGCCTGCTGAAGGTCCAAACTGTCCTCTCCCCACAGGAGCCGAACCAGATTGTTCATACTTGACTGCGCCTGTTTGTTCCTTTGCTGAGAAATTCCTTCAGGCTCAAATACCGAGGTTTCAAATGTCAGTTTAACCTATTAAGGTAATTAATTACTGTGAAAACGAGGCTGTACTTACAATTACGTTCCAGTATCAGATGAAACAGATGCAGTTTGAGCCCTTTAAGAGGTTAGGTTTTCTCAGCCTCAGCTTTACTGACCAAGATGTAAGCATACAAAATTCCTGCTGTTTCAAGAAAACCAATTATACATTCAGCATTACATAACCATCTATTACAAAGGACAAAGCCAGCTATTACATGCTCTGTGAACCATGTGAGTAAGCATGTGGTTTGCTGTGTTTTCATACTTAATTCTTATGGTTTTGAGAATGGAAAAATGTACTTACTGCTCTGGCTTTGTTTGAACACAAAACCCATTACTGGGCCTTTGAAACACACACAGTATTTGACTTCTTTCAAAATGTCAGCAGTTTCCTAAGTACATATCCTGAAGGCTCTTTCTTGAGCATTTCTTTGCCATTTTGAGTGCACTGACACATTTGCACAGGGAAATCCATTTAAATTTACACTGGACTGCAAAAGTCCGTTAAATTGTAACAGTAGCAACTCTTTCAATCTTCCATTTTCAGTATGTTAACTTTTCTTCTAAGTAAAGAAGGGTTTTGTTGCTGTATTTAACAACTTACACAACTACCAAGTAGCATTAAAATTGTTTACATCCCTTACTGTGCTACATCCTCAGAAGAAAAAAGATCAAAACACAAACAGAACATCCTCTCTTAAATAAAACTTTGAAAGTTCAGATGATCAAGATTATTTTGCCAAAAAATTATATTATGTTTACTGTCCCTTATTTCCCAAATAAATTAAACCCCAGGAATTTTAGAATAAATGCATATTTCCTGACACACAAGCAGCACATAATCAAACTTGATGTGGAAATATGTTTCAAAATTTGCTTTATAGACCTACTTTTTTAAGCCCTGACTTACAAAAATGATGTTTGTTAGTTGTCTCAGCAGTGATTTTTTCGTTTTCTGCGAATGAACACATTATTCTAAGTATGAAAGGAGGAGATGTGAGAAGTATCTACCTCTTGACTGAGCATAAAATTTTAATTTCCAAGGAGAAAAAATTAATTTATCTTCTTGGATGAGACCTGATTTTTTATCAGTCTTCAAAGTGACTGAAGATATATTTGGTCTAAGTAGGCATGGTCTTAGTTCCCTCTTTCACATGTTTTTACTCAAGACTATTTGTCTGCCTTGAAATACCTGTAACACGCCTAATGACTGGGAAGTCCTGAACATAACACATCACACCAAATCCTGCTTCTTTGTTAAAATCAGTGACAGTTTAGCCTGAGGACTGATGCAAAAAAATCCATTTATATTTTTCCAGTTGCGGTACATTTTGAGAAGGCCAAGCAGAGGTAATTCATACACTTAAAAACAGATAATTTTTGTTAATTGTGTGTACACGTACTTCAAGAGAGGAGTGCCAGCAAGAAATAACGATGCTTTAAAACACCCACTGCCTGTCAAACTAGCTTGGAGAGAAGTGCCATCGTCAGTTCTTGCAGCTACATTTGTGTCACTGGCTGCCACCTTCCCCTTCCACTTTACTCCCTCTCCTAACACTTTCCATTGATTTTCTCCTCTCCTATTTGGGCTGCTATCAGCCTTTTTTCTCTTTTCTCTTCCTCTTTCCTGGTACAGCATTGCTCTCCTGTCCTGTACTACCCCTTTTTTTTCTGACAGTAACTCATCCCTCGCCTTCTCCTTGTCAGTTCAGTTTTGATTCCTAACACTGCACATGAACAGGGCTCGAGGAGCAGGAACACCCAGCTAAGTAAGAAGCAGCTGCTTTCCAAGACCCAGTAACTTGATAGTTGACAGTTTCCTAAGAGTATGTTTTCTTCTCCAGCATTCTGAGACTCGGTTCTGTTTCTTTGTCACGCCATCTGCATATATTTCAGAACATTTTCCTCATACCCCGTTTAACTTTTTACAGATTTCCTCAAGGCTCAATAGTTATTTCTTTTAACTTCTACTGCATCTTGTCTGTGGACATTTACTCATGACACTTAGGTTACAGTCTCTACACTAATGACACACAGATGTCATTCTTGCTGCAGTCTATCTTTTAGTCTCTCCATTTTTAAAAAAACAAACTCTGTCTTGTCTTAGAGACACAACCATATGATCCTCCAGGGAAGAGCTCAAAACAAACTGGACTGAGCAGAACTTTAACTTTCTTTCAACCTGGAGTCATCCATGCTGCCTCCCACATGACTGTAATAGAAAAGGACCAGGAGACTGCATTTCTACATATCCTAAAAACCTGGTGGGTTTTTTTTGGTGGTGTTTTTTTTTTTTGTGGAGAAGAAATGAATCTTTATCCTGAGCTGATCTGATTAAATATGCACCGGATCTGATTAAATATGACTACTGAAGTCCCCTTTTATAACTACTGACTGTGAAACCTTCCACAGCTTTGATTTCATTTCTCCTGAAGAAAATCAGTTCAACACACAACAGAAAACAGAAAAGAAAATGACATGAAGAATGGGAAAAGCATTATTATTCCACTCTATATATCATGCACGCATTCTCAATACTTAGAACAGTTCTCAAAAAGAATTTAATCAAATGGGAAGAAGGTGGAAGGAACAGCAAACCGTGAGGGACATGGATCGTCATTTTCTGCTCAGGAAACGTAACAGAAGTGGAACATGACAGAGCTCTCCACAGCCATGGAAGGATAAGACACGGACAGTTAACTTCTTCTCATAACACAGGAACGTCGGGGTATGACATGCACTTGATTAGATGGCAATTTGAAAACTGATGACAACACAATACAAATCAATTACATCAATCACTGCTCCAGGATGCTGTGGAGGTCAAAGGAATTTTAAGAGAGAACACAGAAACCCGTAACCGATTTAAAGGAGAACGTAGAAACCCGTAACTGATTTTACAAGTCCTTTACTATTAACTGCTGGAAGCTGGAAAGTAATGATTGGAAGGTCACTCTGTATTTAATTTGTTTCTTAGTACTTTCACACATTTCTCAGTGTAGAAAGAGGAATTGTAGCTGTTATACCACTGGTCTGCCCCAGGAAGGCATGATTTCATCTGCAAGAAAGCTGCAAGGCTTGGAACATGGATTTTATTGCAGACAGAGCTGGGGGCATTGCCTGCCTTTTAAAGACTGCCTGCTGCTTCCTGTTTTCAGTATCTGTTTGCCATGTGCTTATGGTCTGCACAAATGTAACTCAAAATTTCAAGCTGAAATTTCTGATTCTAAATGTCTGCCTCAGGCTGACAATATTTTTAGAAAATTTTGCGTAAAATGGTTCTGCAACTTCTAAGTATCAGAGTAAAGAGGAGTATATTTTTTTATCATATCTTGCCCTTCCTAGTCTGTCTTCTCTGTCTTGTGGTGCTAGGAAACAGCAACTATTTTGATTAGAGAAATGTAAAAAAAAGGACTAATGTAGCATTTGGACTTCTATTGCTCAGTAAATGCACTAAACTAGCCCTTACAAGCCTAGATCTAGTTGCCTAAACTGAGAAACTGGAAATAAAATAATGAGATGTTATGTCACATGGTGCAACTGAGAAAATCTAGTGTTGGGGTTTGGGAGTCTTTTTCTTTCATTCTTTTCCTCTTGAGGAATTTTTTCCCCATACTAAGGGATAATTGCTGGGTGCTTAAGAGAGACAAAAGGTCTGGCCACAGGGGGGAGGGGACTAACTGCCCTGTTACCTGGGTACAGGCTAGTTTTTTTTTTTTTTGCTAGGGCTCTCGGCATTCAGAGGAGACAGAGGCTGCAGTCGGTTTGGAGGAGGAGGAGGTCGCCATCACTGCAGGTTTTCTGCCTTCTGCTACCTTCTTTTTTTCTGCCGTGAGTGGGGATTTCTGCTGGCCGGAGCCGCCGCTGAGAGGGACCCTTTTCACCATCTGCTGGGGTGCCTCAGGG
>VXAZ01004830.1:431529-514291 GCA_013399875.1 Gymnorhina tibicen
TATATATATATATATCAGTAAAGAACTGTTATTCCTATTTCTCATATCCTGGCCTGAAAGCCCCTTAATTTCAAAATTATAATAATTCGGAGGGGAGGGAGTTATATTTTCAGTCCAAAGGGGGCTTCTGCCTTCCTCAATAGACACCTGTCTTTCAAAACCAAGACATCTAGGTAGTTAAGTTTTCAAAATTAATTCCAGCAATTTTTAACATGAATCCAGAAGAGCAGAGACTTCACTAACAGAAATAACTTATATGTAAGCAAAAAGGCTTTTTAAACTGCATCTGTTTTGATATTTTGCAAGGTAAGATGAACGAGAACACAGTAAAAATTTTGCTTGTATTACAAAATGTCAGATACAACAACCCTCTGTTCCCTCAGCAGCATGATTGCAGTGTACTGCATTGCAAAAAAACCCAGAACTCTGTATTTAAACCTCCACTGGTCTATTCCAGCCATCACTCGTCTGGCTTGACTCAAACTGCACAGTAGAAAAGGAATAATTGCACTTTAATAAAAGGATTTGGAAAGCCACCATGACAAACTGTTACACATTTCAAGTAATCGCTGCCTGCTTGACAGATTTACTGACAGTGCAAACATTAACGCTGCATCACAAGGAGCTGCTCTGTAAAAGGCTGCGCTGCCTTTTAGCAACAAGCAATACCTCTGCTCTAATCTAGCAAGGATACAATTACACAAACTATAACATCTCTGCTTTTTTAATCATTCGGGATTTAATAACAGTTACAGCAACTCTGTATTTGGTCAAAGATGGACAAGAGAAGGTTTTTCTCCCATGGAGCTCTGCCAGCACCTGACCACAACTCTAGTAGCTCAGGCAAACTTCAGACTGTCAAATATCTTGGAAAGCTTCCTGAACTGACATCCCAGTACTCAGTCTCACTGCAGTTGCAGATATATTTCCACAGGAACTTGCACTATGTAAGCTGCAAACAGAACTTTTGTGTTAAAGAAAACATAAAATTTCCACTTTTTAAAATCTCTGGACTGTAAAACATTTCAATTGCCATCACCTTGTATATTCTAACCTGAAGAAAAACTACCAAGAGACACTTTAATTTTTAACATGCTCCTGCTCATATCTCTAAGTTTCAACTTTTACGTTGTCTTCCTGTCCATCAGGAAGTGGATTTAAGCAGCATAACTCAAAATATTAAATTTGATGCTACTAACATCCTAGGTAAGTAACACTCTCCTGGTTTAGTTCTGAAATAGCTATCTAATTATTCATTACTAATTCAATTCCTCCTTAGAGCTACAAAATTACTATTCAGCTAGAACAAAAGATATATGCAGTAGGTTTTGGGGAAAGAAACACTATTGATCAGGTCAGATTTTTTGGAATTTTTTTTTTGGTATCAGTTTTTATTGCTGACTTCTATCAATTTCATCACTGTTGAGTTTTGAAAGATCTTAAAAGTCTTCAATCTAACATCTCTTAGAACCTCAAGAATTAATTATTCTATTTAAATATTAAAGCAGTATCAGTTTCACCATTTAAATGCTCTTAAGTATTTTTAATAACACTTCTTGTTAATTCAGGCTTCTTTTTACTCTCTTGTGGTTTGTGAGTCTTGTTTATATTGATGAAGATATAATTATTCTATTTAAGTATTTGCAGAGCAATTATTACTATTTTAAATACAGTAATTGGCAAAATAAATTCCACTACTATTCTGCTGACATGTTTATTTTTAAGCTAGACATCAGCACCTACCTATTTTCATGTAACTTACCAGCATTAAACTCTGAAATTTCTACTCTGACTGAAGTCAAGCAACACATTCAAAAGGTAACGGAGGAAGTTTTAAGAAAAAGGCCACCTGAATTTTGTTTCCTCAGTAAAAAATGGCTAGAAGCAGTACTCACTTTCACAGAGGATTTTTGGAATAAATGTTTAACTACTGTACCTGCATAGGACCTGGGATGCAAGACAAAACCCTCTCGATGTTTTCGGCATTCACATCAACATCATTTATGGCAACAAGAGCATCTCCTGGAGGTGGAGCAGACAAGAAATGGGAAAGGCAGTTGCTATTTTAAAAATTAATATGCCATTCAAGCTGTCATAAATGTCTGTTTGCTACATTTAAGCAGATGTTTGCTACGTGCAACATTTACCACATTTAGTCTATTACCTCAGTGCTCTGAAGGCCTTATGGCCACACTCATATCATTTGACAAAAATCATAGAAATATAGGATTGTTTGGGTTGGAAGGAACCTTGAAGACCATCTAGTTCCACCCCCTGCCATGGGCAGGGACACCTTCCCTAGACCAGGTTGCTCCAAATCCCATCAAACCTGGCCTGAAACACTTCCAAGGATGGGGCACCCACAGCTTCTCTGGGCAATCCTTTCCAGTGTCCCACCATCCTCAGAGTCAAGAATTTCTTTCTCGTATCCAATCTAAATCTACTGTGGGTTTAAAGACATTCCCCCTTGTCCTGTCAATACATGTCCTTGTAAAAAGTGTCTCCCCATCTTTCCTGTAAGCTCCCTTCAGGCACTCCAAGGCCACTATTAGGTCACCACGAAGCTTCTCTTCTCCAGGCTGAAAAATCCCAATCCTCTCAGCCTTTTCTCATGAGAGAGGTGCTCCATCCCTCTGATCATCTTGGTGGCCCTCCTGTATAATAACTCTCCAAGCCTCTCCCCTCCATCCGGGCTTGTATCACTCTTGTTACTTGACCAGAAAACACAACAAATTCCACAACTCAGTCCTTGCTCTTCGATTGCTCGTCCCCTGCTGTGGCTCCTCCTCTCCCTATTTTTATTTGCCAGTTTTTCCTGACTAATGGCATCTTGTGTTTTGTACATCTGACACCCTTACCATCACTGGAAATGGGGGAAAAAAACCCCTTACGGTCCCAAAAAAAAAGTCATTAACTGCAAGTGGAAAAGGTTTGAAAAATTAAAGGCACCACTTACAAAAGAAAATAGAACCAAATTAGAGCTTACAAACTTAAAATCCACATTCCAGTTTCAAGCAGAAAAATCAAACTGGTATTTCTATATGAAGTGAAGGAAAATATTCTCAAGAAATATCCCAGTGCTAATTAATTGATAACCTACACCTCATCCCCCTCAAAAAGATGCATGTTTAAGCATGGAGTGTGCAAGAGGGATATGAGACCTGTGGAAAAGAAAACCAACTTGGGAAGCTAGAAAACATAAAAGTAAAGTAACATAAAGAGATAAAACTACATAGACCTGTCAAAAGAAATAGAATTTGGAAAGTAAAAATAAAAGGGTTTTTGACCATTCATTTCTTGGCCTTTCCTTGGAATGTAGGTGTGATCCCATCCAGAGTATTGCTTACAGTCCTATGCTCAAGAAAAATGAAACCAAATGAGATTAGATACACAGACATGATACTGCAGCGACCATGGGAAATGAAGAACCTCTTGATTAAAGACAAGGTGAGCAAAGCAGAGGTGAGAAAGCAGAGTGGAAATCAGAAGGTTCTGCAGACCCTAACCAGAGAATTTCTAAAACACTTTCCAATAAGGGTACCTAGAGCAAAATACCTAAAATGAGGCAACATAAATTTATGACAAGAACTGTAAGAATCGACTGCCAGTGGCACCAGGACTTGATTCATTAGTTCCTTTTCAGAGGCAAATATTCAACTTCAGAGTAACAAAACAGGCCTTATTTTCTCCTTGATTTTCTTTGGCGTCACTTTCAGTTGTCTCTGCTCTCTGTTGGGTGAAAAACTTGATTAGTTTCCAGTTTGTACCTTCTGTCTGTAGAAAGGGAAATAAAGACATTAGCTTCTTACTTAACACTGAAAGTGACTTGATTCCAAGGTCATTCTTATGTGTCAATGAAAAATACCAAGAGCTCCTCAGAAAGAGCAAATTGAAAACCAAGCTTCATTTTCTCAAGCTGCACAAAGACTCCCCTAAAAAGTACCTCCACATCCTCTCCAAGATTATTAACATGGCCTTCATCACTCAGGCAGTGGAAAGGGATTAGAAAAAGGATATGGATTTGCAGCAAATGTGCATGTTTAGCATAGTTATATTTTAAGCCTTGACTTGGCAACAAAGATGTGATCAACTGCAGAAATAAAGCACTGAACCACTGTAAGGTTCAGTAGGTATTTCAATTTTCCAGGGAGAAGACTTGCTCAGCTCAAACTGACACAGTCATAATGACATGCAGACTATGGAAAAGCACAGCCTGAGTCTCTAAGGTCTCTCTGTTCCCTCAGAATCTATTAAAAGCCACACAATGTTCAAGTTTAGAAGAATACTGACAGTTACCATTATTTCTATGTTCTACCTTGTTGTTAAATACCTTCAAATGCAACTGGAATTCTTCCCAGGTACAAGATCGATTGCTCAAAATCAGTGCAACACACAAACAAGGCCAAAAAGAGAAAGAGCATTCTTCTTAACTAACCATTAGTAAAGAAATACTAAATACCCTCAAAATGCAAGCAAAATTCCTCTTTAATACACCAGGCAATAACCAACTGCTCACTCTTCTTTTACAATGAAGGAATATTAATTCCTACTCCTCCTAAATGCAAAACCAAGAAAAGGTTACATTTTATTCTACACATGAAAATATTCAAGAACTAGCTCTCTACCTAAACTCTGCGTTTCTCGATGCCCAGCACAGTTAAGTTTTAGCCTGTTGGATCTTCAACACAACAGTAATTCAAAGACAGAAAAGCTGAAAGTTAAACAGCATTTAAAAGGAACTCAGTAAGTCCATGCCAGAGCCCCAGGACATGAAAATTAGTAATGAAAAGCAGGGCACTCAGGCTACTCTAATAAAACACGAATTATAAACAGGATTACTATGTTCTTTGTTAAGAACAATGTATTAAAGATCATTATTCAACAGCACAAAGCATAAATTGCTCTTGTACTCATTTTAAACTCATCTGCTTAAACAAAAGTTGTTTGTGTTCTGTTTGTTTGACTGAATCCTTAGGCATTCTGTTGTAAAGCTACTCAGAGGAGCTGCACACACTTTGTGCAGACATCCACACCTTAGCACTTGAGGAAATGTTTTGGAACCACATCTCCCAGGGTGGAAGAGACAAAGACACTTTGAAAGGAGAAGAGCCATCAATATTTACATGTTACATACTCCAAGTGTTTTATTTATTCAATGCCTAATGTACACATGTAAAACCTTCATTGCAGCAGTAAATATTTATTCCATCCAATTGGTAAAAATGTAATCATGGACCATACATGTAACAGCCTTCCAGAGCACACAGCCCAAGCAGTCCTGTAAGGCTGCCTTCCTTCTGTCAGAAAATGCTGTATCACTAGCAAAGAAGAGCAACTTGACACACAACAGAGAAAATCTCTCCTGATTAGTATGGATTTTCCAGAATTGGGAGTGGAGGCAGCGAGGGCGGGTGTTCGCATTTTTTCCTTCTTTTCTTTTTGCCACACACAAAAGCATTCAAAGAACAGAGACTATGAAGTAAGAGAATAAATGACATCACTGGGCAAAGTATGAGCCATGCAAAATTACAAACCCAAAGTATTCTTAAAGCAGGACACGACCACAAGATCTACTCAGTGTAATAATTAACTGCTGTGAAAGAGTTTGTACATGCAAGTCTTATTTTTTAAGAGCTTGACATCTACATTTTATTTGAGAATTGTTTCTTGTCCTTTAGCAGTGTGAAAAACTTAGAGAAAGACAGATTGATTCAGGTCTTCACGCATTAATTATGTCAAAAAATTAATGCAGTTGTATGAAGTTTAATCTAATTTCACTTACCTAATGCTTAAACAATTCAGGTTACATGAAATCAAGGTGTAAATAGCATTTGCACCTGTTTAAGTTGGTCTAACTTGATGGTCTGCAGAGTTAAGTCAAACCATCCCAAACTAAAACATCACTGAATTACAGCTATAGGGAGAAACATCAGAACAAAGTATCACTCAGTTCCACTTTTAGAGATGCATGAGCCACTGCAACAGAGGAAATGAATTTTCTTCAGGCAGCTCCAGGATATCATTCCTTAAGTCAACAAATTTATCTTTAGAAAAAATACATGTCCTCCTGAAAGAAAGTAGTTTAGATTACGTATTAGGAAGAAATTCTTCCCTGTGAGGGTGGTGAGGCCCTGGCACAGGTTGCCCAGAGAAGCTGTGGATGCCCCATCCCTGGAAGTGTTCAAGGCCAGGTTGGATGGCTCTAGTGTGGGGTTAGGACTAGATGATATTTAGGGTCTCTTCCAACCCAAACTGCTCTATGATTCTAGGATTCTTTGTAAGGAAAAAAGCTTTAGTTTAATCCCATAATAATGAATGATCAAGCTTTTGAGTTCTATCACTTACTGTGGAAAGATTCTCAGTTCACGAAGAAACTGTAACACATCTATATATGTTCTCTGCACAATGTTAAGCAGGACTGAATTTTACTTGAGTAATGAAATAGAAAGAGGTGAGGCAGGAATTCTTTTTATTTTATTTGTTCTCATCAGAAGAGACTTCTCCGGTCCAGTCAGCAGCAGCTAAGAGCAGTGTGTATTGACCTCAAACACCCAGTCTGCACACAGCGGATGGAATTATTTCTGCTTCTTTAAGGACAAAGTTTAGGAAGTCTTTGGCACTGCTGGCATCCCTAGAAGGTTTATTTCAGAACTGTCTACCTCTTTGCCACTTGAGGCACAAGACTATGACTTCTGTTAACCATCCCTCCTATAGACATAAACCTGCAAGCACCATTTCTAAAAGTAGATCTCCACTGCATTAAGCTCAGGGACACTGACTGGCAAGTGAACGCCACTTCCATACTATGATGGGAAGTGCACATTTTTTTCTGAAATCACGAGAATCAAGTTGTTCACACGGGAGAGGATGGAGGACACTTCTGCCATGGAATCCTGACATTTAGTTTTCTCGGTTCTTGGTAATGACTTGGTGGGAGCACTTACGAAAGTTCCCATACGCCTTTCCAAAAAAGGCAAACTATGGAACGCATTCCTACTGAAGAAAGACAGATCAATGACTTGTGTTATACGTTAGCAGGCTGCTTTCGTCCAAACCAACGCTGCTGTGCTTCAAGAGGAGATGAGAAGAACAAAAGCGACATCCCAAACACCACAGGGAGAACACAGCAAAGCTTACACAACCTCTATTTCCATCTTGTGAGCCCAGCATCTCTACTTGGGACAGTCTTTTCAACAAATACACCATGTATGGTAATTCCACATAAAAATCTCAAACTCTCACAGTATTTTGGTCCTTTTAAGGCCTTTTTTCCTGCCAGGACTCTTAAGGATATGGACCTTTCAAGTGAAGCTTGCAACAGCAGCTGTAGCTTTTGCATACATGTTCAAAACTGGATTATTATAGCCCATCTTCACTATCAAACAGAATTAATTTTTGTCAGTGGGGGGCTTTCACAATTTTTTGACAATTGTATGTACTGATAAGGTGAGAAGATTCATGCTGAGCTATTTGGTGATGAGAGCAATAAGATACTTTCAAAGAGAATAACAACAGTACGCTCTGCTAGTGGAAAGAGCTTTGCTGTATTTTCACTGTCATTGGAATTAATTTTTTATTTTTACTATGGTAAAGATGATGCTCATCAGCATTTACAAGAACTTTTCCCTGCCATGGAATCCAACAGGTTTCAATTTGAAGGGGGGTGGGAATCAAATCATAATGGCATTACCTATCACAACCCTTATTTTTCTGGATCTAAACGTGAGTATTTTGAGAAGCTTCTCCTCTTTGAAGATATGCTCAAAAGTTTTCCACAGCAGGCCAAGCTTTGCATAATGTTGCAAATTAAGTTAAGCAAGGAAAATGTTTTGCCAAAAATACAAAAGACACTTAAAAAGCACAAGATAGAAGCAACTGTATTTCATCTTAACCAAAATGAAAATGGCAACGAGTTTAAAAATCAATGAGGGCTTTTCTGTTTTGAAAATTTAACATGGATGCTGACCTGCTAAATATAAAGAGAAAAGATAAATGAACTGATAAACAACACATGGATAGAGTGCCATCTTTTTAGAGTTACAAAGCAGCAGGGTTTTTTAGCTTGCAAAACTGCTGTATTTACTTTCATATGGTCAGCGTCTGCATTCCACTTGGTTAATAAAGTACAGCAACAAGACTTACAACTTCCATATGCAATCTTAAAAACAAAAATTAAAGTGTATTGCACAAATAATAAACAGATGTTTTAAGTGTTCAAAGCTATAAGGGATACACATTTCAAACAAATAAGAGAAGCCACCTGAGGAAAGTGATTATTAAGGATGGGAAAAGAAGTTATTTCTACTAAAAATGTTGAAGCATAAACCACTTTGTGAGTCAAAATGAGTGCTGCAAACTGGTCACCAGGAAGACAACCAGATGTCATTTTAAAGCATGTATTTTTAAAGGAAAATACAGTTTGGATTTGCCTCACCAAAGACTACTACCAAGCTGGTCTGGACCACTGAAGGCCATTGAAATATTATAAAGCCAAACAAGAACAGGTTAATGTTTATGCACATACAGGTCAATGAAGATGAACAAAGTTATAACCAGACCAGCCAGCAGGCATCGTGCTGTGCTGATCAGGTATTCCTCATTTGTGATGGCTTATGAAGCTGCTCACTTTTGTGCTAACTCTTCAGTTTTAGACTGACCACAAAAATGTCCTTTACTGGCTGTTTCCACAATTCTCAACAGCACTCCAAAAACCTACTTCTATCAAGAACGACTGAAAGGCAAAGTTCTACTGTTAGTATTCTTGAACTTTGTTTCCCACTTCAGCTCCTGGGAAGATCTGAGGAGCTATCTATTTGCTTCTAAATCAGGCTTTGGGTGTACACCACAGCTATCCCATTCTGTGATGTGCTGTACAGAACCAGTAAACCAGACAGATTTTTGACAGGAACAGAAATTTTTTCCTGTACACTCTTTATGCAGACAACACTGAAATCTGAACATCTAATTTATGCAAAGCATCCCTACTTCTAGACACCACATAAAAATTCCACAGTACTCAGCTTCACTATAGATATATAATTTTGAAAGTATTTTTACATGAAAATTATACATTTTCCACTGCTGGCACTGAATACAGCTCATTTTCCCAGTTAAGAGCTGAATAACCCCAGTATGCTTAAAACTATTTCATTTTCAATGTGCAAAAAAACAAGGCAAGGGGTTGATGATAGCCTAGGACATATTAAAGTGCAAGACTCTTCTTAGATGAAGCTAAATGTTCTCCTATTTGAAACAAACAAAAAACCCCCACAGTTTTTCTCCTCACTAGCTCTGGGAAGCATTAAGTGCAGCAGATGAAATACTATCTCTGGTTAGGTCAGCTTGATCTCCTGGATCTGGTACTTGCCTACACTGTTCTGACTTCACACCTGCTCTCACAAAAATGTTATATACAAATCTGTGTCCCAAAATTAACTTACAAACACCCACTCTTACACTAATGTGATTAAATACCATTAAGCAGATCAAGCTGAAAGTCTCTCTCTCCTTCCCCTCAGCCCACATCCCCCACTTCTTGACTAATCAGTTCTTGCTGGTAAAATTTGAAAGTTATCCAGTTTTCCCTCTGGAGTATTCTTTAGCATCTCTACCAAAAACACGTGCTGGAACAATCAGCCAGTCAAAGCACGATGTGCCTTGTTACACACACTACACTGGAATTTCAAAAGCACTCATGCTGACTTTGTGGGATTTGTGCTACTACAGCATTAAGATTTTTAATGGTCTTCTAACCAACATCACATCTTTGCTCTCCCACTCTGTGAGCAACCAGCTTCAAGGATAATTAAGTAATCTTTCACCCTTTACAGATGTGGCCTGGTTGTCTCACATTTACTGTCTCTGAGGTTGATGTCTGTGAGTGCCAAGTTTTTAGTGGCCTCAGTGCTGGGAGTGGGAGTATTTCTGCTCCCTCATTGCCCCTCACAGCAGTTCATGTGCCTTCATTATTCACATTTGGGTGCTTGTCAGACCTTCTGTGACCCAAGTTTAACTTAGTACACCAGCAAAATACTAGACAGCCAATTTCTCTTCTGGGTTAGTTTCCTGCCAGGTTATTTCATCAGCTCATGGAAGTGTCCAAGCAGCCAAACCAACACAACGGCTATACTGGCTCACTGCCTCCCCAAACTGCAGCCCTGCTATGGATTTGGAGCCTCCCAAAATCACAACTACTGAGGAAGCTACTGTTAGGCTTGCTAAACAGAAAAATAACCAAACAAGGCTATGCAGAAAGTTTGTAACATATGAACGTATCTTACTCGGTATTTTTTTTCCTCATTTTGATGGCACTAAATCAATTTAAAGCATATATACAGTAAGGCTTTTTATCTAAGGGGGATGCTGTGGAAAAGAATGAAAACTAAATAGGATATCTGGCAGACTATAAGTTTTCTCCAGTCCCACTTTATCTACTGAGCAAATCCTCAGTTAAAATCCTAAGTTAAAGGTGGTGGGGTATTTCTTGCTCCAAGCTGCTCAATCTCTGAATACTAAGGGATACTCATCTCCTTACTGCATTAACACCTGTTAGGTTATGCCACATGTTCTTAAAATCAATAATACAGTAAAATTGACTAGGTAACAAAACATCAGATGCGATGACATGGACTTACAATAATCCCTCGAGAACTGATGTAATTGCTTATGTCTCAGGAATATTCATGTCAGCTGCCTCTAATAGCAAAATCCCCATAAATCTTCATATTAAAGGAAGAGTGTAGAAGGTAACTATTCCTTCAGTTACTTACCAATCAGGATTTGGCCTGTTTTCATTGCAGAACTACCTGGCACCAAGCCATGTACCACAAGCTTCTCTTCACTGACTCCTCTGGTGGCTTTATCCCTCCTGCCTTGTTTTTCCACTCTTCTGCTGCTCCATGAAGACTGATGGACAATCCCTATTAAGGCCTCCAGCAGCCTCTGCTGCTCTTCTTCCCCAGCACTGTAGAGTTTTCTGGGATTTACATAAACAGACACATCTTTGTACTTTTGCTGAACAGTGACACCCATTTTCTGAGCAGACTGGTGTTTCAGTATGGAAGTAGGACCAGTGGAGTGCACACTGCAGCTTCCACTGCCTTTCTTACTGGAACGCTTTGGTAAAAGGCTCTTCTTCTTTAGCATTTTGGTCCATTTCTTCAGTTCATACTTTCTTTCCTTTCGTGATCCCTCTTGAATAATTTCAGCTTCATTTTCACGAAACCTGACATGATTCACTGCTGGCATTTCTGGACAGCTGTTTTGAAGTAGAATTTCTTCTTCACTTTCACTCAGTTCTAAATAAAATAATTCCCCGTTTTTCTGCACACTGTCCAACCATTCAGGCTCAAGGTCACTGGAAAAGAAAGAAGAATGATTAGTGAGCTCTGATAAGGAAGATCAGTGTGCAAGTGACATCTGATTATTTTAAGTAGGGAGGGGACAGAGAGAGTGCAAGGGTTAAATTTAAAAAAAAGAAAAAAAAATAGTTGCCTCCTGAACCTTGAAAGCTCAGCTGCTTTAAGTCTGCCATGAAGGTTAGAGCTCGTTTCAGATAAATGATGGATATGGCAAGGAAAGACATCCCTCTCACATGTTAAAATAGTTTCTTCAAATGCCTTAGAGGAAAACATCCATTGCAAAAAGCAGTATTCTCTTTTCCGGAAACAACCAACATTTCTTTCACATGAAAGTTTTAATTAGTAATTATGTTCATGGGCACAATGGGACTTTCTCTTAAGAGAAAAAATTCCATCCTATTTGTTCTCTCCCATTATTTTTTCCCTTATGCATTTGTAATATAATCATGGCATGATTTTTGAGGTGGTCCTGTGCAGAGCCTGGAGATGGACTTGTTTATCCTTGTGGGCCCCTTCTAACTCAGGATATTTGGTAATACTATGGGAAGACAGATTGTACTGCCAGCCCTTTGGAAAGAGAAGATTAACGTTTAAAAAATCACCTAAATTTAACATTAAAGCCCCCCCAAAACAACCTAAGATGAAATCTAGATAACAGTTTTTAAAAGCCAAGTTCCACATAGCATATGCAAGCTTCCATGCAAAACTACACACTAAAGATGTAAAGAGGCACCACTGCTGTAGAAACAGATCTGGCAGCTGGATTGGATCACCCAAAGCCAACAGCAAGACACTGCTGCAAAGCAAAGGCAAAGCAGCTCCAGGATGTGTTAACAGAAGCATCGTCAGCACAGTGCAAAAAATTTTTTATCCTAATTTGGCAGCAGTGATGTGTCAGCCACGTCCAGTTTTGGGTAGTACGTTTTAAGAAAGATGTAATAACTGGAACAAACCCAGAGCAAAGAGACAAATACTAAGTAGCCTATAAACACATTTTGAAGGGAAGGAGGCTGAAGGAATTATACTCTTGGCTGAGAAAAAGAAAACCAACCAAAAAATGCCTGCTGAGAGGCAACAGACCAAATGAACCTCAAGGTGAAGTTGAGTGTTACTCCAGATGGATGAGAATCAGTAATGGCCAAAGTAAGTAGAGTACTCAGAGGTTTAATTATCTGGGATGTTCTTCTATATGGCAGATTTTCAGGAACAGACAAGACCAGTTAATTCTTCCTGACTAGATGATAGAGATCCTGCTGTTTCATAAAAATAATATAAGGAAAAACAAGAATGGAGATTTACATCATAATTAGTATAATTGTTAAAAGTTAACATGCATTCATACATTTTACACTAGAACTAATTTTACTGAATAGAGTGCTGATTTTGTTTAAAGCTAGCATTAAATAATTCAAATAGAGCATTACTTTGAAAACACAGCTAAATGATAAAGCCTTAAAGTTTAGCTGAACAGAGAACATTTTATAAAGACATTGCACCAGAGCACCTTTAAGGCTCAATGAGAGGATCTGGCTGGACTAAACAATACAGAAAACATTGGCATTACTCTCTCTCTGGAGCCCCAGCTACTGAGAGAAGTCTATGGATGTTGCAGACAGGAAGAAACACCACCATAACTCCTCTGCATTTATTAGCTTTTTTTGCTCAAATATATAGTTTAGAAGAAGAGCCACCACTTGTGATAATTTGGCTATACCTGATGGTCAGGGATAAATCCAAGCTTGCAATTTCTGCCGAGTCTTACTCAAAATCCTGAGTTCTTACTCAAGAAAGTATCAGAATGCTAACAAAACCTAAAGGCTGTCAAGGCCACACACTATCTGATCCAAGATCTCTCAGAAGGTGGTAGGCAAGAAATAACATGACAAGAGTTTTTCCTTGGTTTATTTTTTAAGGTGTACTACATTCTGGCATATGTGAGCAAAATCAGGCAAAACCAAAAATCAAACAACCCCACCCTCTCAACCCCCCCAACCCAACCAACCCCGCCCCCCCCCCCCCAAAAAAAAACCCAAATGAAAAAGGAAACACTAAAAATTTACAAAGAAATAACATTTGTATTAGCAGAAACTCCTGTGACGTATTATAGCATTTTTATTCCCTCTTTTAAAAGAGACTGTGATCTTTGGAAAAGCTGTTTCTTCTTTGGGGTAGATGTCAAAATTTCAGCTTGGATGTCAGTTCATACACTCATGTTCTCCAGCTTTACTGTCTGTTTTTATTATAGCAGTATGGACCAAGGGGAAAAAACATGGTGTGGGCATGTGTTTATTCTGGTTATCCAAACAGAACAACTCCAGAGAGAAGCCAAAAAGGAACTGTACTGTAAAGAAACTCTCACTTTCCCAATTCAGATCCATACAGACATCTGGAAAAGCAAAGTCTGAAACAAGGAATCTGCACCTAGGAGGAGAGGTTTCTTCTCCTAATGCTGTAGAGTCACAGTAGATTTAAACCAAGCAAGGAAAGGAAAAAAAAGAAGAGAGGAAGAAGAGAGGAAAGAAAAGAAACGAAAATCTCATTTTTATCTCTTTTCCCCTGTGTTGAAACAAGTGCTTACACAATAACCTCAACTTGCCTCTAGGACTGGAAGCTTCAGTCAAGGGAGCTAAAAAACTTGAATGCCTGCATTTCTCTAAGAGTAGTTCCACTGATCCCACACAGGTATTTCCACTTTGGAATAAATGTCTGAGAAGCTGGGTTGACTGAAATTGTCCATTTATGGAAGAAAGATATATTAGAAAGAAAGGATTCAAGTTCTGCTGGATAAATTGTTATATAAATAAATTATTAAAAGTATTACACATATTATTACAAATATTAGACGTGTTATGTGCTGGAAACGGTGGAAGACAGCTTTATTCCCTGAATGTATATAAAGAATGACAGTAAAAAGGCATTTTAGATGAAAGAATTGGGAAAGGAAAGATCCCAAACACACAAAATATAAAAACACATGGCTTCTGGCTGAAATGCTGCAGTTGTCTTCTGGCTTATAAATACAGGAATAAAGTAAGGTAGATGTACATACAACAGCTTTGTCCCTGAGCCAGAGTTACAAGGCAACTACAAACTAAAGTACACTTGAACACACTTCTAACTTCTCCCATTTGAATATTTCTTTTTTCCTCCACTGGATAGCACGATGAAAATAACATGCCGAATGAAATGTCATTGATTAGACCCTGAAATACACACTTGAAGTGTCAAGCAGAGCTGTTTTAACGCAGGGAACCAAGTTAATTTTGTAAGCTTAATAAGTTTTAACTCCATCCAAATTAAAATAATATATACATAAATTAAACCCCTAGAGGCTCCATTTATAACTTTAAAATACATATTAGTATTACAGAATTGTCTTCTGACTTGGTCTTTCCCAAAAGACAGGACACTAAAAGAGAAAGACTACACCTTTCTTGCTAAAGCATGTGCCAAGTCCCTCCTTCCCCTCTGCTTCCCAGGTCGTGCCCAGCTGGGATCCAGGACTCAGTGCCTGCAGCTGAACCCACGCCGCTCTGTTACCGTCAGGGCTCTGCAGAGGGACACTGTCAGAAAGCTCACACCGTTCTCTGCTCCTAAAGCCGGCCCCGCCCCGCACCACCCACAGCGCCGGGGGGCTCCCGCCGCCTCCCGCTGGGCTCCGCTGCGCAGGGGCGGCGCGACCCCGGGGAAGGCCCCGGCCACCGCGGGATACCGCGGCTCGCCCTTCCCGGCCCCGCCCTTACTCGGAGCTCGCAGACAGCGAGGAGCCGGAGGAGCCGCTCTCGCTGCCGGTGCCCGCGGGCTCGGCGCCTTCTCCCCTGGCCGGCTCCATCCCCTCAGCAGCGCCGCTCCCGCCGGGCCCCCCGGACGCCATGACAGCCGCGCGCCGGGCGGGGCACGTGACTCGCGCCGCGCCCTCCCATTGGCCGGGGCCCCGCGCGCCATGGAGACGGCGGGAAGCGCCAGGGCCTGGCCGTAAGGGGCCGCACCGCGGACCCGCCGCGCTGGGGGCAGAGCGTGCTCTGTAATGGGCATTTCCCCGTGCCCAGCCTCCCCCGGCCCTCGAGCGTCTTTCTGTGGCTTAATAGGAACGCGTAATGGAGAACCAGACTTTATTTAGTTGACTGATTCCAGGGTCCCAGAGCCAGTCCCGTAAAAGACATCGTTAGTGAAACTCGAGAGTCCTGCGATGGGGCTCAGAGCCTTGTAACCAAACACTGATCCGGAGGGGGAAAGACGAGGTAAAAAGTGATTCTCGGGTCAGCTGGTAAGCAATGGGATGCCTCTGTGCTTTATTTTCTGTGCTATTATATTAATTTAACGAGCTGTGAGAAATTAAGGTAGCTTCTCCTTAGGTTTGTCAGGAGAGCAGTGTGGTTCAGGAGAAGCAAGGCTGTGACAGACCCGAACAAGCACCTTAAAACAGCCCATGCAGTCTACACGTGTAAAATCATGCACAGTCAAGAGAGAGACAAAAAAACCCCCTACTCGGTTTACTCGGTTTTCAGGACTTAAATTATTCGTATCCATGAAAAACAAGACCTGTGGCAGCCCTGCAGACAACTTGCTGTGTAGCTGTGTCAGTAAACCCATCAGGACACACATGGTGAGTGGGGAAAAGGATGGAGAGTAATTGTTGGAACATGTTTAACGCGCTGGATTTAATCTCTGCTCAGTGGGATATTTGCACAGCTTCAGCACTGAGGTTTTATAGCGCTGGAACACTATGTAGGAGTGACAGAATCCTGGTATGAAATTCCTGTACTTGAAACTGCTTTAGGGAAGCGTTTATTAGTAAGTGTGATTTCAAGTAAATTAACAGACAAATGTTTTGGACTCACAACCGTGTGATTAAGGCTTCAACTGGAGTAAAAATACCTATGTTAAAAACTGTGGCCATTCCGAAGTCCCTGTACAAGACCTGATTTTGCAGATAAATTACTGTTGCGTGGTCATTAAGACTACAAACCTGTCCAGAGGGGGAGACAGAAACATTGCCTATCTAAAGAAAAAAAGTTTGTTCTACTATGGTTTCATTTAGAAGTAGGTGAGATACACTGTCCCGCCCTTCCTAATTACGCTTACATTTGCAAGCACTTTTAATACACTGAGCAGCACAGTGAAGTGTTTCTGTAGAGAAGTGATAGTCAAGGCCAGATGGTGCTGTGTTAGTTAAATTTCACTGAGTTCAAGAGTTGGTTAATTGGTTCCAGTTGTTTGCTCACTAAGTGAGAAATACAGGCTCTCTCTCAAGGAGGCAGTGGTTTTACACCACTTGCTATTTTATAGGAATAAGCATATTATGAATGGAAGGATGATGGAAGGCTTTGGTCCTCCGAGAGGAGTAGCTGGGAGCCACCTAAATACTTTACTGAAACGAATGTGGAATTTTGCTGCTGTGGGAACAATTAAGGATTGCAGGATATATCTCACACAGCAGGATCTTATTTTAGTGAAGACACAGATTTTCCCACACAATCCCTCTTGAGAGGAAAGTCTCTCATTTCTTGGGCATAAATATTAGGAAGAGACTTGAAATAATTTGTCTTTTGGCAGACACTTTACACTTAGTCCAAGTAGCTGGGGCTGATGTTCCTCACTAAGGAATCCATGAGCCTTCTATGCTAAGTTGCTGTTTTTAACATACAGATGGTAAAAATCTGCCAGGGGGCATCACTGGCATCAATAGCACTGCTCACCCTCACTGGACAACTGGTTAATGAGCACTTAGGAGCAGATAATTAAAGCCTGAAGGTTGTTCTGATTAGCTGTTCCTGCAAAGAACTAAATCCATGTGTGGAAACTTACTTCCTGAACAAGAGTTTCTTGTTACCTTTTTTTGGCTTAACCTGTTTCAAAAGCTGTTGTGCTTTAAAAATAACAGTCTGCCTTAATCCATGCCTATGTTCAGAAGTCGACTGAAGTTAAAAGAAGACAGGGTATAGGACACACTGGTTCCATACTTCAAATTACAGCTCTTCGTTAGTGATAAAGAGGTAAGAAGGCCCTAAGTGACTTGTTATTGTTTCATTTTTTTTCCTTTCTGCTTGTTTTCAGATCAGTTAATATTTCCAGGAAGGCTCTACCAACAACTGAACAGACATAAATGATACACTGCAGATAAAACATGATACGTTACAAGCAGATAAAACTAAGAGGAAAATAGTTTCATCTTTGTTTATCAGTTCTGTTTCTTGCTAACACCTGTTTTACTGAAAGAAAAACTAACAAAAAATATGAGTGACATTATATTTCAGCTATTGATTCCTATTCTTTTTAATTCCTCCAGTGCACAGCATGAGCAGAATGTCAGAAATAATTCCCTCTTTTTTAAAGATTAATGACAACAACACAACTTGCCCCTGCCCTGTAAAGTCTTTCTGAAAGGCCAAAATACATATTTCGCAAGGATTCCTTAATAATTAAGAATTTTTTGACTGCAAGGTTTCCATAAAACCCTTCAAGATTGTGATTACAGAATCTTCTGTTCACAGCTTCTCTGACAGGACTGCGTAGAGACCATCCACAGCAAAGCGGCACGAATTGAAGAGTGACGCTGGGCTGTCATTTTAATTGGGATATTTACATATAAACAGACTCCACGGAGAATGAAGGCTATCTCTGGGACCAAAGGAACAGAAATTTTGTGAGCAAAAACTCCCGTGCTCAATAAATAAAATAGACCGTTCTTTCTGACTTCTTAAGCTTTCTATATCAACTCTGATCACAGAAGGTATTTTAGAAGAACACAAAACCAGCAGGAAGGCAGCCGTGAAGAATCTGGGAAGAGTAGTACAACCCATCTCATTCTTTTGAAAAACACTCTGACAGAGTTAAGAGTTCTTTCTAGAATGAAAAGCAGCTGTAATTTTCAATTTATTTTCTACTGCTTTTACTTCACCTTAAATCTTTTAAATGCCTTCTTTAGGATCACCTGCTATGCATAGCAGGCATGTCAGGCATGAAAGAAAACCATTATTTGCAGTCAGGCAACATGCAAATGTTTCAAGCATGAGTAGCCTTATTCCACTTAGAGTATATTAATATAAGCAATATCATGGGGCAGCATGTTTTTAATCCGGCTCTGAAATTTTTTGTTAAGTCACTGAGAAGTCCATGGGCAGGGTTTCAGAGGGTCTGTCTGCATGTGAGCACATTTATTGTGCGTAAAGCAGCCTCCGAGTGCCATGCCGGCGCATGCTGATTCCAGCGTGCCCTCCTTGCTGTGCTCTGTTTGCCTCCCCAGTGCTCCCAGGAATGGATTTCACACGGCTGTTCCGTCTGACGCCTTGAGCTGGAGTTAATAATCACTTGTTGGTTTCCATAGCAAGAACTGCTTGGAGCTGGCACTGGAAGTGCCCGTGTGCTTTTTCTGTGCGGCTGGAAGCAAACTAGCGTGGCTGAGAAACAGGAAACGGACACTTAACAGAACTGGAGATGAGCTTCTCTTGCGTTCTGCTGAATGGGATGCGTTTTTCTTTGTAAAGTTTCTGCGGCTCTCAGCTGGCACATGGAAAATGCCATTAAGGGTGGCTTTCAAAGTCCTGCACGGGCCTATTGGGCAAGACCCTATTGTCGAGATGTCTTTGTGGGGGGATACGGTGGAAAATCGCACGTTAGGGATGGTGAATGCAGGAGGAAAAGCAGCTGCTTCTCATACAGTGTGCCTCCTGTACATCCACTTACGGATTTTTTCCCATCCCTCTTGGATTTGTGTGCGAGTTAGAATACATTTTTCCCTCCCCTTAAAGAAGGGTTCAAAACGCTTGTGGCATGGATGCAACAGCATCAATCCGTATCAGAGTATCAGCACGTTTCTCTGCTCATCTAAGAGTCCCAGGCGTAGCGCCGTAGCTCCCCTCACCTGCATGTCCTCCCCTTCTCCAGGAAGGAGGGAAGGAAACCCGAGGGCGCCTCGGCTCCCCGCCGGCAGCCAGCCCTTCCCTTCCCTTCCCTTGCACACCGGGGCAGCCCCGGCTCCCGCCGCCCCCTGCCCGGGCAGCAGGACACGGCCCCTCGCCCTTCCTGCCGCCACGACAAAAGGGGAGCTCGCCGGGGATCCGGTGGCTCCACTGTCCCTCCGCCCGGCGGGTCCTGCCCTGCGGAGGGGCAGGGGTGCATCTCCGAGGGGCGCCGGAGCCTCCCGATGTCGGGAAGCGATCTCAGGCGGCCGCCCCCCGCCGCAGCNGGGCAGGTGGGAGCCCTTCAGCCCCTCAGCCCGCCCGCCCCCGCCCCGCCGCCCTCCCGCTCCCGGGGCCCAGCGGCGCCGTGCCGCGGGGCGCGGGGGAAGCGCGCCCTGCGCAGCCGGGGACAGCGCGACCGGTCCTGCAGGGATTGCGCTCTTACACGGTATTGTTTCTGTCAGGGATTTGCCAACCGCGAAAGCCCAAGTTTTGGATAAAAGCAGCAAAGTCTTTCCTAACTGCAGCCGTAGATTTTTCTTTTTTTTTTCCCCCCGGAGCTTCATCCGCAGCTCCCGCTATGTGAGAAAGTAGATTTCCCGCATGTATTTTCCTGCTGGCCGAGATAATGCATTGCCCAGCTGATCCTCTTTCCTTAAGTGATAATATGAATAATTACCAGTCCCACAAAATCCGACCCAGTCTTTGATTCCCCCTTTCACAAAACAGTAGTTACAAGGGGTTTTAAGATGATCACAGGACTCCTTACTGGGTTCCTATCTGCAAAATTCTGATGCAGTATATTGAATGAACAGTGATACGGATGCATAAAAGTGGTGTGACCCATATCTTCACCGTTTTTATTTCTTACCCATGAACGGCCATAATTTATTTTCTCTGCTCTCTTTTATGAGATCAGTTTTCTCTAATGATGAGAATTTTTCAAGATGTGGTCATCTCCTTCAGGTTTTCTCCGAAGGGTGACATAAGATCAATAGCTAATAACGTCTTGAAATCTGTTACTAAAAACATCAGCTTTAGTTTCCCTCAGACATTGTGCCTGAGGTAATTACAGCAGTACAGCAATGCAGTAGTTTCCCAGAAAGACCGTAAGAGGAGGACCACTGGCATGATACACAATGGATGGCAAACTGGAAACCACTGAATATTGTAGCACCCACCTCCATGGGATGGTGGCCACTACATGGAGCAGAAGCTTCAGCTTTTTTGAAGACTTTGGCTTGAGTAGATGGTTGCAACAGCTCAATTTGGAGAGGGTGAATGCAGAATTACCGTGAGTCTGTGGCTGGGATTCTCACCAAGTACTGTGACTTGAATATTTAGGTGTCTTAGCATTTTTTCCTTTTCTTAAAATTTTTTTTTCTTTTTTTCTTTGATACCAGCATGAAATTTGAAGCGAAGGACAATCCCCTCTGAATCCTACTCGTGTAAAAGATGCAGAACCACCAGAAACCGTCATCCATTGAGGTGAGCAACAGCAGCATGAGTAACAATTATGACCATAAAACCTTTGTCATGATTTTTGACATCAGGGCGCCAGGGAAGCTGAAGGTACACCAGGATTTTGTGTCTAAGTAGCAGTGACTGGAGGAGTTTGATATGTACAATATCAAAATCAGCATAATGCTTCCGTAGTGGGGACCGAGCAAACAACTTTTTGCAGTACCCACATCTTGATTTCAGAAAGCTGATGGAAAATTCATGGTGGTTGTGTCACCATTGCCTTAGAAAAACTCTTAGGCACCATCCGTATTTCTAGGTGACTGCACCAGTGGGCAATGTGTGATCTGAAGCTTAGAATATTTCATATAGAAAGGTTCCTGGAAGTACAGATCAGATGGCAAGGTGAGAATTTTTCCTCCTCTTCACAGCTATAGCTGCTTTTCTTCTCAGTGTGTCTGCTATGGTAAATGAGCCCTGAAAATGTGGGGGAGAGACAGGACAGGTAATTTTAAGCAATTTTTTCACTCTTGTCTACAAGCTAAATTGAAATTAAAAAACCACAAAGATTAGCTGAAGATGTTTAAGGTAGCACTGATCAATCAAAAAATATTTGTACTTCCTCTCTGATATAATCGGCTTTTGGCAGCTCATCATACCACAGCAGCATGATTAGGAACCAGAGCTGCTAGCACTGTATTTTCCTCAAGCAAGTCAGAGGCAAGAGTCCCCACACGTGCATACTGAGGCTATACATTTTAGGCTAGAATGCCATGTAGATCTGGAACTTGGACAGCTTATCTGGACTGCCTAGATTCCCATTGGTCCTGTACAGTATGGTTTTCAGAATAACATCATGCAACAGCAGCAGAGCATAAGGCTGCAGAGACTTTACCGTGTTTTTTTTTACCCTTTGTACCATTTTTATGCCCTGAGGGAGCAGAGATGTTTAATTTTTACACAATGGGGGTGTGTTTTCCCAATTCACTTAGGACAACACAAACCCCACATCGGGTGCTAGGATTTGATGGTAGAAAACAACAAAACCCCCAAACATTACCATCAAAATCACCCTGTGTGTCCAGAAGGCCTTTCCAAGATCCTTGTCAGCTTTTCTTTTTCCCTGGGTTCCTTCTCACTGGGAGACCATTTTTTGGTGTTTCTTAAACTGCTGACCTAATGCTGAATTTAATGGTAATATCATCTGCTACTAGTATTTTACTTTTACATGGGTTTGAAATTGATTGTGAAGATCTTTATTAGAATTGCTTGCAACTCAGCCAAACTAGAAGATGTAAATGTAAGTGTAGAGACCCTCAAAATGTGCCAAAATGAGAGAACGTGACTTAGGTTTTGTGTAGCTTATGAAATGGCAGATCCCAAAGCACCACACTGCTGATAAGCAGGCCAAATTACTAATTTTAAAATCAAATAGATTGTTTTTCTAGTTATGAGTTACAACTTCTACCATACTTAGCGTGCCTAAGACTCAATATTTATGGGTGACACAACTGGAAAATAAAAGAGGAGCAGAAAGTCAAAAGTGATACAGTGTATACTTTCAGAGCCCTGTATTTTTTCTTGAATATATTTACATTACCTTAGTTGCACATACGTTTCTGAAGTTAAAAGACAGGGGTCTGAGCTAGCATTAATCCTGTAACAACTGCAGATAACCCAGCCTTTGACATTAACAGGAATTACTTTATTGAGTTTTATAGATTGATGTTCACTAAAATACAAAGTGCAATTTCATTGTATTTTCTGCAAGGTTTTAGGGCACCGAAAAAGGAAGGTCACTATTCCATTCGAAGTTTGTCAGCTCTTGTATTTGTACATGAATGAGAACTTGGTACTACAGAACGTTTTTCTGAATCCAATGAAATACGTGCAGTTGGAGAAAGATTGTAAAATTCTGCAATGCAGAGAAAACAAACCATTAGGGATTGGGGAAGGAGGAAATCCAACCAGTTTACACACACAGAAATGACAACAACAGAGAATTTTAAGAGACACCCTGCCTACAAAATAACTATAGCATGCCTGGTTTCCCCTTCTGTTTGTGGCACTTTTGCTGCCAGCTGAACTGCATTATGAAAACCCTTCTGCTTTGTTACAGAACCATTCTGGTCTTGCTGATGTAAAAGAAAAAAAAAAAAAAAAATAGCAAAATACTATGATGCTGTGTTTATGACATACTACTCTTTGTGAAATTATACTGTGGTTTTTTCTCCAGCAGATGTTAGGCTCTAATAGATTATGTAGCTATTTCCTATGCTGACAAGGTCAGAAGTTTTTGAGTCATAATCCCCTTTTGGAAAAGACAAAAAGAGGTGGTAAAGCTACTTTTGCAATATTTGAGTACTTTTGATCTCCTTGACTTGTCTGGTGAGTTTTAGCGTGCCCAGGGATCAAAGACTAACCAGCATTTATGGACTGCACAAGGTGGAAATCAGCTTATTACTTCATATGTATGATATGTCATTTATGTCATGAGTCATGAGATATCAGCACATGGGGAGAGTTGAAATGTTTTGGGAGAGACTTCATTCCTTCAACTGAAGGAAAAAATCCTTATTTTTTTTCTGTTTGATTATACCTGTAAGTAAGGGACACTGTAACTTACTGTTTTCAGTTCACAGGCAAATGGTTGTCAGGATACAAAGTTACTTTCCTGTCCTGCCATTCTGTGTAAACATTCCTCAAATCTGTAGTGGTTTATTTTTGGTATAACTTGATCTTCTGCTGATTACACAGTGGATAGTGATGGCAGGTCTTTGGAGTGGGTATTGTTGTTCTTGGACAACAGGGTAGGTTCTCCCTCACCAGAAGATGCATCCTCAGGCTGCTAGTGCCTGTCTGTTGTCATGTTTAAAAACTGAGGAGTGGGATTGGTAGGGTATTTTTCCAAGGAGATGTTTCCAGGCTCTGCCTCTTGTCTACAAACAACTGTAAAGATTCTAAAAGGCACAGGCAATACCCTAATTTTCACTTCTGACACAATCAAATATGGACATTCACCTCTGGATTTGCTTTTATTCTCATTGAGGCCAATTGCATATGAAAAAAACCCAAACACACAGAGATTTTGGTGTTATTGCATCACTTAAAGAATAGCTCCTTCTTTTGTGTCTGTATGGAGACAGCTGGGTTCCCCAAGCTGTCCTGTTGCCTTCCTTCTGTTACACCAGCACTGCATTGCAGAGAGCAGAAGGAACAGCTCTGCTACACTGAGTTTAATGATCTCTTCTCAGAGTGCAGGGGCACTAAACATTCTGTGCATTCCAGGGTCTGCCTTCAGTCCAGCCTTCCAGCAGCAAGAGAGAAAATCCAGTTTATTTGTCAAACAAATCTCCTATGGCTCTGGGGTCTCTTCAAAAGCAGCCACAAAGGCAGTACTTTTGGCAAACTGGTGAAATCAGGAACCCCTAGAAATACATATTTACAGTCCATGAGGAAGCCATTAATCCAAAGAGTAAGTGATAAGCTGAAGAGTAGCATAGGATGATGTCACTCCTTTCATACCAGTCTTTCAGTTCTCCAAAGACTCTTTGTTTTGCAGAACAGTGGGGAGAGGTTGGCAACACGTGGCTACTTCATGGCCTTTAAAATAACTTGCTGGATTCTTATTACTTCCTCTAAGACAGTTTTTGTACCAATGAGAAACCTAAACCTAATTGAAAAAGCCACCCTAAAAATTATTACATGTCTGATATATTGCAAAGACTGATAAAACAGAATTAGATTTTGTTAAACTGAAGCTGATAAAGTTCTTGTAAACTTGTCTATAAATACAGTTTGTGGCCATGTGGTCCTGGGAGAAATAGATCAGAACCATAAAAAGGGGCAACTTATGTTTTATATGAACAACTGGGCAAAGTATAAGAATACGTTGCAAACATGCTAAATAAAAATAAATCTTTGAACTTTGACCCCAGATTTATTTTCTAGGATTGATTTTAAAGCTCTCTCTCCCTCTTACCCCCAGCTTCTGGACTTACCTGAATTTCTGGAGGCACAGGCTGTGGTGTATTGCTTTGGAACAGCCTGTCATTTAAAAATTTACGAATAAATACACGTTCTTTCTATGTGCCACCTCACAAAACAGCACTCTTGGATTAACATGAATTTTCTTCTTTTGTGTGAGAATCTGAGAGAAGCATATGTAGAATTTTTATGGACTAAACAATTTATAAAACTATTAATCGTGAGAGAAGTAGGATTATTTTAAAGGCTAAAGACTTTAAATTTTCTTATCAAGTGTGCTGGGAATCCTCTGCTTCTTCAGTATATAAATGCATAACACCAAAAGCAGTCACAACTGATTTACAGCATGAGAAAATAGATACTCTTCTCACTCATTGAGTTTTCATCAGAGGTTATTCTTTAAAAATGTAAATATTTTACTAAGTTACAAGATTTTAAAAAAGCAAAATAGCACCACCTGGTGCTGATCAAAGTTTTTACGATCAGTTCCAGTCTCTTAGTTTGAGATTATTGCTGTACAAGATAAACCACTGCCTTTCACAGTATCAATTTGAGGTCAGAGAAAGAAATAACCTTAGAAGTAGTATTTCTATTTTTAATTCTTTGGCTCCTTTTTCTTATAGACCTTTCCACCCTCCCGAAATCTTTATCCATTATTTACCAGTTTTTAGGGACTTCTAAAAAAGAGTTCTTCTTACAGCTTAAACATTCTGGATATGTGTAAGGAGTTACTGATTAAAATATGATTTCTAGGCTTTTCTTCAGCTGGTTTAGATTTGAGGATGATGGGAAACTACAGCTAAAAGTGAACTTCACCACTCTTTTTCTTTGTTTCTAATTATTTCTGTGCTTCCTCGTGGTGCTCGGAAATAAAAGCATAATTGAGGTTAAGCCCTATATCCTGAAAGGACTTCAGCTGCCTAAAACCTGTTGAAATCAATGGGAAGTTAAGTGCCTGAGGATGAATCCCTAAGAATTTAATTTCTAGGCATTATATATTTATTTCTGCTAAAAAAGTTCCCATTCATTTCTCCTCAGTGACTGATGGTGTCATTATGATCTCTTTGTCCCACAGACACCACTTTGTGTGTCACTGTTTTGATTAGGTTACTTTTTAAAAATGACTTGCACATCATTTCTTGTGAAGTAAAAAAAAATATTTTTATAAAGCCAACGCATTCCTGAAATAAACATCAGCACATTCATAAAATAAACAAACCAATAACTAGGTCAACTCTCACAAATGAGTAGGGGATAGCTTGGGAGTTTGTCACAACATTGTTTTGGAACTTTTTTTCTGTTCTATTTTGATGTGTTTTAAGTATGAAAACCAACTAAGAATCGAACTTTTTCCAGATTAATGAAGAAGAACTAAGTACTTACGCACAGAAATTGCTGACTAGGGATCTAAGAGATACCAGGGACATATCTTCCTGAGTGCATGCAGCAGGAGGGTGGGGAGATCTCAACTACCAAGCCAGAAACTCGGAGAACAAGGGTGATGCTGTATGAGAGAGTTGCTCGAACATAAAAGCACGATCAAAGCTGTTTAGCTTGGGCGCAGTGCTGTAATGATACATTGCTGCTGCTGTGCTGCATGTCAAATCAAAGCAGCCACTGCTCCAAAAATAATTGTTATTTCTTAGATAGTGTCTATCTAGATGACAAAATCCTGATGTTAGTGTAGCTTTTATGATTTCTGCCGTTTTGGGAGAGAACGTTGTAAATACATTGTGTCATGTCTTGGCTTGGTTGTTGTCTTCCAGCATCAGGACTATTTCTCACTGTGTACACATAAAATTCAGGGCCATCACGGAGTGGTTTAGGATGGGGTGCTCTCCCTGTCTCTGAGATAATTCACTTCTAATCAAACTGCAGTGCAACTTTAATTTCTTCTGGTCTCTGAAACCTCAGCTATTTGTTTGCCTTCCATTTCATGGAAGATCTCTGTTTCATGGTGTGGCTGTATTTACAACATTTGTTTTCAGTATCCACGGAGGGTCTTAGAAGCGCAGCTAACCAAGCTTGCTAACAAAATTTCACTGTAAATTTTAATTTCCAGGCAAGAAACACTAGAGGGCATTGCAAGTTCTGTGCTCATCCGTGTGGTAATTCCGCAGTGCTCTACTGTAACAGCAGTCTTCCCAGTTAACTAATAAATAACTGAGATTAACGAATAAAAGCTTACTAACATGACGGGAAAAGCTGTGGAGACCATTTGCAGACTGCAGAAACACTTCTGGCACTTAAATGACAAATACAGTGTTTGCTTTGGTCAGCAAGCACACGCAGCATGCACCATCAAAACCAATACAATGTGAAGCTGCACATAGATTTCTCTGAAAATGGAAGCAAAACTGTGTTAAGTACATCCATTTCTGCAAATAGAATTATGTAACTTGTGACTGTCAGGGTTATATATTCCAAGCCAGCTCTGGTCTGAAAAGTAGAATAATTTTTTCCTCATATGCATTGTACAAATTCTGTTCAAAATTTAACAAAAATACCGATAATTTTCACTAGTTTTAAGTGAGTTCAAAGCAGTGCATGTGTTTTTACAAGGAGAGAAGAAAAGTACAGACAGAATGTATATACCCAAAGGGGAGATTTTAGGAGTAGCTTGGAAGTCAGTAATGAGAGTAGAATTTGCAAGACTGTTCTTTGATTCTGCTGCCAAAAATTCAAGCTTCTGTCCCCTATAAAATGTCACTGATTGTTCTTCCTGGAAATACAAGTTCCAATATGAGGAAGAATTCCAAGGACACAAAGAGTTCTTGAGACAGAATTGCTCATATGGGATGCATGGAGGAATGTCTTCCTTTGAGGAGACAACTTGCTTGCCCTCCCTTTTCTCTTTATCTGTTTTAGATGCCTGTTTGTGTCTGCATGTGTCAGACTTCAGAGAGGTTTGTGTTTGGTTTTTGTGTGGTTTTTGTTTGGCTTTTTATAGTTTGTTTTGGTTTTTTTTTGTTTTGTGGTTTTTTGTTTTGGTTTGTTTTTTTGGGAGTTTTTTTGGTTTGTTTTTTGGAAAATACAAACGGTGCCACGGTGTCAGAGGTGAGGGAATGATGCAAAGTGGTGCAAGGAAAGGCAGTCTCCTCTTGCTTCCCTGATTCCTGTCAGCTTGGCAAACCTGCACAGAGCTGTGCACTGTCACAGGCTTTAGTGTTTAACCAAAAATGATAAAGCCTGGATGTTTTTCCTTAGTCATTTTGCGTATTGGTAACTTACCCAGCCCATGTAGCTGTTTAACAGCGTCTGTCACAACTCAACTGTTCTTAGGAATGTTGTAGATTTCATATCAAGAAAAAGACATCACTCGTTTTTCTAACTGAGTTTTCTTTTTTGGAAAATAACAGGAAATGGAGAACTAGGATACATACAGACACTGATGTCACTATCAGGGATATCAGAAAATCAGAAAGCCAACTCCACTGAAACTTGCCTCCCATGACTTTAAACCAGTCTCAGCAAAGGCATATTGCCAGTAGAGAATGAAGACACATAGGAAGGGATCCTGGGAAGTTCTGCAATAGGAAAACAAGCAGACAGCACTTCTCTTTTGATTAAAGCTTTTGTGCAAAATCCAGTGTAGAATGTAGCATTTGACTTGCAGATAAAGTAATGGTGACTAAAGTCATGCTTTCACAAATAGAAAATATATTTATTTGAGGATCTGAATTTTGCACTATGGCTACAATACAGATGATCCTTTCAGAAAAGTATGTTTTGTAGGGAGAAAGAAAGGGAAATGAAGTTTTTTTCACCACTGGATTAGTGTTTCAAGTTCACTTTCAAAAAGTCTGGTAATTCAAGATAAACAAGAAGTGAAATGTGATCACCTCTGAGAACACTGGTGGCAAGGTTATAGTATATTGTATATTTATTTGCTAACAACAGGAATAAGGAACAACTTTCAGCAAGGGAGAACATCAAATGAGCTCTCTCTACCTGTCATAAGCCCTGGGGCTTACAAAAATAACAGACATTTTATTGCATTCTTCCCAAGCTGTCAATAAAAATCCGTGAGGTTTGAGGTTGCACAGAAATGTTTGGAAATTACAGAAAATCTGCAGTGGAAGCTTACAAAATGAGGACCAGAAGTCCCGTAGTGTTTTCCAGCGGAGCAGCATCAGATTTGTGTTTGACAGTTCAGGCTTTTGTGAATTGCTTTCTTTGTTGTTATGAAAAACTGCTGGAGTGGCCACTGGCTCTAGTTTTCACCAGAACAATTGCACTGTAAGATTTGACAATGTTTCTGTTCAGTGTCAGATGCCATGGATTCTGCTGTTTGGTAGCAGCTGTTATGACAGGGAATTTAGGTGCCGGCAGATCAGCTAAAGCCCATCACTGATGAGATGAAAGTTTCTAAATGAGAGGTCTTCAGGAACTCAAGCACAGTATCTGCACCTTCTGTGCCAGAAATACCTTATGTTTTGTCATTATATTTATCTTTAAAGTTTGTTTTCACCCCCTCTCTTTTATCTTTTCTGTTCATAATCAGCTGTAGTTAAGAACTCGGGCAGTTCATCGGTGCCTACTTGTCATCCATTCTAGGTAGTAGTAAATCATAGAATCATTTTTTTCTACCTACGGCTAGTCAGAAAATTATTTTGGCCTCTTTGGTGGTGAACTTGCCACAGTAATCCGTGCATTAATCTCCAACTTTCAGGTTCCAAACAACATAAACTTTAACATCTACTGTCTACTCTCCCTGGCACACTCTGTCTCAGGGTTTCCAGCACATTCCTGGCACAGATCAGGTAAAACATGGGACAATTATTTGTAGTCAGGTTGAGGAGTCAGATGCATAACCAGAACTTGGCCAAAATGAATTAAAGGACTTTTTATTGACTATTGCTGCTGTCTAACCATATTGTAACACCTTTGACATCAACAGGAAAACATGTACATGGAGTTGAATGTTAAAGTCATAGTGTACTTTATGCAGATGTAATTGCATTCTTAAATTATTAAGATAAAGCCTTGTTTTCTCCTCGGGAGAGTCTTAAGTGCTGGAATCTGTAAATTATTTGTGCATCTTTAATGTGCATAGAACAACTGTGTGACTGCCTGTTAATATTCCGTAGTTTAGTGAGCAAGAAGACGGGGATTCATCAGGAAGATTATTAAGAAGAGAAACCAGATCAGTGTACTGCCAAACAGGAAAGCGGTGTGAAAACTCCAGGCCGTGTTGAAGGAGACTGCCATGATATATACAGGGGAAAAGGAAATATTCTGTTAATTTGGAATATAGACTAGCTTAAAACTCTTTGTAATATCTGGTACCTGCTGCACAAACCACTACAACTTATGTTTAGTTGGAGCTCTCTTAAGCACAAGTGGTTTATATGAAGAAAAAATTCAGCTGCAGTACAGCAGAGCACATCTCTTCAATTTAAACCAGCATGCCAAAATAATACCGATGCATTCCAGAAACATCTATAAAGGCACAGCTAATGCAACTCTGCTTTTATTAATGCCCAGTTATGTCAAGATGCATAACAGACCTTCATTATTATAATAAATCAGTGACAAGGTATGCCATAAAATCATACTGTAGCTTAGCGTTATGTTTTCTGATTGGTAACCGATGAGGTCAGGCCATGGATTTACTGGAGATCGCTGGAAGGGCAAGGTGCAATCATATTGTTTAGATTATGCACTAGTTTGCATCTCATAGTGAACTCTAAAATACTCCTCTTTTTTTTCTGAGGTGTTATTTGAAACATTTAGAATATTTCTGCATGTATTACATGTAGACATTGTTTTAAAAACGCTTTTAAAAAAGAATTTAATACACAAGCACTTCAAAGCTCACGGATCTTAGTAGCTCTGGCACCTTTATTGACAAGTACCCCATAGTGGTGCTGTGCATATTTTTGGATATTTACTGGTTAAAGTATCCAGTTTTCTTCTTTAGGTCACTGAAAATGGATGTTCAGAACAGAGAGAAATAGTTAAAGAGCTCTGAAAACAGCAGCTGATCATGTAACTAAAAACACATTCTTAAACTTGGAGAGTTGGATTCTCAGCTTTAAGGCCTTTCACAAAAAAAAAATAAAACTTTGTCACTTATATTGCATCAGTTCCATAATAAATAAAATTTTGGAACGAATGCAGATTTTTAAAGAATAGTTCAGCATCTGACTAGAAGATAGAGCTTTCAAGAAAAATCTCTCCAATTTCATCTTAAATACTGAGGAATGGATTGAGAGAGCAAGTCCAGGACGGTCTTTTGCACCCCCAAAACAGAACATAAAGTTACTAACAAGTTACTTTTCCGAATTCTTTTGAGGTTGGATGTGGCCTGTTTGCTCTCATCATTCTGCAGGGCAGCTCTTCCAGCTCTGTAAAGGGAGAACACGACGAATTGCCCTCTAGCTGGTTAAGGAATTCTGTAAACGTTAAGGAGTTACATTTCTGGAGAGAATCCCAGTTTGATCTCCTCCACAAAAGAGGCCAACAGTAACAGCAGGGTGTTACTGATTAAAGGCTGGAAAATGCAGACAATATGATTTCACAGAAGACTAAAGAAAAAAATTCATCTTGTGCAATTTTAAAATATATTAGAGCAAAGGTTTAAAACCAGTACCTGTTGCATCAATTGTAAGAAATTATTATTAAGTTAACAGGTCATTATACCTAACAACTTATACTATAGATAACCTCTAAAAAATATTTCTGTATTTGAAATCTTTTTTGTTTCCTCAGACATAAAAATAAACATTCCAGCTCATACTTTGTGCTCAGTCATAAACTACTTTCTCAAGTACAGGATTTAAAGAAACCAATTCTGCTTAATCTGCAGATACCATTGAAAACAGCCCCAGATAGCTGCTTCCCCAGAAACCATGAGAACTTTTCTTAAGTGCTGAGCCGAGGAGCGAGGCCAGGAAAGAGCTGACTGCAAATTACTTTGTATGTTGTTATTTGACCAGAATTGCCTGGAATTGCTTTACACTTCATGTGTCAGTAACAAGTTCCTGCTAACCTTTCTCCGTACCATAGGTCATTATCTCTTTTGTCTAATCTGATACGATCAATGCACATGAACTTTCAAAATCCTAGACATTTTCTACTGACAGTTCTGCTTGTGTTTGCTGAGTCATGGAAGACTTCCTTTGGGCAAAGGTAGTTAACAACCTTGTAGGTATAACAGAAAACAAGAAGCATTTTGAAAGATTTCCTTCCCTACTTTGCCATCTGTTTAGTTGCTGGCCAGCATTCTAACTTATAAAAAGGCAGTTTAAGAACTCCTAAGAAGTTAAATGGGACTATATTGTTACTTTCCTGTCCTTATATAGTGAACAATAATAACCTCATTAGAATTTTGAGGTATATTTTATAATTGATGCATCTATTCCTTTAATGGTGAATGCAGTTAAAAATCTGTGCCCTATCTGCAGTTTAAATTTGTCTTTCTTCAGCTACAGCCATTGTCCACATTGTTCTTGTTAAACAGAATTTGTCTTTGCTGAAGATGACAACTCTTCAGTTGTTAGGTTTTGGTTTTTTCTTTCAAATAAATAGGCTGACCAACGTGCATTCTCTCACTCTAAGATGATGCAAGGAGAGGAGAATGTGCCTTAATGTCTGTGGCATTACCTTCTCCAGCTCACCCCCCCAGGCTTCCAGTCTGGCACTCTTCATGGATTCCACATATTTTATCAACTGCAATTTTATATTTACTTCCAGATCATTGGTCAAAATATTAAATACCAATAAACTTAGTCCTAATAGCAGGAAAATCCTATCAGATGCAGTTTTACTGAATTAAGATTTCTCATGGATATCAAATTTGAGATATAGAAACAAACTTTTTCAAGCTAGTTAATGTGTTATTTTAAAGAACAATTTTTTCAGATATAATTAAAAAATCTGCAGATATTGCCATTCAGTTTATAATGTGGTCCAAAGCCAAATATTAATTAAGGAAAGCTTCTTTATTTTACTCTTCTTTACAATGTGAAGTTTTTTTTAAATGAGTCTGATATATTTTTTCATTTATGTTTAAAATTTCTTATTAGGAACAGCTTAACCCCTCTTGATTAGCTGTAATGAGAAGAAACTTTTCAAAACAGGGTTTCCTATATATTTGCCTCTGTAGAATGAATCTGGAAGCAGGACATCCTGGTTTTCAAAATAACTGAAAATCCCTCTTACTTCTGAGTATTTAAAGTTTTCATCAGATTGCAGAGACAAGATGAGTGATTTTCCCACAGTGGGTGATATGATCACCCTCAACAGGCGACTGCAAAAGTCAATTTGGATGATTTATTACGAGCCAGATTTGATTTTGTGATGTTTCATATCTTGTACTGGCTGTACTTTGAGTTGTTTCAGCATGTCCATAGGCACTGAGTTTGATTCATTAAGGGACAAATACAGCTCTCAATTTTTACAAGTTCACATATTTATTTTCGTGATGCTGTACTAAGCATAATGGGTGCATTTAAAAATATGCACAGCATTTGGTTACTTAAGCATTTTTATCTCCTAGTGTTCCTATCAGATGTGGAAAGCTGTCAGCATGAAATGGGATCCTGTAACTTCTCAACCTTATCTAATGAAAAAAAAAATCAGAACATTTTATGGATTTTTATTGTTTGGAGATGCCTGTAATTGCTTTGTATTGAAAGAATACATGCCATGTTCCAACTATGCTCTCCAGAGAGCTGGATCAAGAATTCCCCTTGCTAGCTTTTAGTTATATTTCTGTGCCTGCTGGGGCTTTTGTTTTAAATTACCCATCCAGTCATTAACTTTTGCAGATTTTTTATATTAAACACAACAGTTACAAATGCTTTAATTTTATATTTTAATATTTGCTAAAGCCCTCCAGCTGGCCAGATTCCTCCTGTGTCAACATTCTGACACTTTTGTTTAGAAGATATATCAGCATGTACAAGGCAATGGCCAATGAAATCTCCATTATCTCTGTTTGACAGGGAATGCTTTGAAAGGCTGTGTATTTTTAATGAATAGGAAAAATCAAAGACAGGAGAACATCCTGGGCCTTTGCACATAACAAAGGGGGCATATTTATTGACTCATTAATACTGAATGTCAGATGGCTGTGTTGAGAGTCGGCAGTCTCAAGTGTTCCATCACCTACAGGGAGTATTAAATATAGAATAAACAGTTCAGTATAAACCGAGGGGCCATTTTTCTATCAGAATAGCGGGTGGGTCTATTAAGTTAAATTATTAACAGTGAAACTGAAGTCACAAAGCCTCAGATGAAATTCCAGGCAATAACTCATAATTTTATAGCTTTCTATCCTTGATTATTCCTTCCTCCCCAAACCTTGAACATATTTCTTTCTACAACAAAAATAAGCCACCTTTCTTTTTTTTCACCCCCTCTCTTTTGACTCTTCTTTCAGGCTTGATATTGATTCTATTTTTTCCCTCACTTCCCTTGCAGAGGTTTTAACAGCTCATTTCCCTCCATTCTATTCCCTTCTTGTCCTGTACTACTGGCACATCCTCGTTCCTTGTGCTTCTAACACTCAGTATTTGCTCCTCTAATTTCTCATCTTATCTTTCCATAGAGCTCAATTCTTATGAAAGAATGGTCATCGAAGCAGCTCCAAGAGGTATGGTTATTGTGTATGTAAAGGAAAAAACTAGTCATAGTGGTATGATTTGGGAAATGTAATGGCCATGTATTCATTTTCTCAAATGTATGTAATTTCTTTTGGTTCCACTAGGATACCAGATCTAATTCTTTATGTGTATAGAAAGGCCTATCATGTCTGAATTTAAATTATATAAATAAGCCTAATTTCCTGATAAACAAATGAGAAAAACATTAGCTCACAAATTTTTAGGCTCTCAGACTGTTTGGGTTGGGTGGTTGTCTGGACGTTCCTAAACTGACCACAGAGCGCTGTTAGATTTGTATATATAGAGGAGCAAGACCTTAAATAATTTAAAGATTCAAGTTGTTCCTAACCGGAAGTGATCATACTTCCTGATTCTTGAATGTTTAAAATTGGATTGGGATGAGATAGTCTTAAGAGGAAATGTGAGCAAGAGATTTCCATGGTGAATCCTAAGTACAGGTGTTTGCAGGTGTGGAGGATAAGGGATTGAGACCTGTATTGTGCATTGCATAAAAACTACTGGCAATCTGGTTTGCTCTCATCAGGCCAGAATTAAAATCCTCACTATGAAGAGCCAGTGAACGAAAATCTTTGGCAATGCGACTTCTTCCATTGGTAAATATTTTTTGCTCCAGCAGTTTCAGCCCACAGAATTTTCCTGGATTGTAGGAGGGTTTACTAGGACAAAAATGGGTATAATGTATCAGGACAAGAGCAATTAACAGTCCATTTGATATCCTATAGCAAAAGCTCCAGGAAGGTCTATCCTGCAGTTGACCCTGTGATGTCAGCAGCCACTGCATGTGCTCAGGGGGACTCAGCTCTAGCACTTATTTGATCACAGGCCAGGCCTGCTGATTGCTGAATGTCAAAGAAAACAAGAAAAACTGAGCAGATAACACGAAATTGTGTAGAGGAGGAATTGCTGCTGAGAGAGTTCAAACAGAACATTTTGGACTCGAGTCAATAAAAAGCTGAGATTATTTGGAAAAGAGTGTAAGGCGAAAGGATATGCCAATGAAAAGGTCCAAAAGGAAGTTTAAGGCAAAGCAACTTGTCTTAGATATTTGAGAACTTTGAATTAACAGACTAAAGCTTGGTATTGTTGCGAAGAACCAGCAGCTTTCTCAATTAGGCCCTGTCAGGCTGCTGTGTTTACACATGGCGTGACTAATGAATCCTGAAGTCCTTGCTCACATACAGCAAGGCTGGAGTAAAACACGTCCCAGATCGTACAACGGAGTTCTTACATGGAAAGAGTAAGATAGGTGTAACCAGCTACCAAATGTAGTATTTGCTACGTCCTGTACCCTAATGCACTGTTTACATTTATGTAAATAACATTTACATAAGTAACGTAGTTATTAAAGTAGTTATGCAGTTAATAAAAAAAAAAAAAACACAGGTCAGGATGACCAGCTGAGAAAGGAAAAAATCTGGGATCTAATTATGCTTTCATTAGTCCTTTTAAAGCTTGCTCCTTCTGTCACAAACTTCTTCCTGTGTTTCATGAGCACACCTGCAGACTCTTGTGACCAAAAGGACAGTTCAGCTACAATTTAGCTTGGCCTGATTTGACATTGTGAGGATAATTTACTGTGCTCCAGAAGAGTCAGCTGACCCTTGCAGAGCTGCCTGTTTGAGAGGAGCGTTACAGGCATCAGCACATTAATTTGTTTACTTTGACCTGGTTATTTTTCAGAAAGGGATGGGAAAAGAAGATTTTCTCTAGAGCCTCTCTCTTAAGTTGTCACTACCTGTTCAAGACACAATCACATAACCTTCAACTTGGATGTTACTTGATACCCCTAAGTATTGCAGATTAGGGAATTCTGTTGTATTTAGTAGTAGTCCCGTGTCTGGGGAGCTTACAAATAAAGCAAATGGAGTATACAAATAAGTATGGGAGACATTTCTGTATTTGACCCTGAAAAATCTGTCTCTCAGGATTGTGACTGTACTGCAGCAGGGCAGTCTTGTACCTCTGTAAAGGTACTGCTGCAGAAGCTGTGTAATTTTCTGAAAGATACTGAAATGTGCCCTGACTCAGAAGGACTGAGAGAGAACAGTTCTCTGACTTGGTGACAAGATCTCTTAGGTTATGAGCAAACCAGTTCCTGTTCCAATGATTCTTTAAAACATATTTGGGACAGTTAACTGTTTCAATGGGAGACAAGAGAGATCTAGAGTATCTTAAATATAGCAGTTGTGATCCTTTGTGTTTTAGGGGTCACCACAGCCTTCTTCATTTTGTTTGCCTACCCCTAAAATGCTTCCAGGTGAGGCGTTGAGGCAAAACCAGGCAATAGACAAATTCAGGAAATAAAAAAATTTTTTGGTAAATAGTCTATTTTACAGCAAGTGTCAGCAAGTCGTGAATATTGATTAATGAAGAGAGCCATACATTACTAATTTCAACATGACCTCCAAATTTCTCTACAATTATTGCTACACTAAAAAGCCCATCAAGTCTCAGCCAAAAAATTATTATATGTATTATATATGTCTAAATATATGTATTAATTCAGGATTTTAACTGTTTTTGAAAAATAAAGTACAACTTGAGAATGGTTAGCATACAAGAGCCCAAATGCAGGGCAGAAAAAAAAAATTACCTAATATTAGATGTTCCCCTTTTCAAAACTACACAATTCTTGACTAGATAGGTTTGTATACACAGGATATAATCATTAAAGTCACAGCTTTGCTCTGTCAAAATTCTCCTTACAAATGGTACTACACTGCTCTCCACAGTCCAGAAACATTAGATTGATAATATCTGGAGAAGAGAATGCTAAAGTAGGACAATGAGGTACATCCTCATTGTACCACTTAATGATGATTTAAATAGACCATCCAGAGAGAAAACATCAGTAGAAATTCTGTGATAAACAGAGCTTTAAATCGATTTAATAAAATGTCTCAATTGTTATGAAAACATTGCTGAGAGCTGTGAACAGACTCCACTGCCTTGTTTTTAACATTCAGCTGAATTCTATGTGTATTTCAATATTTGTTTGTTCTGAAAACACAGCAATCTGCCCCAGGCAGATCAGTAACAGGCAAGCTGGCATAGTCAATTGTATAAGGGATTCTGAAGAAGCAGCTGAAAAGCAACTATTTAAAAATCAGCAATCCTGTTTCAGACTGGGAACAAAATATGAGACTCAGAAGCATTCTCTTTACTAGGTTTTATTACTATTTGAATTGCAACAACAGAGGGAAAAAAATGGGCTTCTTTCTTTGAATGGCATTGTTGAAAATATTCCTTTCAAAAATAACAGTAAAGCAGAAGCGAGTCTCTTTACGTACAGACCAATTTGCATCATCCTTGCACACACAGAAAAGTCAGCAACCATGCTAGTTTTGTTTGAAATGTGTTAAATATAAGAACAGCAACCTTCACTTTTTGAAGGAAAAGCATTATGAAGTTACAGAGATAATTATTTAAAAAACCACATTCAACAAGTTTCCATTAGAATTTTGTCGTCTTAGCATACATATTTGTGTCATATATCAATAATTCATCTTAAAACTCACCCTCAGCTGTGTGTCTGGAGTGATTCTGAAGGTGACAAAGGGCACCTGTTGTTTTTAAACCCATATGCAGCTCTTCCAGTGTAAGAGCACAGCTGGCTCACCTCACTCTCTGCCTCCCACTCTGCTGATTCCAGGGCTCCAAATCTTTTCTCTTTCCCATTTCCCTAACCTTAACCTAGTCCATTTGCTCTTATAACAAGCATGCTAATTGTTTCTGTCAATAGGGTGGGTGAAATGCTTTCCTTTTTAACACCAGTGACTTTCCTGTGGCTGTTGGTAATTGAGAGGGGGAGATGGTGTTTTCTCATTAAGACAGTAAGGAAAAAATCTTGGAGCACAAGTATTTCTGGGGCTTAAATGCATATATGTATGACTGTCTCTTCTGTGTGTCTGCTATCATGCAGCATCTTAATTTTTTTGGACTGGTCTCCTGTAAAAAGCTTTAATTGATCCTGTATCTAGTTTTATTGCAACAGAAGTTGAGTTAGCTTCACTTGTAGTAAGAATTAAATATGCCTCTATTATATACATAGGAATAAGTAAAAGGAAGTGCTAAACTAAAAAATTCCAAAGATTTTGACAGGTGAAAAAATAATATCATCCTTTTAGTTGGCCATTATATGGGACTGTGTACATTTTTCCATTCACAAAGGCTGCTTTCCTTAAATTTCAGCCTTTGAGGAAATGCAGGTTTTTTTAGTTTTTGTTGGCGATTCCTACAGTCAAACTATGAAAGTAATGGGGAAGGTTCACTGTTTCTTATCTGGAGGTGATTTTGATGCAGAGTTCTCATTTGGAAGATGGAAATTAATATTTCAGTTAAGATTCCTGTGATGATGTCATCAGAGACTTGGGTATATCAAGTAAAATACACGTCATGCTGTGAATACTCCCAGATTTTACATTATTGAATGCTCTGAGGAAACATCACCAGTCACCTGACAGACAGGAATGAATTCACTTCAGCAAGGGAGTCTGCCTTTGTCTTTGTGACTTCAAAAATTTAGGGAATGTCTGTCCTTAGAAGAATTGCACAGGCATAGGAGTAAAAAGGTACAGAATTAAATTTCCTCCATTTGTTTCTTTGGAAATGGTGCATCAGGTTATGCTTTTGCTATCCAGTATCTTCAAAGCTGTGTCAATGAACTGATAAAAAGAATATTTGCTATTAAAACTGCATTGTGACATGATAGTCTGTACTGCCTTGCACATATTCCTCATGTATGAGAGTTTTTGTACCCTTATATAATATGGCAAGAGAGTCTTTTCTGAAAATAGAAAAGCAGCTCAAGCCCTGTTCATGTGTGCCCAAAGCAGCAACCATATGTTTACAGAACAAGAAGCACTGCACCTGATTCTGATTGGATGTTCACTATGATTTTCTTAATAATTGCTTATAATTATTTATTTCTTTAATTAAGTGTTTGCTGAGCATTTTACAGTATGAGGCTAAGCCTTGTGAAGTCGTTGGACAAAATGGCACAAAACTGGAAAGCCAGCGGCTCTGTAAAAAATTATTAGGTTTGGCAGGAGAGAAAAGGCTTGGATGGGAAAAAGTCATGTTCTGTAAGTCCTGTCATTGCTTGGATGTCATTGCTTAGATTCATCAAGAGCATTTTCTGTTTGACAGAGTAAACTGATATAGGAAATTCCATGAGCTAAAAATAGATTACCCTGCTGATACAAAACTGTCAGTGAGAGTCATTGCAGCACTTGGCTAAGAATACTGGAAATGGGAAGAGATTAACACTGTTTTCTCCTGGCATCTTGTTTAGTTTGTTTCAAAACTGGTGGTCAGGCATTGTGTGGTACTTTTGTGAAGTCTTTTGTGTTGTCTGTTGGCTGAAATACAGCTTGGATCTTTTAGGATGGGTAACAGGTTCTTGAAGAATGAATGGGTTGTCTGTAATTACTAACAGAGCAGTCAGAGGAAGGGATGTGATTGTTTGCTTTGCTTTTGTTGTCATTCTCTGCCCATACTCATTCTTTGTCTAATAATATCTTGGTTACAACATGAGCTGGACTTTAAATCCCATTTTAGTGTTCCTCTTCGGTAACAGAACCAGTTACTTCCACATCTCTCTGTGTCAAACAAGGTGGTCCTACACTGGATATTTGGGTGACAACATCCTGCTTCCCAGCTGTGATAATAAATAAGGGGCATAAGATCTGGCACTTGTAAACTCTTTTATTTTGGAAGCCTCTGTCCAACATCTGGATAAAATTATTCAAAAACTTATTCCTCCAAATGAAATATTTTTATCTAAACAGTGATATGTGCCATGAGTGCAGATAAACTAATATTATTCAGATACACTCATTAACAGCAGCAACATGAAAATGAAACTGTCTCCTTCCATCTGTTTGTTTGATGTGTGTGCATGGACTTAACTCGTGAGTTATTAAATTGTGGCTATAACTTGTACCTCACACTGTATGTATTTTAATCAGACTGTGATTCCTTTTTTGGTACTTTAATAAAACAGACAAGAATATAAAAATGAGTATGAGTCAGATACCTGAGGTGTAGGTATCTAGAGTTATTTTAGGTGCTTTGGTGTATCCCAGCTGGTTTCCAGCTGCTGATAAGGAAGGACAGCTCTTCCAGACCAGCTCTTCCATCTGTCAGACCGAGGCAGGCAAAACTCCTGGGTGCCCTCAGGTATCCAGCATGACAGTGGTTGCCACTCTTCAGGCCCGTGGATTCTTCCAGTGGCTCTTGCTGGCACTGCTGGCTAATAAGCATCTGTAAAAAAGGGCTAGAGGTGAAGATTGTTCTGTTAGCAGAGCTTCCTACTATGATGGAAAGTTTAATCCCCAATACAGGGTAGGGCTTTGGCAGCACATCTGATCAATAACCTGAAGCAGTTCCACATATTTTCATACATGCTATAAAGCTGACTTGGCCCAATTGAAATAAACTGAAAACTTTTTAAGGATCAAATCTCAGAAACACTTTAAATTAAAGTTCCATTTATAAATAGTCTTTTAATATCTGTTACGTGGTTTCCAGATGGACTTCTGTTCTTTTATAGCTAATGACCGAGTATGTTGTACTTCTTTCTTATTATGTTGAATTCTCAGCAAGTGATTCCATTGCAAGAACTATAAATAGGATGTAATCCAAGTAAATACTTTTTAAATATGCCTGGTTTATACCTTTTATAGATTATTTGAATTCTGAATTCTTTCTGTGGTATCAGAGTTTTGTTTGGGTTTAATAGGGCTTCACCACTGTGTCTTAAAGTGGCTCTGGGCCATGTTCTGACCATGTCCTGGGCTGCATCCAGAGCACCGTGGGCAGCAGGTCAAGGGAGGGGATCCTGCCCCTCTGCCCTGCTCTGGTGAGACCCCCCCTGCAGTGCTGCATCCAGCTCTGGGGTCCCGGCGCAAGACAAACTGTTGGATCGAGTCCAGAGTGGGGTCAGGACGATCAGAGGGATGGAGCACATCTCCTATGAGGAAAGGCTGAGAGAACTGGGGTTGTTCAACCTGGAAAAGAGAAGGCTTTGGTATGACGTAATTGCAGCCTTCCAGTACCTGAAGGGAGCCTGCAAGGAAGATGGAGAGAGACTTTTTACAAGAGCCTGGAGTGACAGGACAAGGGGGGAGGATTTTAAATAGAATGAGGGTAGGTTTGGTTTAGATATTAGGAGGAAATTCTTTGCTGTGAAGGTGGTGAGGCACTGGAACAAGTTGCCCAGAGAAATTGTGGATGCCCCATTCCTGGGGGTGTTCAAGGCCAGGCTGGATGGGGCTCTGAGCAACCTGATCTAGTGGAGTGGAAGGGCTTGGAATTAGGTGATTTTTAAGGTCTCTTCCAACCTAAACCATTCTATGATTCTATGAAAATTGGACAAGAGTCCTAGTTCCCATACAGTACTTCTTCCCAGGAGATTTATGAAAAAGTAGTTTTGATCAGTTTGATTGACACTCTTTTAACATGTCCTGAATATTTCCCTTTTCTTTATGGGTAAGTTTAAAGATAGGATGCATATATCTGTATCTCTGGTCAAAGTCTAACTCTCAGATCCATGGTATGATGCAAATAATGTGTGTTACAAAGAATTCACAGATTGTACCTGAAGTGAGAGATTTTTAGTGATAAAATCTTGATTAAGTTGGTAAATGCACCTGCCACCTTGCCCATTTATTAATGATTTCCTTCTGAAAATCCTGTGGATTTTTCATTACTGTCAGTGTATGGAAATGGACTGATTCCTATTGTAGTTACTTCGTCTTTTTAATGAAGTGATTGAGTTACAGTTTACTTTGGTTTTAATTAGATTTTGGTCTTTTCTCATAACAGAAAAATATTTTTTGGGGGGGTAATACGAGACTTCTTTTTTCTTCTCCCTTTTGTTGAGCTAGCAATTAAAGCTATGTCATCAACAAAGTCTAGATATTCAAAATCTGTATAATATCTCTGTATTTCTAGTATTAAAGCTAGTGGCAATAGCAAACATGACAACCTCATTATTTGATATCAGTCTATATGATTAACCATTCCTTCAAGCTTATGATGATCTATACAAGCTCCACTGTAATGGTGGCAATAATTTTTGTTGGAACATAATAACAATTCAAGATGTTCCGTACTGGTTTGTGATAGAAGTTCTCCATGTGCTGGGGAAATCTATGAAGTTTGTGCTGAGTGATAAAAACAGTATTTGATGCTTTCTTTGATGTTTATACAGAGGGTAAAAATCTGTCCAACACATGAGATGCAGCTTGTTCTTGCAGCTTGTTCTTGCTCTGCTTCAGCTCTAAAAGGAAAAAAAAACCCCAGGAAGAAAGGTGCTTAAAATGACTATGTCCATAGTTTAGCTCACCTCAGTCCCTGTTACACTGAGTCACACTCATGTAAAATACTTCTTCTGGTATCTCAATTTCAAGTGCTGTTACACCAAAGGTTTTTCTTGTCCCATATAATTCCCCGATGTTCTTCAGTTTCGCAAACTTCAGCTGTTTCTAGGTCTTCTAATTCTCACTTTGTGACGTGACATGTTTAATGTTTAGCCCTTGGAATGTTATCTCGTTGGTGAAGTGTCCTGTGATGCTTGCTGAATTAATCTTTGAAAAGTAGCACTTTTTGTTTTTTTTTCTCTGGGTTAAAAGTTTTTTTTCTGTTTGTTACTGACAGCATTTCCAGATTGTGTAAAATGGCTTACTGTAACTTTATTCAACTGATAAAGTGATTTACTTCTTTCAGCAACCACTTCAACCTCTTTGGCAGAATTATCCATATACTTCCTCTTGCCTTTTACCTCCATTTTCTACTGCCCTCTCCTTTGTGTGGGAGCCGGCTGCAACTCTATCATGCCTGTGATATTGCCATGTCAAATAAACTGTGACATATTCATGATGCCCTCTTGTGATGGACTTGGGTGATATAATAGCTGAAATCTGCTCTTCAGTTTAGTTTGAAATTGCTGCTCTAATGGTTTATATTTCAAGTCTTTGATAGTGCCTTTTGGTGGAATGGCTTTTGCCTGGTTGTGAAACCTAAAAGCAAGTGCAGTTTTGCCAGGCTTTCCATGCTCCCATTTTGAGACTGGCTAAGTTTGTTTGTAGCACTCAGCTTCATTTTCCATGTCCCCAACCTTTATTCAAAAGTAGGTTATAAAATACACAGGGTTTTTCAATTAAAATATTATTTATTTACTTTCTTGATTGAAGTTATTGCACTGAGAGGATAGCCACACTCTTTTGTTGTGCTCCCACAAAAGGCTGTGACAGATAATCTTGTGTAGAATATTGGCAGTACTTTCGTGGTCATGTTGTTTGTTTAATTGAAATTGAGATGCCTGCAGTTCGAGAGTTTGATCTACAAGCCAAGGCACAGAAAAGCCATTTCATTAAATTTTAGACAAATTGTTTGTCTAGCACAAAATACAGAAAGGTTTGGAGAAACGGGAGGCAATCTGGCGCTCACTGTTGCTGTAGCAAGTGTTCCACAGGGTAAGGATGCCTGGATTTTCTTCTGCATTGAAACCTGGCGAACGGCTGTAGCCCACCAGTTTGAGCCGAAGCGCTTTCATTGGGAATTTGTTTTAAAAATAGGGTAAGACTTCGGGGATGTGGAAAAGTGTTCACCTGCAACATTGTTTTCCACATTTTCTTGAGAGGCTGTGTTCCTTGGCTGATGGCTGCAGTCTGGTTTGCAAGGGAGATTAAAAACTCTTTGTACTGCTTTTGGTGAGTCAGTCATTCTACAACACATTCTCAAGTAAAACATTACTAGGCAGAATCATTATATACATGACACTTTCAGTGTATAACACTAAAGATTAAAAATGTGCGGCCTTATATGTCCTCATCATAAAAATGAGTATCCTGTCTTGACAGATCTTCTGAAAGATAAAAGTGAGCATTTTAAAGGGGTTCATTAAAGTTCTAATATTCACTGTCAGTTACGTTTTTATGCTAAGAAATGGCAGTTCATGTCTTTCATTATTCATGTAGATCTACCTTAGCTCCTCAAGGTTTCTATCTGAAGATAAAGTTGGTTTAGCAATACAATATAAATTAAATATTAAAATATTAAAGAAATATTGAAGTATTTGAGGACTCATAAAGAAGAGGTGAGATTCATGGGAGGTAACCCTCCCTGTCTTCACAACGAAATTACTGAAAGAAAATTATATACGAGTCACCCCAATTTAAAACTCTCAGAAAAACAGGCAAAGAAATAATCAGCTGATCTATTTGCAGTTTCCTAGCAGGTAATTAAGTGACTAGAAAGAACAAACATGGAATTTTCAAGATAAATCCTATTAAAACAATCTAATTTTAATTTCTGGCAGGATTCCTTGTGCAGATTAGAAACAGCATGTCACATGCACCTTAAAAAAGCTTTTGAGGTTGTCTCGGATGACATTCAGCTAAACAAATGAGTACAAATTGGTGTAGATTAAATTACTCCCATGGGAATCCAGATTTTGCTGCAAAGTAGTATTCTATGCATCAAAGATTCCAAGCAGAATGGAAAAATACACCAAGTGGAGTTCTTCAGGAGTCTCTCCTGCATTGGTTATTGTTCATAGTTTCATTAATAACTTGAATGATGAAATAAAATATTTTATTGACGTTCCTGTGGAGAAAATAATCTTTGATTTAATAATTTCACACTAGAATTACCAGATAATATTAGAATTTTAAAGTATCTTGATCAATTGCACAAAAGTTTTGAAGTATTTAAAAGTACAATTCACTCGTGGTGTGTAAAACGCACTGCATTGAGGTAGGAATAACCAGAGACTGTTTTTAGGAGATCAAATATTGAAGGGCTGGTATTCTGTAGCTAAGGCAGATAAACACAGAGCAGGTCTCAGAGAGAACCTGCTGGACATTTTAAAGAACAGGTTAGAAAAACATGTAAGAGGGATGGTTTATGTCTGTTTAATGCTGCCTCCTGGCAATGGGGTGGATCAGAGAGCCTCCCAAGTTCCCAGACTGCTATGGAGTCTCTTATCAAATGAACCCGGTATGGTGGCAGTAGTCAAAGCTGTGAGGATCAGATCTGATCTGATCTAATGTCACTCAGCTGTCTTGAGTGAGTGTCTGGTTCACATGACTATAATTGAGCTACAAGTTACTATTTGTGGGACTTTCAGAAAAGTTGTCTCAGTGTCCATCTAATTTGCCCTGAGCACAAGGTGTATAATGCCCACTGGAGTTATCTAGCCTTGAGATAAAAATAAACACTTTTGAAAATCTCACTCTATTTTATTCATCAGATTAATTTCATTTATGGATCCACATCACTGAATGTATCAATACCCCGAGGTTTCTGCATCCATGACTGGAAGCTGGTACAAGCAGGGATGACCTGCATTATTCTGAAGGATGCTGGTTCCTATTCTTTGTTCTGAAGGGTGTTGACAGATGAATTAATTTCCCTCTATTGTTTTCTTGCTTTAATGGCATACCCAGCTAATTCTTTTTCTTCTCACTTCAAAGCTGCATACTTTCTGACAGGCCAAAGATTTGCTGATGGCAATACTCTTGAAATGTTGCTGGTCTTGGTGGGAACAGAAAATGATACCTTTTAATTTCTCAGGTTGCCTTACAGCCAGCACTCTTGTACAAAGGCTCTATTTCTGTATTGGCAGCTCAAGAAACCACAGCAAAGCAAAGGAGGAAAGTTTGGGACAGGACTCCAGTGCACCCAGAATTTAAAGGTGGCTTTGTGATCCATTTTTGGTGTGGTGAAGCTCTCCCCTCAAATACGAAAAGAGCACTGAACTACAAAACGCACCTTTTCTGTGCTGAGCAAGTGTACGTGCTCTGAGGGGGTGACATTCCTGTCTTGGCCCAGAAAACAGCAGCCATTACAATGGGAACAGGGAGCTTTTCTCCCAGCTGCTCAGCCTTTCCAAGCATCACATCATACACTAACCCATGGACAAAACAGATCCATCCACTCCAGCACCTTTCAAGGATCCATGCACCAACCCGTAACCCCCACTGAACATTTGCCACTTAAGTGAACCTAGAGCATCACATCCGCTGTCCCAGATTCCTTTGAACCTGTCACAGATCTGAAATCACACAGCCAGCAGACTGGCAACACTGTCATAGGAATTATTTTCTCAACCTGTGAATTAAAGTTTCTATGAATCTCTGGCGTCTTTCCTGAATTGTTTGACTTTGCAGAAGCCTGACTTCTGTCATATATGTAGAGACAAATTCAGCAAAATTGCTGGACTTTGGTTTTTAGGTGGAAAAGTCTTTCTCTGTTACCCATAACATTTCAGTCTTGCAGTCCCCTCCTGAAGCTGGAGATGTGATTCACATTGCTGGGAACCTGGAAATATCCATAATGTATGCATATGCATTCAAGTGAAAAACTGCATATTTTTGACAACTGCAGCCTTTCCTATTAAGAATTTATAAGATAAACACCTCTATATTTCGAATCTAACCTCCCTTTCTCCCTCCTTGAAGAGGTCAGACTTTAGAACATGTGTGCAGTGAAATTTCTAATATTTACAGGAGTACTTACAGATGTTTGCATTAAAACATAAGCCGTAATAATTCAATTTATACCAACAGATGATGTCAAAAGTCCCATCCTATTATGGGGAAAGGGGAGTATTGCGCAGAAGTGCCGAAGAATCCTGGATTCCCTCTTCTACTAGACAAGCAGTACCTCCAGATGAACACCACCCCCTTTGCACAGGTTCCTTGGCACTCAGTGGCACATTAAGTGGTACAAAAACCCTTCCCACATTCCCTTTCTTCTGTGTCCCACTTGCTTCTGTGGAGAATATGTGGGTGTCTCCTGGTATTTTTGTGTACCGGCAGCCCATGAAAGTTCTTACTCACGTGTGTCTTGCTGAAACCTTTAGTTCAGTGGGACTGAGCCTGTCAGTTCAAAAACAGAACAAAAAGTTTGATAGGAAGCAGAAAAATTGGAAGTAAAAATGAGTCAGGAATGTTTTCAATTCCAAAAGTCCAGTTGAATTGCCTGCACTAAATGAAACAGTTTTGGGGGTTTTTAAAACTGAAATAGGCTAGAGATTTTTTAATTTGAAAAGGTGAAAGAATTTTAAAATCAAAGCTCTATTGTTGTGTGACTTAGATATTGAGCTAATATGTGGCTTTTGAAGCAATTTTATTAAAACGCTATCAGATCTATTCACTTTTTACACGAGTCATCCTATTTGGGGCACATGGGAAAATTTAGGAATAAGAGCAGTAAATTCTAGTCCACAGTGGGAAGAACAGTCATAATACCTGAGTTTAAAAGCCCAATCTGTTCTGGTATTATTTTTACAACTTGAATGGAAATGGTCACAGGTAAGTACCTGTGGACCAGGACCCTGTGTCTGAGGAAGCCACGGGGTCAGGACTGTGCCACGTGACGTGGAATTGCAGGCTACCCCAGTTAGCACTGACAGCAGGCTAAAGCTTCCATTGCCCTCTTCCAAAGAACTGGTGATCAAATCAATCCCAGGACTGCATGGTATGTCCTCCTCTGAGAAAAAAAAACCAGGATTTTTTTCTTCTTGCAATATATTTTTACCTTTTCCCGTGAGAAACTTGAAAAAAAGAAAAATAAAAAAACTTTCTGACTCAAGCTGCCGTGGAACTTGGAAGTAAATGTGAGTTTATGTCCCATGGTACTTTGCAAGCAGAAGTTCTGCTTTCCATTTTCAGATGGTTGTTTGCTAGTTGTGTTGTAGAGTCTAGCTGTGAACTTTGGCTTTGCTTTGGCCTAGACGTGTGGCATCTAGCTTGTTTCAGCAAAGAATATGTAAAGCATTCGGCTCAATAAATCTCCAGTCTCAGAGGAGCCATCTTTCCATATCTGACATTAATGAGGCACACCTGCACAGTGTTTGACTATGGCACAGATCTCTGTATCATTCCATGTATCATAGCTGTCTGATTCCAGCAATGCACCATAACTAAGACAATAAAAAAGGGAACAGTTTGCTCATTAGGAATGCAAAAGTTTCAGTGTTTTGGCTTTCATTCTTTGTAACATCTGTTGAACAGCACTAGGTTTGATCAATGTCTAAATATCTACGTACTCATTTATGAAAATAATAATAATGCAGTTTAAGTTTCTTCTTCAGTATTGTGGGAGGAGAGGGGAAGGTGCATAATTTCACATGTGGTCTGGAACCTGGTAAAAAGAGATGCTGTGTCAACTTTCTGCATTTTGTTTAAATTAAAAGCTATATATTATCCCCGTTTAATTAACCAAGTAAAACACCAAGTTGTTTGACTGAATATGTGTCCATGTGAGAAAGAAATTCAGAAGGGTCAAAGACAAATTGAAAAAACACAGGATGAAGAAAGGAACTCAGGACTTACAGAGCCAGCTGGTATTTATAACATCACCTGCTTTCTGTTAGGGTGAATCTTCTATCCTAATGCCTGGCTTTAGACTTCTATTTGGGCAGAAATGCTTTTGTACAGAGCAGAGTGACTCTGCTCTGGACCTTGCGGAACTGGAGACCAGATAAACATTTCCAAATTTTGGAGACTGAAAACTGGATCAAAGTTCCTTGTCAGTGAAGGCAAAACTGCCTCAACCGAGCTTCTCAACAGTGCAAGCAAAGTTCAGTTTTGTGGAGATGTGATTCTGGCAGAGGCGGTGAAAAGCTGTGGGGTGAAAAGAAGTTGGACAGGATCAAGGAAAACTGGAGCAGATAAGGAGAGTGCAAATGAGAAGAGTGCTGAAGAAAACAGGGAAGTTGAGCAGGAGAGAGGAAAGGGTTGGGAGTCAGAGAGACAGAGAGGGGTAACTGGTAAAGAACTTGCATGGGTAAGAAACCAGAGGTGTTTTAAGGGGTTGAGAAAGTTGTGTAATTGCTTTTTTGTCCCTCTCCTACCTTCGAGAAATTATGTAGCCTTCCCTGGCCCTTGCATCCATGCTCTTTTATTTGGGCGTTCCAAAATCTGTTTTAATCACCAGAACTCTCTTTGCTCCACTATGCTTCATTCCTGCTACTCTGTTTTGTGATTCTCACAGTTTTCTGTGAGAATGAGGGAATCTCGTTTCTGTGAGACTGAGGGAAGGCCAGAGAGCCACTGTTGTTTCTGCTAATTGAAGAAGGGGGGCAGAAGGGGAAATAAGCTCTCGCTACTACTCCTCACTGTAATAATTGTTGTCCCATGGGAAATAGCTGCCTCATGTTACGGTACCCATAGCATCAACTCTGTTTCCCTAGGGCTCTGATGCACATGAAGTGAGGAACAGGGCTGCAGACTTCACCTTCTTCAGCAGTGTTACCCAGGATAACTGCAAAAATACTGCCATGAAAGACCTTTTCCATGGAAAAAAAAAATCATTTTCATTGGTTTTGATTCAGCCAGAAGAAGGAAAAACTTTTAAAAGTAGGGTGCCACAGAACAGAGAAGCACAAATACCTGTTTGCCTTGAGATACTGTTACTGTGTGGAAAGCAGCTCTTACAGGAATGACTCCATCAAGGAGCTCATTAAAACAATTGATTTACTGAAGCGTGTTGGTGAACCAGGGACTTTGTTGTTCTGTATCAATGATGTCTGAATTGAGTGGAGTAACATCCTGTGCACTTGCAGGCTGATGAGATCACAAATTAGAAACCCATTTGTTTTTTAATACAGAGCAATGTAAAGGAAAGATAATCTGGCTTCTTTAGAATTACTATGGAATTTACATAGGTGGGAAGAATTTAGCTCTTAGAAGCTCATGCTAATAATATTTGGGTTAACTTTGCTACTTGCTTTTTTACCTGCAAATTATGTAATTACTTCTCTTTAGCTGTTTGTGTTTGAGTAGTTTGCATACATTTTTAAGAATTAGAATATGAAAAACTTTGGGACTTTTTTGGTCTGTACTGAGACTCCTTCAAGATAAACCCCTCGATGTAGATGCAGTGCATATCCTAAATATAATACTGGGGAGACTTGAAGAATTTTTGATTTTATTGTTGCAGAAACACATTTTAATAGATATTTCCTTGTTTTGCATAGAACAGTTCAAAGTGTCTTCTGACCTTACTATTAGCTGTGACTTTTCTGGTTGTTTTTCATCAATTTATCTATTTATTAAAAAATTCACCAAAAAAGAAGAAAGAACAGGAAACCTAAAACTGCTACTGCTTGAGAGGCAAGGATGACTATTTATTTTACATAATACCCCTGTAACTATTTCTACAGGGAAACAGAAAATAAATTACATTTCTGTAGAAAAATAGATAACATGCTGAAGTGGAAATGTAAATGTCAGTGTAGGCTGCTGCTTTTTGCTTATCAGTGTGTTCTACTTAGAGAAAGAAATAAAGAAATCCCAGGCTGTGTGAACCGTCAGGGAATTGCTGTAGCATTGGATTGCTTTTGAAGAATAATTTAAGCTGACACTGGAAAGCAGCATGCTCTCCTTTTATTTCTGTATAGTTATCCTTGCCTTCCCTCCTCTTTTCAACATGATTTAAATGGTTGCTGTCAATTGCAGCAAATTCTTTTATACGCTTCTGCTCCAGTCTTATTTTTTTCCAAAGTCAAACAGTCTCTGTTCCCCTTTTAGTAAGTGTTTTAACTGTTGTGAAATTAGGAGTGGGAACTCTTTATCTCTTTGAGATTCTCATGTACCAGACAAGTCCCTTCTTGGAAGTTTCTGACTCTTTCTGCACTTTGGACCACTTGATTTGCAGAAAATGAATAGGAAAAACAACGAAATGACTCAATACAATAGGGATATCCTCTGGACTTTTTAAAAAATAGTATTTTGCCTCTTATGCTGGCTATGTGGAAGGCAGTCATCTTCAGGAGGTAATGAATTGAACAATATGTCAAATGCTTTGGAACTCAGTACTTTTGTTTACTCCTGTAGCTTTCTTATAGCACAATATTTCATATCAGTTCGAAGGAAAAATTGAGGAAATACTTCTGAAAGGTTCTTGTTCCTTTTGTGTTACACAAAATTGTTCGTCAACAGAGACAGTCACAGTTTTCTTTTGGTGAACTAGAAGCCAGTGAAATGTTTGCCATGAAACAAATATCTCAAAGAGCACATGAATCCAGCAATAAAACAGTTTCTAATCAGGCAGCAGAGCATGTGGCGCAAGCCATAACTCTACTCCAGTAACCATTTGCAGATTCTGCAATGCTCAGGACACTGCTGCTCTGCTACAGCCTCTCTTTCCTGGTAATGTCAGCCACAGAATGCAAATCAGAAAATTAAAAGTTAGACAAAATTACATTACAGCACGCCTATAAGAACTCTGCTTCGGTCAAGGGTCTGTGAGAGGAACTTGTCTCTGGCACTTGTGACCTGCCAGATCCTGATGAGGGATTATTTTCAGTATTCAGCTCAAAAGGCAGAGAAAGTGGGTTTGGAAACTGGACATTGCCAATGAACACAACTGAAGCTACAAACCGAGGGACAGAAGTACCTGCTGTATATGATTGCATCCCTCTGTCAGCAAAATTCTGAGGGTTATTCAGCAAAATATTGCCTAACTGCTAGATACATTTGTGGACATGCTGTTAAATTCGATTTGTGCATTGGAAGTAGAACTCCAATTTATCCAGTCTGGTCGTTTTGCTTTAGGTAACATAGTGAAAACTGGTATAGCATTCATGTGTTTATCACACATTAACACTGTAATTAATCGAATTAACATTAATTTGTACTGTAGCTCTTCCTATCTGCTGAGCTTCAGGAGAATTAAAAGTGGGTCTGCCTGTGTAGCACTGAAGATGGTGTCTGGAATTTCAAACGTGACAGTCCTGGTGGGAATAGCTGGATTTCTCTTTGATTTCAAATCTCCTGTTTTAAATAACAATTTTCCATAGTAATCTATGTGCAGCATTCTCGTAGCATGGTAAAAGTATTAGTAATTAAATATTTGTAGAGCGTTCTGTTTAAGAACCAACAGAAGATCAGCAGCATGGCTTTAATCTCCTCTCAAGCTTTCATAAATCTGACCTTCAGAAATTCCTTCCCCTTTTTTCTCATATCATATAGCAGATTTTATTTTGCATTCATTTTCCTCCTGAAATTAATGAGTATTATATCACTGGGATTGAAATGGGGCTTATAATCAAGATAAATTAATTTCAAAGACGTTTTAAAAACAGTTTCTCTTCAGAAATACATAATGTATAAAAGAGGCATATAAAATAGCAAGTTAAATACATTGGGGTAATTAACAAAGTAAAATTAAATTACATTATGTTCAGATTCATATGTCAGTAAAAGGTTTTGCCAATTCATTTCCTCACTTAAATTTAACTTTGTCGTCTCAGCTCATTTATTAAATTCTGGTTTTTCTGGCATCTGTTAGCTAAGAACATAGACCTTAACAATAGCATATTCAGGAAAACCTTTGCTCTCATGTCACTGGCTGCAAAAATGCTTATGCTGTATTTGGATTTTTTTCAAGGTGGGTTTTTTAACTCCCAAGACACTAAAAGAAACTCTCATGGATGCCATTTTTCAGAATGATTGAGTTTGATTGAAGAAAATGGACTGTTAAAATATCCCCATCCTTTAAGTCACATAGAAGATCATCAAAGGATTTGACTTTCGGTTTATTACTTGGGAAGGAGATTTGGTAATATATTTCTATTGTTCAATTTATTTTGCAAACATTCCATTCATCTGTTTTTGACACAAATGACGTGATTAAGTTGTACCCTGCCTGTATCCTCATACTCCCTCTTACTTTGAGTGTTTTTTGAACTCCCAAAGAGCTTTTAAAAATGTTATCTCAATGACCTTAGTGCCAACCAAATTCTTATTTTGACTGTGAGCTACCCAGTCATCATGCCTGTACCATCACATGGCTTCCCATATGGTGATACCTGGCAAAAAAAGAGTTTCATTTTTTTGTTGTTTTCCACAGACTAGATAAGTGTGTAATAAAATTTATATTAAAAAAAAAATCATAAGAAGATACCGCAGTCCTCTGCAGGAAAGGTGTTGTCACTCTTTGAAATCTCGTGCAGTTAAAGGAGAACTTTTTAGTTTTTTGTTGTTTATGAAAGCTGTTAAAAATATATAAAATTTAGAAACCTCTTATAAATAATAAGCTATATAAAAGTGTTTAGTGACAGGACGAGGGGGAATGGCTTCAAACTGAAAGGCAGTAGGTTTAGATTGGCTATTAAAAAGAAATTCTTTGCTGTAAGGGTGGTGAGGCACTGGAAGAGGCTGCCCAGAGAAGCTGTGGGTGCCCCATCCCGGGCAGCGTCCAAGGCCAGGTTAAATGGAGCTCTGGGCAGCCCGGTTTAGCAGAAAGTGTCCCTGCCCATGGCAGAGGGGTTGGAATGGGATGATCTTTAAGGTCTCTTCCAACCCAAACCATTCCATGATTCTATGACTCTATAATAGATACTGTAACAATTTACATTATTTCCATATACATATTATTATATATAAATGCTTCTGTGATGACACAGATACAGATTACACGGGGTCTGTGCTGTTTGCTGTTTCTGTGCAGATGTATCAGTAGCTCAGTCAATTCTTCTGACCCTACTCAGAAAACAGACGAAGGATTCTTCAGAGTAGGAAAGGGCAGATGGCCCAAAAAGAGGGATTTACGAAAAGTTAATGTAAACAGATTTCCAGGGTGAAAAAGCACCCTGTTCTGGTCCTTCAGTTCTCACTATTAATATATTTGCGCTGAAGAAAATAGGGATAGTTGGCAAGACTAAGAAATATTTGAATGAATAAAGGTCCTGTGATTTTACTAGAGAAATGATAGGAATAGGCAGTTGTAATATTGGATTAGAGATTTTATTTAGTCAGTATTGACTGAAATTTATTGAGGCAATTAAATTTGATTTATAAGTTGGGTTACCGGAACACAGCCTGTGTGTTCCTCCTAAATTCTCAGTCTGACATCAACTGAGTATCTCTGAGTTTACACTGATTTACTTAAACTGAGGATATGTCCCTCTCCTTTGAGCTGCTACCTGAGTTCCCATACTTGCTAAAATGCTCCTTTCTCCTTGTACCCCCTTCTTTTGCTCCCTGCCCAACAAAGCTTTATTTGCTGTGAACTGCAGTGCCTACATATCTTGGTTTGCACCAAGGAAAAAAACTGCAATGTTTTGCTCCTCTGGGCACTTTAAATGATCTGATAGTATTTTTACCTATGCAGTATTGCAAGGAGTAATTATTCATATTTTTCCCTCCAATGTTGCCTAGAGGGCTGTTGCTTTACACAGTTTATAAACAGAAGTAAAGCCAAAACCTCAGCAAGCAAACGGTTTCCGCTTATTTGTGTGTGAAAGCTTAATGTAATCTAGTATGGAAATCTTAATTTGATACTTCAGCAGACAGAAAATTTGTTTTTAAGTAGACCCAAAATAACAGCCTGATCGATATGAAGTTCTTTGGGAATGTTATTTTTGGTAACTTTTGGGGAATGGTTATTTTAAGAAGTTGATGGAAGTTGCACTTACTCAGAACTAGAATGCAACCCTGAAATTTAACAGTTGGTCCAAAATGTAGAAATTATAGTGGTGTTCTTGAGAAAAACCAAATTCTTCTTCCAGTGTGATCCGTATGTATAAACTTCTGAAACGTCTGTCTTGTTTACCTTTTCTGTAATCAAACTTCATGACACTTTAGCCATTTTTAGAAGTTGCTCTTACTGGCTGTAGAAACTTTTGCACCACAAAATCAGTTAAAAAAGGGAAAAGCCTTTTAGTACAGTTTAGACTAAGGAAAGTATGTATTTTCTTGGTGATAGTGAAACACTATATTTCTATTTGGCACACTTCCCTATTTACTCTTCCTGTCTTGGCTCAGTAGTTGGCCGTTTTTACTCTGTGTAGCTTTTCTTGCTTTCCCAGCAACAGGGATGTGAAATACACTTTATTTTACTGTTTAGTAAATATTTAGGTTGTTTTAGATCGAAAACAGATAAGGATCTCAGAATTGATGCTCCACCTGTTGGTGAAAATATAAACTTCAAAATGCACTTAGAAATCGACATAAAAGAATTAGACTTTGTTTTAGAAGGGAACCCAGATTATTTTGGCCCCAACAATGTAAGAACAGAAAACTTTTTAAGGCTGTTGGCTCAAGTTTCACTTACGTAGGGAGGGGTCATCCCCCCTCTCCCCACAATGTGCATATCTGGGCATCCTTTTTTCCTCTTCAGTGCATCCAAAAGAGCTGATTTCTCTAAAGGTGTTTTTCCATGAATCTAAAAGTCTGGAAAACTATTGGGATGAATTTCCTGCGCTGCACGGCCACGACAGGATGTTCAGCTCTATAAATTTGAACGGAACATCTCTATTGCCCAGAAATGCATCAAGTGTGAAAATTCAGTGAACCAGTCAAAACCGCACTGGAAGATCCCACAAGATAAAGTAGTTTTAAAGCAACTTCTGTAAATCATAGGTGACCAGAGCATTTGTCCATTAGTGCCGTAATTGTGAACAGAAATTGTGAACTGAAAAGGAACCTTACTGTCCTTGAAATGTGAAAAACAAGGGTTTGTATTTTCTACCTGAGCTCTTGCCTGCAGTAGGTAAAGACTGGTGAGGTTGTTTTGCCAGCTAAGTTCACCTTTGTGACTAGATGCAGAACTGCTGCAAGGAAAGGAGACTTTACTGCTACTGATCTTCTGACACTGCCATGTGCTAGTGAATATCCATCTGCCTAACCCCCAAACACAGGAGTTATTTGGGTTTGATTTACATGTACGTGTTGGATTTATTGGTAGATTAAGCAGTACCTCCTACAGCAAACATGTTTCTAAATTCTTCTATGTCGTAGAGAATATCTTACTCAGTCGCTTTCATGTGTTTGTTCTAGATTGAAATTCTAAGAATGCTCACCCTTGGGGAAAAAGGGAGGTATGTGGGCAGAAAAAAAGGAGCGAACTGCAAAATTACATCCTTGTTTACTCTGGAAATGATCTTTTCTTGCCAGCTAGAGTAGATTTAAAGCTCCACTTATCCAAGTAGCTCTGAATTAATCTCATTGATGTCCCCTGTTTTTTACTGATAAGAAAATTAACCAAGAGGCTACTTCAGATGACTGTGGTTTTCACGTTATGAATTAAAATCTTCCATTTGCTCTGCTCACAAACAGCAACGATTCAAGTGGAACCACTGAAGTATAAGATCTTTTGAGTAAGCATCAGCAATTACAGGAAAAATATTTTCTGCTGATCGTTTTCTGTCATGACACAAGACTTTTCCAAGGGTGGGCCCGTTTCCTTTCATTCTTCTACATTTCTCTGTATAAGAGCCACACATTTGGTACGGTGAAAGTTCTAGGTGACCTCAAGGGTGCTCATGTCACAGATAAAGGTGTTTTACACCTCTTTGTGTTACCGTAACCTACCAGGACAACCTCTTGCTATTTTCTCCTCTTGTGATTCCTCAGATTTAAAGAGAGGTTTCCCTTCCCTGGCAAGTAGCACTTTTAGAGTAAAGCTGAACTGAAGGGCAAAGGATGATTCCTTTAAATTTCCAATATTCCTTTGCACAGCTTTCCTACCTAGATGCAGAGTGCTAAACTTGGCTTTGTGGTACCATCAGAAAAGTCTTTCCTTGAGGCATCACAAGTAACAGTTACAAATACAATACCTAATGCTACATTGACCTAACAATCCAAAATGAATATTTTGAAATTAGCAAGCACTGACATATTGTTACTTTGTCTGCACCTCGCCCCATCCAGTTTCCAGATCACAGCGTCTGTTCTAGCAGTAAAGGGGTTGATATTGGTAGTGTGAGCAGATCCAAGTTCAGCAGCAGAAAGCAGTTTGTAGTAACCAAGAAATAATTCTTATTTATTTATTTTATGAAACCACTTTTCAGAGAGGAACCACACATTCCTTCTTGTCCATTTGTGTTAGTAATATGTGGTTTTGCTTCAGCTGACATTGGCAAATGAGGATGGGTTAATTGGCAAAGCTGTGCTAATCAATCACCATTTAAGTGATGATTTTCAGCCGAGGAACAGGAAATTTTGAATAATTATGATGCTGATAAACAGCAATAACAACAAAGAATGTAAAAACCACCATGAGGCTTTCAGGACACAAAATGGAACTGATGTCTCTCTGTCACATGTAATGGTTTGGAATACGTGCTAAGCACAGATTTTTTACCTGATCCTTTATTTTCTTTCTTTCTTTTTTTTTAAAAATTTTTTTAAAATTTTTATTTTTTTTTATTTCTGAAAGCTGTGTTAATTCTTACAGCCAGAGGGAGTTAAATGGACCTTTTTGTGGGTGTGGCCTGACATTGTTTTCTGTGGCTTAAAACAAAGCAGTGAAAGACATTCCCTTTTGCTAATTTTCCAGTGCATTTCTGGAAACTCAGACCATGAAGTTTGCCTCAAGAAATTGGTTCAATGTGGCTAAGACCCTTGTTTACTTGTTCTCAATTAAGTAAGCCTTAATAAGCTGTTCCATTTGCACACAGATTGCCCAGAGAGGGTATTTTTGCTCTCTTTGGGTAACTTTGGCAGTAGTATATCAAATCATTGTTTTATAGTTCAAGGGTAAAACTGTATTGGAATTGAAAGATCTGATATTTAGAAACTATGTATTCTTAATTCCAGTTCTGCTTTGCTTTACAACTAGTTTCTTAGTCTCATTGAAGAATGAGTGTTAGTTTTTTTTACTTTTGGACACATTAGAAAGGATTAAATGGAGTGTTTATTGGACCTTTAGTATGAAATGTTTGAGATCCCATGGAAAGCGATCTGAAGTATTCTCAGTGAGTGTTTCTGCTGCGCTGCTCTCGGGAGCGGACATTGAACGGGTTGCCTTTGATGCTGGTGATATCTGTTTATCCTTGAATTAGTTCTGCAAGTTTACATTTCCTTCTTGTACCACCAGCGTGCCAGTGGTGACCTAGCAGCACGTGTCTGCAGCTAAGCTCGCATCCTTTATCAGAATATTTTGCTCTTCTGCCTACAGTGGCACCACTTACAACGCAGATGTTGGTCCAGCCATGACTGGCAGTCGTGCCGTGACTGGCAGCTTGCTGGAGCCAGGCATTAAAATATCCATCTGCTTTTGATTGCTTGCAGGATGTTCTTCCTCTGAACTGGGGAACAGTCTCTCGTTTTTAGTTTTGAATTGTCCGTTTGCTGCTGTAGGGGAAGCTGCCATTCCTGAGTGAAAACCGGAGTCAGCCTGTGAGGAACCACGAAACAGATGAGGGATGGACAAATTGAAGGACTAAAAATCCTTTCCTTCTCCTTGCAACACAGGGCAAATTGACTCATGCCTGGAAACGGACTCATCCCAGGCTGTATCAGCTGTGGTGCAGCTGAGATGACACAGACAGGGGCCAAAAATCAGTGACAGTGACGGAAGGTCTGTGCATGACACAGCCTCATAGCTGGCCCCTAACAGGTACCACTCCAGGAGCAGGAGCTCCTGGAGGGAATTAGTCCTTTATCTTGGTTATGGCAGAATTAATTTGGGAAGTCTCTCTTCACGTTCCTTACTTCTTTCCTTACTTCTCCTCGTTTCTGTGTCATGCCAATGTGGTGTTTATGTTATCCAACCAAGTTAGCCACTGAGAACTTTATCTAAGCTGTGGTTTGCATTTCAGTTTGTTGTGATGTCTGGAATCGGTGGAGATAAAGCATGAGCTTTATTTTCTGGACTTCATTTTACATGGCTGACATTTGGCAGTCTGGATCTGCATACTTAATTGTCTAGCTCTTAATATTATCTTTGTCAAGAGAGCATTTAGGAATTTTGGCTTGATGGCGATAAGACTTCTGTGTAGAACAGTCACAACCCAGCCTTTCTTTTTTTAAAACTTTTTTTTCTGTTTTGTTCCTAAAATGAAGTTACAGGGATGATACAGGACCACGAGAGGGCACTCTGGCTCTTCGAGTGCTCCTTATTAAACTTTTACTGCTAAGGACTGCAAAAGAGAATAAAATTATCTGAAGAAAAATACTGATTTATTCCTTATAGAAGAAATTACCAACAGGTATGTATTTGCTAGCTTATCAATAGTCTTATCACAGTCTTGGTATTAATTATGCACAAAGATGATACCACTGGTTTTGGAATGCATTTGTAAAACGTGTATAATAGGAAGATGCACCATATGCATCTTTCCTGACAGTCACTTTTTGGATTTGAAAACAAATGAATTTTCCAGTTTATGTATTTTTCTTGACACTGTCAGTCTGATAATACTCCCAAGTAAAATACACAGAAACAACAGTTTGGGTTTGTTGCTGTTGGTTTTTTTTTCTGTTTAAAGGCATCTACCAGTAAGCACATATGAATACTTCACTCAAAGCAGCCTGACTTGACAGAGAATGGTGTTTAGTATTTGTCTTTGTGTGCCTTTGGCCATTATGATTTTTATAGAAGTAGTGTATTAGTTGAGAGGTCTGAAATGAACACACAAAATGTTCGTCCTGGGGGTTTTCTACCTCTGTGCCAATAGGAGTGATTTTTGACTGAGTTGGTGAACTGCTGAACACTGATCACAGTTTCTCCTCGTGGAAAGCTTACTGTGATAATGAACCTTTTGTAGCCTTTCTCACTGAGCCAGATTCTTAAAAGAATCTGGTTTTAGACTTGGTATGGACCCTTCTGAAGAGATTCTGCTGACAGTGCTTTCCTTCTGTGAGTTGCACCTTACCAGACTCCCCAGTAACAAAACTTCAGGCTCTTTTTCACCGTTCTGCAGTTCCAGTGCCACTTGGTCATTTCAGTGACGGCAGCTGATTGTTTGGAATTAACCGAACAATTAAAAGAAGTCCCCATTTCATGTGCCTTTGAGCACTGTCACTTAAGAAGCAATTGCCTTAAGAATCACTGCAATCTCAGCCCTAAAAGTCGCAGGGCTGTAGGGCATTACACGTTTTGTTTGGCTGTTCCTGGCTTTCAGCAGAGCATCGCCTACACGACAAACAAAGATGGGCTCAGTAAGAAACCCCCAGTTGTTGCACGCAGACTTAGCTGCTCTTAGCGAGGCTCTGACAGGCAGAAAGCTCTCAGGCAGCTCCTGACTCAGCCCCAGATCCCATCTTTTGCAGATTATAGGCTCTCTTCCTGGCCAGTCACCAAGAAATCCTTCCCTACAAGCCTGATTCCTATTACTAGCACAGGGGGGCAGAGCCCAGAGCACTGCATTAACCCATCCTTGGCCAGAGGATGGTTTGCATATTCTATCATCTTGCTTTATTTTCTTTCAAAACTTTTCATTAGGAGTGTGTGCCTCTCTGTCTTCATATGTATCAAATGGACACAGCCAAATCACAGAAAGTTTTCTTTAAATTGGTTTGAAAACACAGAGGATCACAGTTTTTGACAGTGGTGGAAAGTTAGAACAGCAGTTGTTGAAGAACTGGTTAAAATACATTGTCAGTGCCTCAAGTTCACAAAACACTGAGTAGGAACTGTGGGGTTGAGGGGAAGGTTTGTTTTCATGGCCTGTGGAGGGCTGGCAGTTTGAAGTTATTCCCTCTGCATAAATATGGCAACATTTGTAAGCTACTCCAGATCACTTGCTGGAATGTAAAGTCAGCAAAATTCTGCACTTCAGAAAATGATTGTACAGCAGGACTCCTGTAGAGGAAGTATTTTGTGCCTCAATAACACAATGTGTTCAGCTGTTTAGCTGCTTTAATGGTGCTCCTTAAGGCATGAATTGTGGTGCATTTCCTCACTTTCTGTTTCTTCCTCATAGAAGAGTGTGTGTCCTGAGCTGCTTCTCTTTATTGTCATGGCTGAGCCATACACACTGTGGGGAAGGTTGTTATTTCACAGGATGATTCACTGTATTTACCATTTGGGAGAAATTGTGCCTACATCTCAAATTTCCGCTCCTCCCTAGTATTCACTGGCAGCCAGGAGTCATGGTCAAGGCTTGCATTCAAAACTCAGCTGCAAATTAAAGATCAGAGCCAACCTAGTAGCTGGTATCCAAGTTGGTGTCCAAAGCACTGAGCAAGACCCTGGGATCCAGACCAGCTACTGTGCCGAGCACAGAGCTGCCCACCACTGGCATAGGGAAAAGATAAGGACAGGGTGAATGCTATATTTGAATTGTCATATGGTTCAAGGAGGTTTCCCCACCCACTTGAGACCTTCACTCAGGACTGCTGCCTTTGGGGGTAAAACTTGGTACATTTCTGGTTTGTGGCACCTGGCCAGGATGTATGGAGACTTCGACAGTTCCTTTGCCTGCCTGCAAGGATTCTAACTTCTCACCCACATGCCTCAGTTCTTTTCCATGTCCCAGGCCTGTTCCTGTCTATTATTCAACAACTGTTTCGTGCGAAATACAGAGGACCATCTGGCTACAAATGCACTCTCTTCTTTAGCTCTGCTAATTGTGCCAGATGCCTTCCACGGATTCTCCAAACCACAGTAGTTTTAGTTCTCAAAATGTTGATGATACATAAAGATAGCAGAAAGTAATATAATGTGGTAAATTGCTTTTTGGAGTGATTTCATGGAATATAAAATACTTAAAGACATAAAATGTAACAAAAACGTGTCAGACAAATGAGAACGCAGGAAATCTGAGGTAATTTCCCTTTGGGATACTGAAAACCTTACGGGCTACGCGGCTGCTGCGCTCCCCAGGAGACTGCAGTGGCATTTGTGGAACCACTTCTTGGTGCTCTCTTCATTCACACTGCGTTGTCTTTTTTGAAGTTGGACACCTTTGGGTTTTTTTTTTTCCTCCAACACTAGGTGAAATAAGCCTGTAAAATTTTTTTTTTTGAGGAGTAATGTCCTGTGCAGTATTTGAAAGGCTGGCTGTGAGGGAAGTTCCAAATGATATGTATTCGACTCAGACTTGAGAACTCAGATATTCTGGTAACTAGGTCACTTTGGCATCAGTCTTCTGAAGCTGTGACAGTTTTTGTGGCTTCTCTGCTGAGTTTCACACTCAACAACTTATATCTTGCTTATACATGCCAAACATCTGCGCCTATTACTTTCCTTTGTGTTATTTTGAAAATATCCCAGTTCTTCACTTTAGAATGGGTGGCTGGGAACCTGGTGAGATCAATTAGTGTTCCAACTATTGGATGAGGGCTCTTGACAAAAAGTAGTCCTGGCCACTGTTAGTTCAGGTTCACAGATACTGAAAGTGTAGTACTCTGCAGAATTTTAAGAAGTATAATCAACCTCGGGGTTATAGCTAAGCTACTGAAATAAGCAGCAAATGCTGGCTGCTGCTTTGAGGCTACTGAAGACTGAGTTGCTTTTCCCTCCTTCAGTTCCTGACTGACATGGAAGACACAAAATAACGTGAGATGAAGATCACAAAGCAGATGAAAAAAATCTGTGCATTTAGAGGATTACCCAAAATCAAAATGTTTAAGTGAGGCTTCCAAAGGTACCTTTTCTGTGTGTCCTGGAGCTCCATCCTTTCTTTCATCACGTGAGGAAAGGAGTGCTGTAGTCAGAACACAATTATGCTGACAATCCTGGGAGATAAATATGGCTGAGGACCTCTGGAAAAGGGGTTGAAGCCATGTATTATTCTTAGGAAGAGAAGTATTGTCAAAGACCATCAGTGAAACGTGTAGATACCTTTGTAAGACTTCCAAATTTCAGCAAAATTGTTATACCCTGAATAATGGTAGATTCAGGCTTTGCCAAAATGCAGCTGGGCAAATCTGTTACTTCCCATATGGAAAGCAACTGTTCAAGCAAGTTATATAATTATACATTATAACATTGCTTCTGTCCAAAATCTAGGGCTGCTGCAGACATAAGCCAAGATTTTTTTCTTTTCTTGCTATAACTAGATTCTTCTTTTTTTTTTTTTTTTTTTTNTGGTGAGTGTGTGTTACTCAATTAAAGCCATAAGGGAGTAAACAATTCCATTCTTTTCTCTTTCCACCCTCACCATTCCCATATCTGATGATTTACCATTAACTGTTCTGGAACATGAGTTGGCAGTTTTGGCCTTGCTGCTGTGTGTTGGTTTCCTGGATTGAGGCTAATGAAACAATAAGCATTTTCCTGCTGTAGTAAGCCTGATTTCCCCACCCTGCACTTCCAAATGTGGATTCTGAAGTTGATCTCATAACTAAAAGAAGTCAATGTAAATTAAAGAAAGCAATTTGGAAAACAAACAGATCTTCCCCTTATTTTGCATAAAAAGCTCTAACAGTGTTCAGAACTTAGTGCTTGTCTTTTGAACCCTCTACAAATATTTGCCTTACACAGCAGAGGTCCACGTTAAAAACTAATATCCCCAAAAATGGGGGAAAAGATGCCTGTACTTAGAAGAATATTAGCCTAATTAACTTGGAACTCTACTAGACATGGTAACCTGAGAAGGTAGGGCTGCAAGACCTATTAATTCTCTTGCCAAGATACCTGCACTGCTTTTTAGATGGTGATGGCTGAGGGACCAAAGGACATGTGGATTTTATGTCAACAGATGACTTGCACTTTACCACAGCAGTTTTACACCAACTTTGATCTGGTGTAATTATGATCTGGGTTAAGCCTAACCCAGAGAAAAGCCGTGCATGTTTAACCTGGACCACAGGTAGATACGGGATTAATCCAAGTAATTGCACTGCAGCCCAAAGACTTGTGGTGGCCTGAGGGATGGAGCGGTGCAGGAGGGGACAAGGTGGCCTTCCATGTCAGGTCCAATTTATTATGATGGTTTAAAATGCTTTCAGACTTACTGTGTTTCTGTGTGATGTAAGAAATAAAAGGCATTGGGTACAGAGCTGAGAGGCAACAAAGTGAGCAAAATGGTTTAAGACATTGTAGTGGTACTGTGCTGATTTCAGGTACTGATTTTGCTGCAGGAAACTTGGGAATTGATTGTTTATCACTGGTAACAACACTGCCTATTCAAGACATGGCCTCTAATGCATTTGGAACATGCTAATTAAAAAAAAAAAGGTGTTTATTTACCAACAAGGAGTAAAGTAAATAGAATTGCTGTTTATATGTGAATGAGTGAGGTTGTCCTCCTGTGACTGAGAAGAAGGTAAATGTCGGGCTGTGGCGTGGAGGTGTGAGCTAATTGGGGAACTATATCAAGGAAATGTGAGGAGTTAGACACAGCAATTGTTTTTAGCTGGAGGCAGATGTAATTGTTTTCTCCTGACAGAGACATCACTGGACACATTTGCTCTGAACAGCTGTGCACAGCTGGAATTCCAAAGCCAATGCTTAGAGATTTGGTGCCTGTGCTTGTGCCTGTGCCTATGCCTAGGACTCATATCAGGACATTACCAAAATGCACAGCCTGTTCGTGGTGTAAAATGTAGTGGTTTTGTCTGTGGAGCAGGGAGTGTTTTCCTCTGCTGCTCTTCTGTTTGGCTTTTCCTGAGCTTTGACCAGCATGGTCTGTGAGAACTCCACAGTTCCTGGCTGCAGGTACTCAGTCAGGTGAAATTCTCACTCCAGATCAGGATGAGATAGGGAGTTGCATCCCCTTCTCCTCACCTCCTATCTGGCTTCCCAGGACAGGACAGAGGTACACTGAGCCCCGGGCATCTCTCTGAGTGTCTGTGGGAGGCATGGGGGATTGGGGATGTGGGGAATGCTGCAGGACATGGCTGCACTGCATCTGGAACATGGGCAAGCACACCAGCCCTGCACCTCTCCAGGATGCCCTGGTGCTACCGAGCATACAGCTGTAGAAAACAGCAGTGAAGCACCACATTCGCCCAGAAAATCCCAAATGGGTGAGCCTGGGGAGGAAATCGTGAAGGGTTTGTTTACCTTCAGAAATAGAGAAATGAGTGTGTTCAGGATTTTTGTGAAAACTCCTGTCTTCTCAAATAAGCTCTTAGTTTCAATAATTTCGCTGAGTTTTTGTGAGGCACAGTTTCCCTCAATTTAAAGCACTGTTTTTCATAGGAAATTTAATTAAAAAACATGTATGTCTTACTAAATGGAAGTCTGTACTACAAAAACAGTGGAGGTTTTCTGAAGCCAGTACTTGTCTGGTTCTGGCATTAGCAAAGGAATTGCTTTTAAAATAGTTCTCATCTTATGAGAGCAAAACAGAACTAGGATCTAAAATCTCAAGATTTGTTTTAGAACAACATGATTATTTTCTAAGTTGAATCTTAATAGAAAAATGATGTCTCAGACTTATAACAATCTCTGAAAAGAAAAGTATTTATCTTTAAGGATATTTCAGGTTTTATCTCTACTCTTTTGTTTGTTATACAGCTACAAACTGATGCCTGATGTTGTATATGAATCTTAATCTAGAGAACACTTCCTGGGATGCTTCCCACCTTGACTTTAATGCTGGACATTATCTTATGGATATTATGTGGCCTTAGAACTTTTCTTGTGAAAGAAGATTAAAATAACCTCTATATATTTGCATTTATATTTTCCCCTCAAACAACAAATCCATTTTTTAGTTTTAGAAGTAAATTATATGTTCTTTTAAGGAAAATTCCATGGTATTTGAAGTAAAATATATAAAAGTAGCTGATTTCCCAGCTGTGTAACAGTTCTGAGGGTCAGATATAAAAAATAATTTTTCCAGTAGCCAAGTCCATGAACAGTTTCTTTTCAAGCCTCTTAGTCTCTGAGCATTAATCACTTTTAAGAAAAATAAAACCTCTTTTTAATTGTTGGAACTACATTTTTTCAATTTTATTCAATTTAGGAAGTGGAAGGCTCCCATGGTTCTCACCCGTGCTCATACTTATTTTTCTTTAAAGCACGTTTTGACACTTTAAAAGGGCCACTGCTTAATAAATTAGGATTTTTATTAAATGACTGCACAAAATGTTAAGTTTTCATAATTTTTAAACCTGCTGTTGAAAAAGAGAGGTGCTAGTGGAAAACTAAGCTGGCTTAGCACAAACCACAGCTAAGTCATGCTAGTCTGGGTGGGACACTGACCAAACAAATTGTCTCGCTGCCATCAGAGCCTAGTTAGTGGCTCTTACTCCTGAAGGAACCCCCTGGAGCTCTCTCTCATCCCTCAGCTCCTGTGAAAGGTGCCCATTCCTGAAACTCTGCTTAGTGAAACCTCATCAGATGTCCTGAGACTTCTAATTCCCAGATTTCTCTGTTACTGTTGTCACAGTGGAGTTTAAGAACTCGATGAACTGGTGAGTTTAACAAGGATGCTCTTCCCATTGTTCTGCAAACTGCTGGATCTCTCAAGAAGTACTTTAAAAATGTCCTGATCAATATCTCCTCCTTCTCTTCTCCCCAGACTTTGCTGAAAAACTTTGTTTGATAGAGGCCGCAATATTGCCCAGTGCTGCATCTTCCTGCTGGTCTCATCTCTGTAAGTTCCTGGGATACATTCCTGCAGGTTTTTTCAAGTTTGAAATTAGATATGCTTATAGTTCTAAATCATTCTGTTGCTTACCTGAATCTGCTATGATAATTCATTTTACTGTTGAAAACCTCAGGGCATAGTGGGACATGACTGGAATTGTATTGTCTGGAAGTCAGTGCAGAGCAGAAGTGACAGTGCAGTGCCTTATGGAAATGAAATATTATATGGAATCTATCCATGCAACAGTGAAACAAGAACAAGGAAAGAGGCTTGAGATCCAGGAAATAGAGAGCCCTGAAGAAGAGACCTTACAGAAAGAGGAGTTTGGGCACTCAAAAGGAGTGGGGTATGGTAATCTACCATTTCCATGGCTATCTGTATCATGAACAGTTGTGTTTAAGTAACTGTTTCTCAGTTCCCCTGACATTATGCATCCTCTCCAACTATTGCTTCATATAGTTTTTGTTATTAGCAGGACAGAAACTGTATAACTATTGTATAACTGTAACATCATCGGAAATCTGTGTTGCTCAACATAAATTCATTCTGAGCGTCCGAGACTACAGCGTGTGATGAGAGATCTGATCTGTCTGGGGAATCCAAACCATGGGAAAAAAACCAGGGACACTAAAACTCCTAAAAACATGAACAGCTTTTCAAAAATCATAGTTTGGGTCTGATTTTTTTCACCTAACTGTTTTCTTTGTGGTTTAAGTTATTTTTTTGACATTCTACTCCATGTGTGCATCTGCGTGCAGAAATACAGAAAATATCTTCAACTCCTTTCTTTCTCCCCTTCCCTATTGTGCTCTTGCAGCTGTAGAGCTGAAACTGGTTATTATGCAATTTATCCCTTCTTTAACACTTAAATAAAGGAGAATTTAACAGAGTTCCAGAGTAATTTCATTTGCTAACTAGCAACAATAATTTTGTATGCTAAAGGCTTTCTGATTTCTGAAGTTCTAAGTCTTTTTTATTACCAAGCTTTTCAAGGTCTGAAAAGTTAGTTTAAAAATCCTAAAAGATTTTGATGTAAACTCTCAGTTCCAGAAGCAAGGGCTATGTGCAGAACAATAACTTTTGATCACAAGTTTCACAGGAATATTTGACAGCATTTAGTAACTAAAGCCTGAGCACTCCAATGCTTTTGTCCCTCAAAAAATACAGGGAATTTGAACTTGGGGTTTTTTAGCTACTGATCAACTTGAAGTCTGATAAGGATATAGAAGAAGGGAGAGAATTTGAGGCACCACGCAAAGAGTACCAAGACATAAAGTTAAATCTACCTAATTTTTGGATTTCAGATTCTACTTCTAAGAGGAAAATCATCATAGATTTTACAGGTAGGGGAGTAAAGTTTTTTAGGACTTTGTATGCTTGTTTCCAAAAGGAAATAAAATGTTAAATTAAAACTCCGAAATGCTTTACAAAACAGACAATCACAAAACATCTATGTTTTCTTGGGGTTTTTTCTCATCTCTCCCATTGTATCACACTGTTTCCTTTCTTGGTAAAAGTTTCTTCTGTATCCCTGGTCTTTTCTATGGCAGTTTATCTCATACTATGAGATCAGCTGTCAAACATGGTTTGGAATGCCAAGATAAATGATCTTCCTGCCCCTGATAGGTTAATTCATTGCTACAACAGAGAATAGCCAATGTGCACATCATTTAATTATTTACTTCTAATATTGATGAAATATAAATTAAAAGTTAGAGACAATGCCAAGGAGGAAAATACTTGTGAAACAAAGCCAGGAACTTTAGAAGAAAGACACTAGATTCCTCTTTTTAGATTTTATCATAAAATACTCAACTGGATAAAAATTGCTTGTGATATAGTACCAGAATTTATAAAAGTGCTGTTACTGAACTCTTGGTTAACATTACTTAGTTTGATTAATAGCTAAAAAAACCATGTTAGATTAGTAGTTAAATTGCTATTATGTATCAATAATTCACACAGTCAAAATACTTTGCAGATTGTAATTAATTCCCAAAATGACCTTGTAAAAGAGATAGCAGTATTCTGTTCCTCAAGAAAATGACTGGTTTTACAGAGTAGGAAAAGTTCCTCTAAGGGGTTTTTTAGAGCAGAAGACTCTGGAGTGCATCAAAGACTGTGGATGTTGAACTCCAGGTACACAAGTTACCACAGACCTTCTCTGGTGTGGTGGCAGCATTGACTGAGGTTTGAAATGAAGAACTGATTTTGAATTAATCCATGCAGAGTGTATGTTTTGCCTGGTGCCTGCTTATCATGTGAACATCTGCCATATGGTTGTGGGATAACTGTGGGATAACGCTGTGTGAATATATGATTCTTCTCCTCCAAATATTTTGCAAGAAGCCATACAAAATCTATATATTGCTGGCTTAGTGACAAAAGGTCCTACTCAGAAGTGCAAGAAATATAAGAAATAGAAAAGACAGATGACAGGCTTGGTGCAATTCTCATATAAGAGGTAAGAAAGGAAAATTCTCATGTAAGGTAAGGAAGTCTACCGATTTGCCTGCAACTGATGATATGGCACTTTTGCACCTTCATCAGTCAAAGAGACGCGTGACAGAGCTGTTTCTTTAATCAGTTTAAAGTTTATTTTATGCAGAGCAACCTGTGACAGACCTTTGGAATGACTCCAAGTATGTTCGTGAGCTTAAGTTTGTGTTTCTGTTGCAATCATAGCAAAAGTATCTGAAAATTAGATAATCAGGAGCTGCACCAAGGGCAGCTCATGTGACCCGTGCAGACATGGGAACACTGCCCCCCTGTTCTGCAGCCCAGGGCTGTGAATATGGGGGTCACAGGGCTTCAAAATCTGAGTCCACCATTTTCCAGGCATCTGAAAAATTGCAGGGAATTGCAGTACACAATGAGTTACTATGGTTTAGTGAATACATGCTGTAAGAAATCTGGGCATTTCTCCATTTCAGATCTATTTGGCTTAGAGCCTCTGGATGGAGCATAACCTCCCTCTTCCCCTTCCTTCAAAATCAACCCAGGTCAATGCTTTCTTTGTGGAGGTTAAATTGCATGGTTTAGTTACCTCCCCTGAACTGAAAGCGGTTCTAGACACAAACAAAAGGAAAAGCTGTAAAACATGATAAAGAGAAAATATGAAACACATTATTTGTCTTGAAAACATTTTTAATATGTAAACAATGCAGAGGCTGTTGTGAATAGTAGCTGCAAGTCTGACAGTTAATCTCTAGAGGTCACAGACTCTTCCCAGGATTCCTGCTAAAACATGGATGGGTTAGAAAGGAGTTCTTGGAGTTCTTAGCATATTGCTTCAAATTTCTGTATTCAGTGGGATGCTCTGGTGCTCAGAGCAAGTGCCACACCTGGTGGTTTGGTTGTGCTGAAGTGGGGGAGTTGGTGATTTTTATGGACTCCACAACAAGGCCTCTTTTCAGTCTTACTGAACTGCTGTGAATTTGAAGGACTTTTGAAATTTGTCACTTTCAGTATGCAATGTTTTCCTAAAATGGCCAAGGACACCTTAGACAGCCTTTCCTTCTGCTGCTAATTCCCAGGACTTTGCCCTTTATGAGAAATGGTTGTGATTCCTGATCTCTTCCAAGCAGCACGTGTGCTGGGAGGGAAGAGAGAGTGCGAAGCAGAATAAGCCTGCTCTATAGGTTATGGTTTGTGGCAGCCTGTTTCCAGAGACTGGCAGCAGTCTTAACTCTTCAGTTGTGTACGAGACAGCGTTACGGCGGGGTTCTGGTGGTGGTAAGCTGCAACCTTCCGAAAGCGTCTCCAGCTGGGAGCCACTCGCCAGGCCACTACACACACATGCACACACGAACCGGACAGCTTCATCAAGAAGTCGATGGCAAAGAGTTGGGAAAGGTCCTCCTGTAGAGTCCATGGGAGAAGTTTATTCCAGCTACGTGCATGAAGTAGATCCAGAGAAGCAGACGAAGGAGAGGACACAGAGAGAGAGAAAGCTGAAGGGTCCAGGTTTATATACAGGGTAGGTAGGGGTGGAGAGAGAGCACCAGGGACCAATAATCTGAGGGCACAGGCGGGACTAGGGTATGGGAGCCAGTGGGAGAACTCTGAGGGAGTGGCGAGGGAGTGAGGACCAATGGGGGAGAACAGGGAAATAGGAGAACCTTCTAGATAAGGTAGAAAGGGGCGGGGAGGCCAACAGGCCAACCGGGAAAGCAGAACTCAGGTACATTAACATAATGAAACAAAGCATCCTGGTAGAGGCCTTTTTGGTCACCATAACCTAGGAGTGCCACCTAGGGCTCTTCCCTCCTGGGGACTGTTGTGGTGCCCCAGTGGCTTCCACAAAATAGATTTTCAGTGTTTCTTCACATGTTTCTGTTTTGCCAGTTCCAGGTTTAACTGTCTCCAGGGATCATGAGTCAGCCACTTCCTTGGGAAAGCCTGTTCCAGTGCTTGATAACCCACTGATATGGATAAGAATTGAGGTGTCGAAAAAGAGGAATCAGTGTGGGAACAGATGAAGCCCTCCATTTCCCAAGCCATTTAGTCAGTACTACTTCTTAGTGGACATCATACAAATATTCTTTTCTGTGCTATCGACTTTTTTAAACATCTGCATGACTGCTTGGGAACTTACTTTTTAAGAGAGTGACGATCACAGTGGTCTTAGGGATAACTGAACAGTCAGTGGAGTCAAACAGAACTCATAATACCTTCATAAAAGTCTTACCCTCATCAAAGTCTCCCCTCACCATCCCCAGAGGAACCTGAGGGAGGACTACAACCATTCTGCTAAGCTTCTGTCATCTGGGCTTCCACCCCAGTGAAGGAATTAATTATCCACTGGGGACACCCATCTCGTTTCTACAGAAGGAAATCGCTGGAACAAAGCCCAGAATTTGGGCCAGTGTATCTATTTAGACATAAACATTTACATAGAGATGAAATGGCAAAACTCATTCCTCCTGGCAGACCACTGAAGCCTATGGAAATACAAAGGGATTCAACTGATCTAAGGGTTGCACTGGGGAGAGGACAAGCTACCAGAATTGAAGATGAAAGTAAAAAGTCTCTCTGGACTTCTGGTTTAGATGTTTCTTTTACTCTTTCAAGACTCCTTAAATCATTCTCTTTTGTGGCTAGATCAATCAGAAATAACTATTCTTACCATTTTTGTTCCAACCAAAGTATTTGAAGGAGCTCCCTTAGCCATATTGTTTGGTGAATGGGTTATTTTGGTGACAGAAATATCCTATTTTCCAGGTAAGAAATTTAAGAAGCTGCTGAGAAATCATCAGCAACTAAATAGGCTCAAGTTTTATTATTCTGCTGCTGGTAAATTTGTTCATAGTATCTGTAGGAGTGGATGGATCTCATTTGTCAGTCAGTGGAGCAGAAGTGGGAACGATTCTTTGCAGGAAAATGCAGTATGGGAGAGAAAATCCTATGTTAGATTGTTCACACAATAGCTCTGTATTCTGTGTTTGGAAGATAGGACTGGTCTGCTTCTCTCTCTTGTCAAAAGTCTAAGAACTGTCTGGGGTTTAGTGTTGCCAAACCTGAAGATTAGAGAAGATCCACTAAAGGCAAAAATAGTGGACAAGGCCTGGAGCCCATTACTGCTCTGAACACTAGATGAAAGCAAATGGCATTGTCATGATTAAATTGGGAGGCTATAGTATACTTTATTTAATGGCAGTCAAGTATGAATGCTATTTTGGTAAGTTCTGAAATCCCCAAGGGACTAGATCATGGACTGGCATGGATCAGAGAAAACAGAGTTATATATTTTGTGTTCATGGCTTATAGTTTGGAATTTCTGTTTAAAGTGCAAATTTGGCTTCTCCTAAGTGCAGAAAATTTTGGATGATAAGTTTGAAGAATGCTGGAAATTTGGTAGTCTTTTTCATGCTTAGATACAGGAATAAACTTGGAAGAATTCATAAAGAATATGGAATGTAATACCTTAGAAGAAGCAGGTTAAACATATGTTCCTTGGTTCATACCATGGTCTGAGTGTAGTGTACATAACCTTTTAAAATCAGAGGTAATATTGCTGGATCATAAATCCTGTTCTTGAGTACTATGTATGTAACTCCAGTTGACGTCAATGGAAGACAGAATCTGAACCACTCTAGCAGACATGTATGGAGGAAAATGACTAATGAAATGAAAATAACTTCTCCTTGAGTTGGCTGTAGATCTCTCCGTAAACCATGTGTCTCTTGAAATGATTTGTATGAGCTATTATGGTGTTTTGTGGATTACAAAACCACTAAAGAAGGAGACCAAAATAGTTAGAGATGGTGATTCGGAGTTCATCTGCCCAGCTTGACATGTGGATTTGTTTCTCAGCTGTAGAAGAATCCACAGAAATCCACACTGGAGGAAATCACTGCAGAAGTTCCTCTTGGATAACTATCAGTTGAACCAGTCTAAATCAGGGATTCCCTCCAACTCTTGAGGGCTGGTTAACAAGGCAGTCTCCTCAGCTCAGTCCTTCTCAAGTTTGATCTCCCAAGATCAAATACGTGTGAGCCAGGTTCTGTCTCTGCTCCAGTGAAATTGCAATCCAAGCTCCATTGCTTTCTACCGGCACAACAAATGTCTGTTGTCAACTATGGATATTTTTATACCTAAGCCACCGTATATGCAGCTCACACATAAGCTTGACAAAAACTGGATCAAATGCTTTATGCACCTATATGCTGGTGTCAAGCATTGAAAAGTTTTGTACATTTGGATAATTAACAGCCCGCTACAAGCAGTGATTAAAATACTTCTGAATCCTTGCCATTGGGATTTTCATTCACATTCTGAATCACAGTTTCCTGCAGAAATTAGAAGTTTAGGAGTGTATAGTTGCACAACTTGTCTTGGGCAAACACTCTAGTCTTAAAGTTTTGTGCCTGATCTGTCTAAATACACAAAATCTTTTCAGAATCATTTACTGGGACATGGATGTGCCAAATGGAAAACAAACCCATAACTTTCCTATATCTTTTCACCTCTCAATTAATTTCTTCAAGTTAATCCAGCTCTTGAAGTCAAGTTTTACATAGCTGGTGCCCACTCTGTGCTTACCAGCGTATCAATCCAATAAATGTGAAGTATTTGAGGTCAACAGGAATTGCAAGTGTGCAATTCAACAGTGCAAGCCAGTGCTGTGCAAGCTTGTTGCACTCAATGTTCTTGTCAGAAACCCTGTATATTATTATAATTAAACTATAAAGCCATCGTGACAGCTTTGATCCAGTTGCCCAGACAAAACCCAAAGCAAAACATGAACTGAGGGACATCTCAGCTTCTGGGAAAGAAGGTGATCCACCACAGTTGTTCCATGAACAGAACAGACATTTAGCTACAGATTTGAAAAGATTTGAAGCGTGAGGGGTATCGGCTTCTTTATGTTTCCGACTCTTGAGACAATTTCATGCTTCTCTGCCTGCAAGATTCTGGATGCACTTCTGAGCACTGTGTCTGGAAGTTCTGAGGCTCTTTATAACCCTGAGAACCTAGAGAATAAAGGAAGGAAACAACATATATTTCTTGAATGAAGTGGCTAAACACCACTTGTGAGTCATGATATGAAAGAAAATAATTTGAATTAGGTGAGATGTGCATGGCAGCATAACGGAAAGAGAGTCTTCTCATTTTCATCAGCTAATAATCAAAACATTTTGACACAACTTCCAAAGGAAGCCAAAAATATGGAAACAATTATTTAGAGAAGAATACAGCAAAATGATATATATGCTTGTGTTTTGCATCTTAAGGTAAACTGTACTTTTTTGTTTCCAGATGGATATCCCAGGCAAATATATTGACCCAGAAAAAAGAAAGCAAGACCTCCGAGTGATGTAAACAATCTTATATGTAGAAATGTATAATATTTTAGTTACATACTTAAGTTACCATGTTAATTCCAGTGCTTAACAATTGTATTGTGCAATTGAAGAGCAGAAGAAATGTTCTTGTTGCTTATGTAAAGAAGCTTTTTTAAAAGTCAGAAAGTGCACGACTTCTTTGATGTAATATTTGGCAGCCATTTTGACCTTGTTCTTTCTGCTACAGGGTTTCAATGTCAATGGCAACATTGTGCAAATAACAGATTTTAAATATGAATTAGTTTTTTATTCAAAGCAGTGTCACCTGCCAAGTCTGAGGTTTAAAATATCCCAGACATAATTTTTTATCTGGGTGAAAAGAAAGCATCTTTAACTATATTGTGATCTAGTAACTTAGAAGATTTCAGAATCCTATTTTGTCATACTTGGCAAAGATCTTTCCAGACTCAGACCAAACAAAGAGAACTGCCCTGAAAAAACTTTTTCCAAAATTATGAATTAGAATCGGATTTTTATAAATACATATAGTCATATGAACGATGTATTATTGCTATTTTCTTATTCATAATTTTTCATCATTTTTGCTTGTTCATTATTCACTTGTTTGCAAAAACATTTGCTAAATGAATATGGAGTTTGAATGGAGGAGGACAGACGGATCATGTGTTACTGCTGATACAAAACGACACACTGCAGACAAAATACCGTCAGTGCAAAGATACATTTCATATTCCTCCAAGGAACTGAACACAGCCCTCAAAGTTAAAGTTCAGTTGCTTTTATTGCCAGTCCATATAATATAATTGGTGGTTGCTGAGTCCACACTTTTTCTCTTCCTAAATTGTGGACCATATTAAGGAATACTTTTGTACATGTCAGATATCTGCAATAAAAGGCAGACATCTAGGTACAGCAACAGCCTTGTATTAATTTTGTAAATTGTGGGAATGAAGAAGAGGTTGTAATGAAGAGCAAGGCATCTCTTCTTCTTGCAGAACATCAGATCTGATTTCCTTATTAAATTACCTGAATTGGCAAATGGGACACCAAAGTCCTTTATCCAGAGAGCAGAAATGACATGGCAGTCAAAATACTGGTATGGAAGTAGAAATCAGAAAGAGTCTAACAGGAGATAATATAAACACATAAGAATGCAATCAGAAATTATAAGGCATGATAAAATATAGAAAGAAGGTACACAATGGGTAACAAGAAGGCATTCTGCCAACACATTAAGAGGAGGACCCAGGACAGAGCTGGCCCACTGCTCAAAGAGGAAGAAAAGCTAAAAATAGATGCCACCAAGTTGGTTGATGAATTAATGAATTTTGTTTCAGTCTCCACTAAGAGGATAAGAAACCTAGCATGGTATCAACAGCAAAGGGAGAAGTTTTCAGGTTAGAGAAGAAAAGAAGAAAGAAAAAAAGGAAAAGATGGCTGTCAATCAAATTAGATTGATTTTCAAATCATCTTTGAGTGCCAGACTTCTTCCCTGAGCACTCATGTAGCTTGATGAGAAATGTCAGCATCAACAGTGGTTGGCTCTGAGAGCTTGCAGAAGGATGGGCAGAATCCAGAAGCCTTCTGAAAGACCATGACAGTTCATAAACTCATGAGTTGCTTCTGACTTCTCTGCTTTATTCCCAGCTGGAAAGGGCATTTTGACATCTCTCAGGGCTCTTTTTAGAAAGCTTTCTCCCTCTTTTGCAAATAAAGTGGGTTTTGGTTTCCAGCCAGCCAGTCCTTCTCACTGCCTCAGGAATAAACCAGTTGCACTTGCCCACTTGAGCTTGATGGGAGTCAACTGCACCTCATTATCCCTGCTCAGAAAAATTCACCAAATTCTGGGTCATTGTTAGTCTTGGCAGAGGGTGTTTTTTATAAGAACAGGGGCATGACAGCACCAATCCTGAGGACACCAACCCTCATGTACGGTCAGTCATGATTCACAAGGTGCCAGAGAAAATAATTAAAAGTTACTTGAAATGACTGTTAGAGAGCATGCAGATTAGCTTCCCAAGAACTCTTCCGTTTGGCAGCTTCTCTGCAATAGAGAGTACATTTATCTGTGAAAACAATACGTAGAATAAAAAACATAATAAGGATTTATTTTGTTTTGTTTGCAGAAAGTAGAATCCCACTTACTTAGTGTATTCCTCCTGGTACTTCAGGAGTGCCCTGTGCATATATTAATTGAGAGGGGTATTTTTTGCAGTTTGTCACTTCTTCAGTGTATCCTGATAACTTAGAATTACAGTAGATTTATAGGCTATGTTTCTTAATATCTTTTACTTCTGACTTTTCATTTCTTGAACCTGCTGTATGCCTGCTTATGGTAAAGTTGAGCTGTATTTCTTCTCCTTTCCTGGAGTGCATTAGGAAGAGCACTGCAAGTGGGCAGAGGGAGGTGATCCTGCCCCTCTACTCAGTCCTGCTGAGGCCACATCTGGGGTTCTGTGTCCAGTCCTGGGCTCCTCAGGACAAGGGAGACATTGAGCTCCTGGAACAGGTCCAGTGGAGGGCAAAGAAGTTGATTACGGGACTGAAGCATCTCTCTTAGGAGGAAGGGCTGAGGGAGCTGGGGCCATTCAGCCTCGAGAAGAGATGACTGAGAGGGGACGTCATCAATATCTGTCAGTAACTGAAGGGAGGAGGCAAAGGATGGACCAGGCTCTGCTCGGTGGTGCAGGGCAATAGGACAAGAGGCAAGGGGCAGAAACAGATGCACAGGAAGTTCCACCTGAACATGAGGAAGAACTTCTCTACTATGCAAGTGAGTCAGTGGTGGAACAGATTGTCCAGAGAGGGTGTGGAGTCTCCCTCTCCGGAGATATGCTGGAACTGTCTGGACACAAAACCTGTGGCCTGTGCTCCAGAATGACCCCACTTGAGCAGGGAGGCTGGATCAGATGACCCACTGTGGTCCCTTCCAACCTGACCCATCCTGTGATTCTGTGAAAAAGTGATGACATATTTGATACAGCACATACTTAATACACTTCATCAGTGCAAAAAATGCCCATTATGGTTAACAAGTATCTGCAGCTACTCTAAATAACTTGAAATGTGTGCATAAACTGTAAAACTCATCATTGCACATCTGCAAAATTAATAATTCAGAAAAGGATGACTTGTAATCAATAGCAATATCACATAGGGAAGAAATATGCTGTGCTTTGGGGCACAAGGCAGGCACTGGCTGGTGGCTGGCTCTTCTAGGGATGGCTTGGATGTGGCCTGATTTAATTTCTGGTAAGAGGTTTTAGGGATAAAACTAAGCCCTGCTCTCACTCGTAAAAGCTGTTTCTACAGCATGTCCGTGCCAGAGAATGGCTTGGAAAAGAAGATATCCTTAATGAGCTCTACAAAGTAGTGCAAAATTATGGAAGAAGATTTGTCCTATAGAGACCAGAATTTAGAAAGAGTGAAATAGATCCTTTCACTTTATCATGATCCTTCAGTATGATGTATGTTCTGCTTTTTACTTTGTGCATCTGTTTAAAGTGGTCTTTGGACCGTGATGTATGAGGGCATGTTTCAATCCAGACTAATATCAGTACAATTCTTAAATGAAAAATTGTACAGGTAATCCTTATTGCACTGATGGTCAAACCACACACAGTTTTCCTGTTTCTTTTGTCCTTTTCCTTCCTGACATTTTAAAGAATTATTTTCCTAACTATATATTTGGAGTCACCTGCTTGTTGAAGTTTTTCTTCCCTGCTAGTTCTGGATGATGACAGTTCATTAAACTATCCTTCTACTATGAGATATCCTTCTATTATTATCTATTCTATACCTTCCATATGGAGATGGTTGGCTGCTGAGCAACTACTGTAGCTGAAATGGGGAAGAGGTGATGGAATTAACCTAGCCTTAATATTTTAAGGAGAAAAAAAGGAGACAGTGCGGAAAGTGCCATTACAACAGTATTTAGTGTCTATTTTTATTGACTTTTTAACACACACTCTTAAAAAGGCTGAGATATATATAACTGATTTTAGTATTTTTTACTGTGATCCTAAATAGTTCAAACTAAAAATATAGGAATTGCTGTTAGCTGCATATCGTTAATAAAATTTCTCCATCCTGTGTACAAAAAACCTCCAACCTACTTTAGAATAAATAAAATAGAAATATTTAGAATTCCTATTTATCACATTTTGGTGATGTGCTTTGACAACGTTACTGCATTTTGCTTATCATTCCTAGAATAAATTATCTATTTTACTTTTTGATTATGTTTACTCTCTAGCTCAGAATAAATTAGCTTTGAGGTGGTACTACCTGATTTAGACTCTATAAAGCAGGTTTAACATGTCTTTTTCTCACATGCCTTGTTTGCAGATGTGTGCAGAATAAAAACTTCAGTTCATGTACCCTTTCTTAATGTATTTAGTCTGCTATAGTGGCATGTTCTGTCTGTGGTAAGTAGCTCTGGAGCAGGACTTCTAAACACCTGAGGGTTTGCTCTAATGGAACATTCAATTACTTAAAAAATGGATTTAATTGCTTGCCTTTTGATACCAGCTGTATTATGCCTCTGAACATTTTGTATAGTTGTATCCTGTGAGTCTTTATTGCTGTAAGCCTTGTGCAAACCAGGATGCTTTTAATATCCCTTAATGATGTAGATGAAAGGGAGTGAGTGCATCCTGAGTAGTTGGGTTCTAGTGGAAGGTGTCCCTGCCCACAGCAGGGGGGGTTGAAAAGAGGTGCTCTTTAAGGTCCTTTTCAACCCAAACCATTCCATGATTCTATGATTATTTGAGTCAGATATTTGTGAGATACTATTTCTCATAATTCAGTGAAGTGAGTCTGTGTGTGGGGAGGGATAGGTGGAAAAAGTCATTGAAGTTAAATAAAGCACATGTTTAACCAGGGCATATTTAATCACCACTAAAGTTACTTCAGGTTTTACTGGGCACCATGTGCCTAAACTGCACTCCAGCAACTGAACCTGGGTTGTTTGATGGCTTCTCCTGTTGTGATGGTTAAAGATCTTGTTTAAGATGATCAGTTTTTCCTTGTCGCTTGATTTAAAGGTTGACTTTGGCTCCAGAATTAGTCCCATATGTTTTGAAATCGGAGCCTGAAAGCTGGTTGAAAGCCCATGTAAATCTGGTACCAGGTTGCTCACCTTTGACAAGGAGAGGCCACAGAGTGCAGTAAACAGTGCTGAAATGTGGCTGTGTGTGACAGGAGTCAGTGTACTCTAATTCTAAGTTATGAGACTCAGTGACAAACCATGTGGCCTACACTGAGTGTGCCTAATCTAACTTTGTTCCCCAAAATGGCTCTTTAAACTTACAACTTCACTGTTCATAAATAACATACACATTCTTAATCTAAGCAGAGGCAAATGCATGATATATAGCATATATTACACATAGCTCTTTTACTGCTGCTGTTAATGTTGCCAGTAAGTATTTATAAGGCAGTCTAATAATGGGAAACATTTTTCATTAGTCTAAATGCTTGCTTTTTAAACAATTGGTGTTCCAGTCCTTAATGTTTTAGGGTCTCCTTTTCTGGTGGTTATTAGGCTCTAGCCACCTAAATGGAATTGTGTCTGTTTACTTTAGGATAAGCTTATGCTACACTGGTAGGTGTTTTTCTTGTCATTAGAACATGAGTACTTAGGTTTTTATCTGATGTAATAGAAGTATTGGTTTTAGTAGTAGTGGCTTTTAATTATAAGCACTTGTATTATTGATATGTAAGAAGTAATTTAGGTAACTGTTCAATGCAAATTAAGAAGAAAATTGAAGTAAGTAGAAAATGAAGAAGAACAGCAATGCTTCCGTTTGTTGTAAGGTTTGTGACATCATTTTTCAGGAAAGAGTGAAAGACTGTTACAGCAGCCTGAGTTCTCTCATTTAACTGAGCAATTCAATGCCAGTGACAAGATTCAGAGAGTAACATGAAGATCCCAGGAGATTACTGGAGGACAGGTGATGGCTTATGTTGTGAAATTTCTCTATAAAAGAGTTTTATTAGATTTTCAGAGACAAGCTCAAAACCTTGTTCTTCTTGATTCCTCTTCTTCCTAGGAATTGTATAATGGTTTTGATTTGTATTCATCCACTGGAAAAAGTAACCATTCAGAAAACAGCACAATAGAGGGGGTTGAAAGTTCAGTGAGTGGCAGAATCTGTAATTTCCTCATCTATATGAAATCTGACCAGGGAAAAATTTATCTTGTTCTTGTTTCTAGAAAGAGCAATCTTGAAACACTGATTTTTGTCTTTAAGATGTGGATACAACGAAATGGAAATACCTCTGGTGAGACGGGGACTAGAGAAGCAGCATTTCCTGGACCAGGACTAATAGTACTCACAGATACTTGTAACAGCTGTGATAGACAAAAAAGATATGATAAATATGATACCAAAGAACACTGCTGTAAAAGTAACCTTGCAGCCCATCTGTCACAGAATCACATTCTAAGTGCCAACAAATACTCTTTCCTTCAGTTAATGAATCTTAAATTTGTTTGGTTTGGGTTTTGTTTGGTTTGGTTTTTCTTTTGCATCATTTTATAGTTGAGTCCATGTCCTCTCAACCAGAGGTAATCTGGGAACACCTGTGTTCTGAAGACCGTATTTGAGGAAAAAGTCCAGATACACAACAAAGCAGACAGACTTTTTCTAAAATAGGAACAACAGAAACTGGTTCCCTCTGTGTAGTTCTTCAAGGGTGAAATTTACCCTGACCTGAGGTCTTAAGTGGGATTTAAGTGCTGTCTGAGCCTTGAACTAATAAGCTAGAGAGGTGAAGGGGAGGTTTCTGGGTTTTTTTCCCTTTTTCCTGCACAAAAAGAAAGCAAAAGAAGCAGTGTGTTATAATTATTGTAAATGCCCAGAGGATACCACGTCTTTGAAAAGGCCAAAATGAAGATGCCCTCTGCTGATATCTTTTATAACTATTGTAAAGTATCTCTATTAGTAAATGTAATAGTTTAGCCAGAGAAAACTTCCAAGAAAAATTGGAATAAAATATATAGCTAGTTGGGAATGGGGTGACTGAGATACTTGCTAGGAAATGTGTGCCTGTATTAGGCTATGAAATCAGGATAGAGCCTGGCTGAACTTATTCCAGAAGTAAGAAGAGTGGACTGCCTCACTGAACTATGATCTGAACAAATCAACCACAGAGGTCTCTGTGTGTATTAAAACCCCAAAAGTACAGAGAAGTGAACAAATTATTCTCCTAAATATCATTTTCTCAAATAACTTTTTCTTCAAGGTGAAAGCAGAAGAACAAAGTGACTGTCATAAAATAATGAACAGAACTTAAGTTCAAAGTGACATAGAAAAAGCAGAGACTATCGTGGACCAAAGCAGGAGTATTAATAACATGCCAGAAGGAAATCTATTCTTAGCCCTCATCTGAAAAAAAGGACAGAAAGAGGTTCCAGTTCTGACCAGCACTGAAAATAAGATGAGAAATGTGAAATCTGTGGAAAGAAGTAATAAACCCAAATGCTGGCTTTAAATTTAGTAATGGACTGAAGAACTCAAAACAATGAAGTGCACTGTGCTTTGTAGCTGCTTATTTTCACTAAGTTGTGTAGGTAAAAGTCTCTGATTTCACCACACTTAATTTTCAAAGACCCCGGAGCCCCCTGTTTAATTTAGCAGACTTACAGGTTTTGAATAATATCTCATATAAAATATCTCCATGGAGCTTGGCAGGAGATGCAGAAAAATGTTCAAAAACAGACGTTATTCTTCTGAAATCAATAGTTATACTCACCAACGAATTACGTTGCTCAAGATAATCTGTTTCTCAACATGGAGGAAATAAGAATCACAAGGATATTTTTTGTTGATCTATATTTAATTTAACAAGTTGGCACCCCAAGCATCTTCATAAATAGCTGCTGATAAATAAATCAGGGGCTGATCCAAAGACTACTAAGCGGAATAGAAAGACTCTTGTTTTGTTTGACTATGTTTGGATCAGTTTCTAAACCTCTTTCAGAAGTGAGATTTTTATTGTCGCATTAAAATTCAGAAAAAAAAAATCTGGTTTTACATAACCAGAATTTCAGTAGATGTCTCTGTTTTTGATACATGTATACATGGAACTGTTATTAATCTGTTGATATGTATTTCAGAAGTTCTGAGTGATGGATCAGATGCTGCGCTGTTAAATAAACAGAAGTCCGCTGTGTCTGATATTTTTATTGGGTCAGGTTGGTAGTAAAGTGGAAACATTTAGCATGTAAGACAAAATTTTGGTGAACATTGTCCTGACCCATAATTTAGGTTCCAGTTGTATCCAGATTATGCGATGGTAGAAGTCTTAAGTGCCTGATGTACAGGGATCTGGAAGAGCAATTCCTTCAGCAGCATCTCGAGTTTTTAAGATGGAGTTG
>VXAZ01004831.1:0-40095 GCA_013399875.1 Gymnorhina tibicen
AATAATAAAATAATAAAATAATTTTATTAATTTTATTAATAATATGCATTATTGAATACTTGACAAAATCTAATTTGCTCATAGCTGACAAATATAAAATTTAGAGGGCACAAATCCTTTACTTCAGATACTTAAGATATTTATAGTCTTAATATTTTAAACTTTATAATCATTCTTACACCATTTTTAATAGAGGAAAAGTATTACCTATAGTACTTACATACAATATCATTTAAAAATATGATATGAAAGATTTGAAGTATTTACAGTGTAATAAGTCCTTTCCTTTGCTCTACCAACAGCCAAAATTTTGTTTGCCAAGACCAAGTGTTTTGGACAGGTATTTTGTAGGTTTATCCTGGTGTAAAATTTTACAGTTACATTAATATCTTAAACCATGGTAGAGATAACCATAATAGTCTTACTTCAGGGAGTGTCCTGATACTCAAGTGACTGCATAATCTGAAACACTCAAATCTAAGAATTTTTCTTTTCACTAGCACCTCCAGTGGAGTATCATCATAACTAAAATCATAAAAAAACCCCAATAAAATTACACATCTATATAGTTCTATGTATAAATTTACTATGTATATTCTGTTTAAGCTTCTGGTTAGTTTTCTTCTTAATAGTTGTGTGACACTCATATACAAAAAAAGAAGATTTGTAAAAATATGTAATTTGATGTCTTTGCAGATTTTCAAAGTCATAGTCATCATTATGCTTCTGGCATTCTCACTCCAATGCACGTCTTTACAAAAATATACTCAGTTTATTCAATAGCCAAACTTAATTGAAGGACTCTGACTTGAAGACAACTTACTGAATTTACTGCATCATAAAACCATTTTCATATTCATATCTTCTATGGAGATGATTTTGAGATTTCTTTAAATTTCTCTTTTCCCTTCTAAAGCACTATGGACAGATTGTTTCTAACTGCCTGTTTTAATCCATTAAATTTAATGACATTGTTCCAGTTTTATATTGGTGTCAAGCTTCATTCTGGTTTTGGTTTTGTCTTTTTTTTTAATGTATTGACTTGTTCCTTGGTTCTTGACATGTTTAATCATAGGTCAACTCTGCCAGAACCTGGTGTTAAGGATAAAGAAAATACTTCCCTCAAAATTTTGCAGATTCAAGGCCTGACACTCTTTAAGTATTCCTCTTGAATTAAATGTAGCTGCACCTAATGTGAAAGATTCGTAGACTGCAAGCTTAGAATTTTACAGAATTTAACAAGCACAAACAAAAACGGTCTTATGCTAATAACATAACTGGGCTATCAGCTTTTGTGTATTGAGTCTTAGTTGAAATTATTTCATTGCTTTTTGTCAATACCAAGAAATAGTGAACAGTGTTCCTGGGAGACTGAAAATCTGAATATTTATGAATATGGGAACAATTATTAAGATAAAAGCATCTCTTTGCTGATCACAGAGTGCTCTCTTCGGGTAAAATAATAAAACAAAATAATGTTGCAACATAAAAAAGGCAGAGCTTGCTGAAGGTCATCAAATGTGCTGCAGGCATTGAATTTGATAGTCACATCTGTCCGTTTCCAAACAGAATTTAAAAAGGCAGATATTCTACCATGGGGCATATGTATAATAATACCACACACCTTCACTGGTATTAATTAATGTTTTCATAGTTCTTTAAAAGTGAAATATTAATCAATTTTGTGTAATAATGGATTACTTAATATTCTTGGGAATCCATGGGTAAATATTTGAATCTTGTTGAGAGAAGTTATTCTAAAATTGCAAGTTAAAGATGTCCATGACTTATCTGGCTCACTCACCTCTGCTGTCTTGAAAAAAGAAGCTATTTTAGTTTTCTCCTAATATTTTCATAGGCCAAGTAACCATGAGTGGACTGTTGTACATATTTAATTTAAAATTTTCCCTTCTGCACCATTTTAGTACATAATGAATACACAGAGCTGTACCAAAGTGATATCACTGGTCACTTTTTAATGGTGAGGAGAGTCTGACACAAAGACTTTCTCAAAAAGAGTTAATGGTTATTTCTAGTGAGTACAGTTTGACTTACTGCTGAACACACAGTATTATCTTAGGGCTTCTTTTTAATTTTTTCTTTTTATTTGCTCCTGCTCACTCTACACACTTTGCAAGATCCCTTTGCCCTGTTCTTCAGTTTTCCACCACTGTTATTATTGCATTAGTTACTGCAAAATTGTCTAAGAGTTTAAATCCATCTAGGAAATTTTAAGTTCAGTAAATGCAAAAAAATGTCCTCAGATCCTTTGCCCACATCTCCTACATGGGTGGATACATGTGGGTGACAAGCTGCTCTGCATTCTTTTGATCATCACAATTTCTGCATTCTTTTTGAGAACTTGTCCTGTACACTGTATTACTAATTATTACGTGGAGAGTTATAGTGCCTACCAGTAGGGTAACCAAGTCTATCTCAGGCAATAATGTATGGATTCTCCCAATATTCCTCTAAAAGCTATGTCTGTGTTACCCCATCTTACAAATGGGTGGTTGAACCAGAGAAAGGCAGAAAGTTTCTAATTTGGGGTGCCTTATTATATATGTTGACAACACACTTTTTTGAATCTTTCATAGAATCACAGAATATCCTGAGTTGGAAGAGACCCACAAGGATCATCAAAGTCCAGCTTCTGGCCCTGCACAGCACCATCCGCAAGAGCCACACCCTGTGCCTGAGAGAACTGTCCAAACACTTCTTGAGCTCTCTCAGGCTCTCTCTCTTCCCTGGGGAGCCTGTTCCAGTGCTCAGTCATCTTCTGGGTGAAGAACCTTTTCCTGATATCCAAACTAAATCTCCTGTGACACAGCTTCAGGCCGTTTCCTTAGGTCCTGTCACTGGTCACCACAGAGAAGACATCAGTGTCTGCCCCTCTGCTTCCCCTCTGTACTTCACTACAGTTTAGCTTGTTGTGTTCCAAGTCCAACAGTTGTGGACTTCAGCTGTTGATACATGAGCTCAGCAAACAACAAGTTTGCAAATCATTCCCTGCTGGTTCCCCTGGCAACATGTGAACTATAAGGCAATGTTGTTTGGGGTTTTTTTCTATGTAATTGTTTGATTTGGTCCTCGTGGAAGAAGATAGACATAGCAAGAGGAAAAAAAATGTTAACATGAACAAACAACATAATTTAAAAGCTTTCTGAACAAATGTTTTCTTCCATTTCCATTCTGCCTATTGTGTTGATGGATTATTCTTTTTATCAAAAAGCAAAATATCCCATTATAAGCCATTAGAAGTATTTTATAAATACAGTGTGAAAATAGTTGATATGCTAAATTCATCAGTCATAAATGCATACCCAACCAGCCATAAATACAGCTACACTCAATAAAAAAGATAATAAATAGCTAAGAAGTTCTTAATCGTAACTTCTCTGGAGTTCTTCTTTCAGTCTCTTTTCTGTACTGATGATGTTAGAGTTGCAGTTGTCCAACCAGGAAATATAAGAACTTCCTTTTCCAGGTAAAGGTGGAACTTCTTGGTTAGGAGTAGTTGTGTTTTTAAGAGGGTTATGAAACCACTAATTTTGAAACATTTGCTTAGAATTCAAAGGTAGTTGTTATTTCTTTTTCGACTGCTAGTGGTGTCCTAGTTTGTCAAAGGAGTTTCATTTCAGTATAAGGCACTTTAGAGGTTACACATAGCCCAGCAGTAACATCTAATCACCACCATCCAAATATATAGTCGGTATACACATCTGTCCAGATGCATACACATGGCTTCTGGGATATTCCCTATGGATATTGTTTCCTTAGGAGCAAAAAAATTCTCAGGGAGATCATCTCTGTTCTCCATGTGTTAGTGCAAGGTTCTGGTGAAGAGAGACCACAAGACAGTGCATCCAAGGTTTTAGGTTCCACAAAAAAATGCTTATTGGATGAGGCAGAAAGGATTACAGAAATGGTTACACCAACTGCTATGTCCCACAGCTATTTATAGAACCCATTAAGTTCTGAACACACTTCTTTACCTGTTCAAGAATTTAAAAGACACAATTTCTGCCTCATCTCGGCAAGCAGACAAATCAGGAGATAGAACAGCCCAGGACAGACTTGCCCAGTTACAGCTTAAGCATCTGGTAGCCTACATTTGATGTGAAAGGATCACTTAGGTGGAGTGCATGCTACTGAAAATCATATAGTATTCTTGACATGTTCATTTTACAGTTTCATTGCAGTAATTTAGGTAGAGAGAAGGTCATTTGAAAGTCTGCCTTTCTGTGACCTTCATCAACAATACATGAAAGAGACTTATGAGTCTTGTCTGACACTTATATGATAAATGACTAGCTCAAGTATTAATACATTTGTAAAGAATTTTGTTTTGGAGTTGCCAGTTGATATATGCAAAACTACTGCAAAATATAATTTAAGGGTTTTTTCTCTGGATCTCCTAGAATTTCTTCTCTTTTTTTTTAACCATATGTCAAAAGATCAATGCATTTAAATAAAATATTCTACACATGCTGCCTCTTCCCATTACAGTGAGCAATACATTAAAGTTTCTATGAGTTGCTGATCCATCCTGTAGAAGAACAAATTCTTCCATAAGCAATATGATTACTTTTTTTTCTTATTTATGATCCAAGCAATCTGTCAGTTTGAAAACTATGGAGCTAAGTCAGCAATAAAATTATATAAATATGTACTTATTTCTGTATTTGTTTAACATGGGCATTATTTTTGGTAAGATTTTTCAGTTATTAATTCTAAATTGGTTAGAGTCAAGGACTGAACACGAAAGTAAGAGTAGAAAAGAGGAAGGGAAAGAAGGATATAATTGTTTATGAAGCTATGTAGGAAAAAATATGATGGAGAGAAAGTATAGAAGAGCACATGGAGGACAAGAACACAATGTTTCTGGGATAAGGGGAATTTCCTGCTGACTGAGAATATCAAAATCTCATATAGGACTCCTGTATGGATAACTAATGCTACATTACATTTAGTAAATTTTTAATTATTTTTTTAATAAAGCAATGTTGACACCTTGATTGCTTTAATTTAAAATGTTAATTTTTTCTTTCCTTTCCTTAATCTGAGGATCCTTTGCTGTGTGTAATCATCCTGTCATATGAAAGACACAAACTCTGAAGCCACATCAGTACTTTTCTTTAGAAGAAAATGGTGCAAACTAAACTGATACAGAAAAGTTACAGTGCTCAAACTGGGCTCATTTAGACCCACTGAGAGGCTAAGAGAAGGATAACAGGTGTGAGTTGATATCTTTACCATAAAATATTTCAGAATCACATGTAAAAACTAATTCAGAACTAAATATAAGGAAGAGTATGAAATAAAATATCTTGTGAATAGCATTTTTCTTGTATTCATTTACACTTGAAGATGTTCTGAAAAGGAAATATACACTCTGCTTTTAACCATAGTCCTGCTTTTCCAATTGATATAGAGGAAAAACAAAACAAAACAAAACAAAACAACCCAAATAAGTTGTCTGGAAAGAAGAACGTGAGTCATGGATTAAAATGAAAGCTATGACACATAGCACATTCCTTTAGGTTATTGTTATAACAGTTTTAGGATTCCTAATATTTCAGGTTAATGGGAAAGGAATTCAAAAAACTGTAGATTTTACTTGCAATAGATTATTCACACAATGTTCTCAGTGATACACCATCATGTCTTGCACCCAAGAAGAAAAGTAGAGCTCCTTGAATAAGTTTCTTGTCAGTGTGACCTACTACAATTGTCTATGACATTAACTGTCTGAAAACGCTTATAATTTTCTATGTAAGAGATATTTATATAGTTGAAGATAGTATTTGGAAGCTTAGAATATTTTCGTGAGGGTAGACCTCATCTTAAGATAAATATACAGATAAAGCAAGCATGGGTTTATTCCCTCAGTCAATAAATGTGTATTTCCATAAAGTCAAGGGCACTGAAACATTGGGTCTGTGCCCTAGAGGTCATAGGCAGTTTGGAGCTGCAAGACTGCAGCCTGGATGCCAGTAGTGTACAACTGTGGAAAAAGTGGTTAGTCTAGTCAAGTCCTTTGGCTCTGCCTGTGAGCAACGCCATGGAAAAATTCTGCAGACCCCCTAGGGGTGATCTATCACTTCGGTTATTTCTACTCCCCACTGTACTTACATGTCTAGCTCATGACCTAAAGTACGAGGATTTTCCCTCTGTCTTTTTTCTTCTCCCCGCCATTGCTTGTATCTATGTATTTTAACACTAGAAGGGACTATCAGGATCACCTAGTCTGAAATTTTCCTAAACCAAAAGACCTGCAGGTGTCAAGCCATGGCTACTTTGAGTCAAAGCAAAACGTTTAGAAACACTTTCAACCTTGAAAGAAGTTTGAAAGAAATGGAGAATGTACAGTCTGCACTAACTTTTTACTACAATACTGAATGATAACTCTCATGTAATCATTTCTGATGTCAGTGTTCAGTTTTTGACTGATTGCTTTTCTTACCTAGCAAATGGAAGAGCCTACTATTATCAGGACTACTTTTTAGGCCCTTTAATACTGTGAACAAGTCATCTTTGATATTCCACTAAAAAAAACCTAAGACCAGCTTTCTGTATTTCTTCACAGACAGGCAGACCTTTTGTTAATATCATTAAACTGATCCATCAACTTGTAGAATGGATGAACAGTTTGTGTAAAAGAAATCCCGAAGTAATCATTTAATTTCTACACATTTTGCGTATCTACTGTTTGCCAAGCCACACTGTAAAGGGAATGTATGTATGATTTGTGTACAGACTGGGGAATGAAATGCTGGAAACAGTGCCATGGAAAGGGACACGGGGGTCCTGGTCAGAGGCAAGCTGAATACGAGTCAGCAGTGCCCTGGCAGCCAGGAGGGCCAACCCTGTCCTGGGGTGCATGAGGCACAGCATCGCCAGCCGGGCAAGGGAGGGGATTGTCCTGCTCTGCTCTGCACTGGGGCGGCCTCATCTTGAGCCCTGGGGGCAGTTCTGGGTGGTACCATGTAAGAAAGATATGAAGCTATTAGATACCATTCAAAGGAGGGAAAAAAAGATGGTGAAGGGCCTTGAAGGGAAGCCACATGAGGAGCATCTGAGGTCACTTGCAACCTGGAGAAGAGGAGCTGAGGGGATACCTCATTGCAGTCTGCAGCTTCCTCATGAGGGGAAGAGGAGGGGCAGACACTGATCTCTTGTCTGTGGTGACCAATGACAGGACCTGAGCAAAAGGCATGAAACTGAGTCAGAGGTAGGTTTAGGTTGGCTATTAGAAAAAGGTTCTTCACCCAGAGGGTGGCTGGGCACTGGAACAGGCTCCCCAGGGAAGTGGTCACAGCACCAAGCCCAAGAGAGTTCAAGAAGCAGGTGGACAGTGCTCTCAAACACAAGGTAGGATTCCTGGGGCTGTCCTGTGTAGGGCCAGGAGCTGGACTCAGTGATCTTTGTGGGTCTCTTCCCACTTAGCGTATTCTGTGATTCTCTGACTGTGTGAACAAATAAACCTGTTTAAACACCAGATTAATTTTAAATACAATTCTTTAACAAATATAGCTGGGAAAAAACTTCTGTGAGCCAGACCATTGGTGGTAGAAGCTGGTTTGTTTTCTCTACTTCTGTAGTTCTAGGGTGATGTACACCACCTTGGGGATCATTCCCACCCGATTTCCGTATTTGCACAGAATTTCTGAAAGTTTATGTAATGTTAAATGATTAACCAAATCAGACACTTCCAAATCACGTGTGCATCACCGCATCACTAGACTCTATCCTCACACAACATAAACTGTGTAAACTTCATTTATCATGCAGTGAAAGTACAAGTCTGTGAGCGCTGCTGACAGAATGGTAATATGTTTGAATGCAGCCGTTCTCTAATCAAACAGTGGAGAAACCCTGGGGAAAAAATTAGATTGAACATTTTCCATTTCAAACTGTTTTTATACACTTGTCTCACAGAATACCACATGAGGATGGGAGCCCTTAGAATTTATTATTATTGCAAACACTATTACAGATGTTTTCAAAAAGCCAGAAATGTGATGGCTGCATATAATATGAAAATGACCCTTTCCTCATTTTATGCCAAATTTCTAATTGACACTTTTCAGTCACGATAAATTAAAATTGCTAAATCCATTCCTGATTCATGGACTTCATTATTTATCTTTTAACATTTGGATTTATAGGGAAAGAATCTGTTTTTCTGTACATATTAACCTAATTTAGCCAACTAGCCAGAAATTAATTTGTTATAGTCATAAAACCTTGACAATGAACCAAGTATAGAATGTTCTCATCTCACCTGCTTTAATAGCATAGACCTGCAACTTTTAGTACTAGCAAAATACTTCTGGAGAAAAATTAAACTGTGATAAAATGCATTATGTACCTTTTAAAGAGATAATTCTTTCAGGATGGATGCTAAGACTCATTGATATTGTGCATCCTGGCATTAAAATTTTTGATTTAATGGTTTTCTTGGGAAGGCACTTAACTGACTTTTGTTTTTCTTTAGGTGATCACCTCCCTGGAAGTGCTGATAAACACTTCCTAAAGACATATACTATTGGCTTGGCACTGTGATAACAAAGGCAGGGTCTTTATAAAGTTTTCAGGCAGAACTGCATTTTGTAACATAGAGTTACAAAATGCACAATTCAATGTTGGTGTACTTCCACGTAGTAAAAGGTCCTCCCAAACACATTAAACATTGGTCTTTCTTTTTAGTTTCTTCTTTTCTTGGTAGTCTGCACTCTCTTGCTTGCACATTTGTGTAAACATTCACCCTTTGCATAGCTACACTTAAATATAGTCTAAAACTTTTTTGGTAATTCAACTACAAACAAATCTTCCAGATCTCTTTTGAGAGAAGGGTTATATCTAGCAGCAGATGGAAGCTGAATCCAGGCCTGAAAGGGTTTTGAAATATTTTTTACAATGAAGAACTAATAGGAATCTGAATGACAGTCATTCATGAAACAATGAGTGAATTGTCAGTGCTATTCTTTTGGGAAATTAGAACCAGAGAGTACATTCACTTTTCATATTTGATAAAGGAAAAATCATGCTTCTATTGTGAACTCTATGGAAGAATAAAAAAATTCCACTTTTTGCTCTCAAAAAGCACAATTCTTCTATTCTCCTTACTTAATACCAAGTTATATTTAAGCTGTGAACAGCCTCCTTTTCAGTGGATCAGGAATGAATTATATTTTGGAAGCCCACAATAACTTCCTGTAGTTAAGCTATAGGTTTGGAATATATTGGAAATGGAAATTTCATAATGGAAAACTCGGTGAAGCTCACTTGTCATTGAAGTTCTCCTATGGAGAATGAAAAACATTGATGGGATACCAGAAACATGTAGGAGTTTAATGTTTCGCCACAGTGAACACTGGAAGGTTAAGGAGTCAAGAAACAATAGTGACGTGATGCAGCAGGAATGCTGAGAGATGTCTTCTGTTTGCTCTTATCCCAAGTCTTTACCTTCATTTTGTCAATAAAACATACATTTGTCAGTGATGACACAGCTTAATCTTTAATGTGTTATTTAACAAAAAAGTCCCAAATAAACTCATATTCTTAAAAGCTGTGATGTGTTTTACCCACTTTTTGTGTAGCTTAGAAATTAAAAATCTAGGACAGATTTACAATGTAATGTATATTCCATTTACAAGTACAATTGTGATTTAGAATTATTTCTCCTCAATTCCACTATACATTACTGCAGTACTTGTTTCTATCTTTTTTTGGCTGTGTCAAGTTTTTTTTATCCTAGCCTGCAGACTTCTCAGCATGGTTCATATAATACTGATGGCTGAAGATTTGTTTCGGTTTGGTTTTGCCTCTGGATGTTTTTATCAATTGTAAAAGCTTTAAAGATGTTCTGGAAGCTAGTTACCCAGGCTGATACAAAGCATATTGTTCAGTTATATTATTATTAGTAGTAATAGTAGTACTACTAAGCATATAGTAATTCATACCACATTCTTGTGTACTGGTGTCACTGTTTATAAGCTGGCAATATTTTGTGACGGGCTTGGGATCACCCAGAATTTCTAAGAATGAGGTCTCATTGTAATATGAAAGATGTTTTCAAAATGAGAGATATTTTGAAGGCTCAGAACACATAGAATTATTTAACTGTATTCCTTCCTAATGTTCTCCAAGAAGATTCATAAGTAAATACAAAGACAAGAGGATCTCATCTTATATTGCTTTGTTGTTCAAGTTATTGTAAATTTCCTTGGAAATTACAATTGGAAGTTATCTCAGGTAACTTTAAAGCTAGACTGTCTCTTTAACAATAGCATCTAGTACAGTACAACAGATTTTGTAAAAGAAAGTACTCAGAAATAAACAGAAATTATGACATTGAGAGAACTTCTGGATAATAGGAATAATCCAGAATTTCTGGGACATGAGAGGTAAAGCATTGCTTCTTTTTATAAATTTTCTTTAAGATTCTATATTAGGACTAAATCTAGATGTGAATATTTATAGCAAAACTTTCATTAGAGGAAAAATCACACAGAAATGTCTCCTTTTTTTTTCCCAAAGATAATTCTGTCATCTGTTAAAAAAAAAAAATCTGTCTTACAGGTTTCATTTAGGCAGAAATTAAATTAATTAGTGGAGCACAGTTGAAACTATTCAGGTTTCTTTCCTGTCAATTGCCTTCTATTATGAATGTTTTTCATCAGATTATCTGGGAAGTAAAAACAAAATTGAAATAAAATAAAAACTGTGAGATCCATTCCCTGATTTAATCACGATGAAACAAATAAAGTTAATTCACCAGTCTAGGTGTCAGTAAACTGGGATATGTGTTGAATCTTATCTTACCCCAGCTTCTGGCTACAATATTAATTAATGCATAGGAATTGCATTGAAATGTATTGTATTCCCAATATCTTTTATAACTATTTACAGGGCACTTCCAGAGTTTTAGAATGGCTTTTAAAGAGGGAAAAAAACTGCTATTCTGCTATGAGGAATCTGCAAATGGATTTGACAATGACTGACTGAGGAAAGTGTGGATGAAATGGAATTCAAGACAATGACCGAGATGATGTTTTAATCATTATTTTAACCTTCCTTTTCTCAAAAGTATTGCTTTTTTTACCATTGCTGGATTCAACAGGAAGCAAGAGTCAACTTGTACTAGTTTGAAAGCAAACTAGTGAGAGAGTCTAAGTCAGAAATACAATTTAATAGGAAAAATAAAATAAATGCAACAGTACAAAAAAAGAACAACCCACTGACAAAGTCAGAGCACAAACCTGACCCCCTGACAATCAGGGGGTTGGTAACAGCCCAGTTAAATGGTGACTGCAGTCCTTCTGTTGAAGGGTCTGGTCTTCCTCTGAAGGTCCAGCAGTGGTGTAGGAGGGTCTGGTCCTCCTCAGAAAGTCCAGTGGTGTAGATCTTGTCCTGTGGGATCCCAGTAGGTAAGGCTGCCTGTGCTGTTCCAGGCCCCAGATTTTATCCTGCTGGGAATGCTTGGCTCCTCCCCCCTGGGCGGAGCATCTCACAATGGGATGGTGAGTCATGAGGCAAGGCATTGTTGGCCCCATTAACAGAAGCTAGTCCAGAGGGAGGAGGCAAGGAGCATTGCTACACCTGGTCTCAGCAGCTCATGGTAATAGAATACACTGTAACCCAGGACACAACTGAATTCAGTGGGTTCTGTAGAAGTAAATGTTAAAAGAGGTATCTTAAGCTAGAAGAGCTGAGGTAAAGTCATAAATATAAGTTATTCTGCAGGAGGATATAGAGAAAAAATGCAATTGGAAAGAATAAAAGTAGACTCAACTGATTTAATTGCCTGAAGCAGCAAAGAAGCATGGGGAAAAACATATGAGACCCTGTGTGAGGTATGAGAGAGAGATTGTATAAAACACTGTTTGCAAAAACCATAGAAGATCTTAAATCTCTAGCAAAGCTTAAGTCAAAGCAGTGAAAATAAATAATGTGCATCCCTGATGTCTTTCAAGGGAGCAGAAAGAAGAGCAAGACTACTAAACTGTGTTTCAGATAACTAACCAGTACATGCAGTTGCTTGTTAATTAACATTCTGATATTTGGATAAACTTCTGTGAATTTAGGAAGAAGAATCAAATCAGTGCCGTAAGTCATCCTAAGAACTTTGTGTTGACCTTAAATGACGGGAGGCCCCCCAAAAACGGCCGGGGCCAAAGAGCAGAGAGAGCTGCTGTTCTGCTGTAGGTGTTTATTGTAGTTCCATAGTTTTCTGAAGGCAGGGTTTGAAGGGGTTAAACGCGAGAGCCATGCAGCAACAGCAGCGGCAGAAACAGGCAAACAGCAAGCTGTCTCAGTTGTAAAAGTTCAAGATGGAGATTACCAAACTTACAGAAACACTCACTGTATTGTTAATTATCCAGTAGAAGAGGTACGCGACTCTAGCTTTTCTTTTTTAACCTATCCTGTTCTAATTCTAACAGTCATAATTTTACATAAGCCTTACATTGGAATTACTCAGATTTGCGTGGTTTGCTTCTATCAATATTTTTTGTTTATGTAGACACTCTATCTAAAAAACGTGAGCAATATAGTTCCATCTATGTTTTGTTTAAAGTAGAGAAATTCTGTGAAAAACAAGACTCCTGCAGTAGAAACTGCATACAAGGTCTCTTTTCTGCAGCTTTTAAAACTTAAGGCACTTAGCATATTTTTCTACTAAAAGCTAAAATTCTATTTTTCTACTTCTCTTTGGTATGACTTCATGTATCTCAGCTTGTCCATAGGCCCTAATTCAATCCCTGTACCCAGATTCTCCTCTGGGCCTGAATCCAGGGGAGTTCTCACTCCAATACTTTGTATTTGTGTCTGTTCAAAACATGTAAGATGGATGTGCTTCAAGCTCAGGCACAGACTGCATGTGAATATATACAATACATAATACATAATATTATGTAGTATGTCGTACATATATCCATATATAACCTGACATTGCAGCAGTATTTCCTTTGAATATTTTTTATATTCTACCTCCAACGCTGATTGCCACTTTCAGATTGTGCTTAAATCTGTCCAATATGCATACCTTTAATAAGATTTACTTACTATATAATTCTGGCATCAAAAGCTCCTAATACAAGTCAAAGTGTCTGAGAATGACTCTGAGAATGAAGAGTCTCTGAAGAAAAAGTTTATGCTACAAAGTTTCCATTTCTTGAAATCCCTCTCATATTTTGGTAATATACCTGATATTTAACTTTGTACTTCTAGTCTGGCATGTGCTTAAATGCCTTCTTAAATTAGTATCTTCAAATGTATACCTTATCCAATACCCATGGCCATGCAAAAGCTGTTTCTGTTTCCTCTTTCTTACAATTATTTTTCTGTTCTTCACAAATATAACCTCTCCTTTATGTTGTTGTAGCAATTCTCTTGACTACAGCCGCACTTGCTGCTTTTCATGAGAGAAGTCAGAGAGCACTAGACTCTTATACTGCCTATTACATCCTCCTATTGTGCTTACAATTAATATAATTTAAATTTAACACATCCATAATTCCCCAGTCTAACAGATGGTCCCCAAATCTAACAGATGTCATCTTATTTATTCACTACCTGATATAATATTTGTGACATAATGATTAGCTTCTGTGCAAATAACTTTGATGTCAATAACAGAGAATAAAGATTTAACAATAGGAAGAAGAAAAAACCCTAGACCCACAAATATGTTATTTCATCACAGAATCATAGAATGGAATGAGCTGGCAATGTGCGCTTACAGCCAAGAAAGCCAGTATTTTCCTGGGCTCTCCTGTGAGGAAAGGCTGAGAGATTTAGGTTTGTTCAGCCTGGAGAAGAGAAGGCTTCTGTGTGACCTAATTGCAGCCTTCCAGTACCTGAAGGGAACCTATGAGAAAGATGGAGGGAGACTATTTACAAGAGCATGTAGTGACAGAACAAAGGGGAGTGGCTTCAAACAGAAACAGAATAGGTTTACATTGGATATTAGGAAGAAATTTTTTGCTGTGGCAGTGGTGAGGCACTGGCACAGGTTGCCCACATAAGTTGTGGATGCTCCATCCCTGGCAGTATTCAAGGCCAGGCTGGATGGGGCCCTGAGCAACCTGGTCTAGTGAAAGGTGTCCCTGCCCATGGCAGAGAGGTTGGAACTGGATGGTTCTTCTGCATGTATATTAAAGACTAAGAACTGATTCAGGAACTTGTTCTAGTTTAGACAATTCATGCCAGCACATCATGAAAGTTAAGTTCTGTGGAATTAAAAGCTTCAACTTTACTGAAAGGAGGGATAAAAATGAAGCAAAAAAAGAACTGAAAATACAAAGGAGAAATAAGTTGTCAAGAATGTTTTTCTCTTCTTCTGTTCCACTTGTCTTTGGGATCCATTTTCAGGGCTAATTTTAGCAAGTCACTTTAAGTTACAATTATTTAAAATGTTCAGTATGTATATAGTACTTTTAAAGTGCAGTCATTTGGAAGTGATTTTCTTTGACACTATGGACAAAACCAGAAATAATGTATTTCTAAGGAGACAAATTATATGATATGTCTATAAAATATGAAATATTTATTTAATGTTCAAAATCACATCTTTTGTCCTGCAAAGATTTCTGTCCTTGTTGAAACTCTCCTGGGTAGTTATGGGATTGAACAGGAAATGCCAAATCCTTACGCAATAAGCTGGCAATGACTTTTTTTTAATCCGTGGAATTGAAAATTACTCAAAAAACACTTGTAAGGAAGTTATATTTCTGCTGTTTAGGATAAATTTATTTTCTGAAGAAAATAATTATGATGCTTTATTTTCTTATTATTTTCATTTATTTATTTTGGCACTTACCCAAAAAATTTAACTTCTAAGAAAGGATTTATTTCATTTATTAATGAAAGGGATGGATGGGGTTTTATTTTCTTGTCCTGTAAAGTCTAACCTGCTTTCTGTTTGCCTGTTGCATGTTTTCTGGTCTGGGGCCTGAGATTTTCATGTTTTCTGTGAAAGAAACTTGCAGTTTTGGAGAAACACTGGATTATCCTACACAATGTGCCCAGAGAGACATCAGTCCCTCTGAGTAGATTTAGGAATAAATTCGTGAGGTAAACCTTTTTTAAGGAGGAGTTTGTGATTAGAGATTGCAGACATAGCACCATAGGTACTGATATAGAATAATGGAACTAATGATGAAACTAATATAACACAATTTAATGTGGATGGCACAATTTGGCTTGGAAAGATCTAGATCCCTTAATGGGCTAGCTAACACCTCTTGGCTTTTTTTCTTTCTCTGGCTCCATTAATCTAATAACTTTTAGTATTCTTCCTTTCTCCTTTATGTGTTTCATATACTGTATTCATCTTTTATCCAATATACTACTTTACCCTTCGCTAGTCTCTGTTTTAAACTCTAAGTAAGATATTGCTGGCAAATACAAGGGTAGTATCTTTTATTCAGACAAATTCCTTCACATATCACCTTCATTCGGTCCTCCACCAGAGAACGACAATAATAATAATAATGATAATGATAATAATAATAATAATAGCAATAGCACTTCATATTGCTCTCGCTTTATCAGATAAGCTTTATTGCTTGGTGTTGCATGCTGAGTGCTGACAGACATCAGGAACTGAGCTTAGAAAATGTGTGAAATCACTTTGACACATATCTGGACAGACACTTATTTAGAGTGTTTTCTTTGCTGTAAAAAACTTTTTATGGAACATCAACTATTTGAATATTTTTTTATATAATAATTTGTTTTCTGGTATAGCATGATGTGGTCTATATACTTATTTTCTTACACAAAAGAGTGAATGCACTGAGAAGTAATCTGTTGGTGCCACAAAGATATGTCACAACTCAGTGAAATTTACAGAGCTAAGGTAGGGAAACAGTGCAAGGTTGCAGAATACAGCAGAAAGATCTGGTCATTCTGCAGACACTTGACACACATGGCCTTTAAATACTGAAATCATACTTTTGTCCTATTGGCACCAGCTTCAGTAATCACTGAACCAGGGCCTACTTTTAGTCACTCTCCTTTTCATATGTGTGCATTATTTGAATGTCCTCTTAGAAAGCTTCTCAGTAAGTGTACAGGTAGTCTCATTGGTATTAACAGTTTTGTATTCTTCATTTGCTATCTTTTGCTTCTTAGTGAGAGATTTTAGAAATGCATACTAATGAGGTTCTTTTTGGTCCTCCATTAATTTAATTTTCTCTCTTACTCATAAACTTGGATTTAAAAAATATTACTATTTTTACTAAGCAAATTTTCTCCTGACGCAAAATAAAATACCTGTCTTGGTTTACTTCTATTTTCCTTAATCTGAAAAATGTCTAATCAGGACTGAAGGTTCAATTCTATTCTCTGTCCTCATCAATTTTAAAGCTGTTGCAGTGCCTTAACTTTATATGTCTTACTTAGTGAATTAAAGGCTTCAATTTTCTCTGTCATGTCTGCAGACTTGAGTGACTCACAATAGCCCTTAGGAAATGCTGAGTGTTTCTTATAAGCTAGGTAAGAGGAAATTTTGAATAGAAGGTTATGACTGAAGTCCCCAGCTCATAATCTCTAGCCTTCACCTATGTGTAGGTACAATGCTTTCTTCTCACTAACTAAAAGCTGGCATAGATCTTAGTTGCCATAATACTAGCAAGGTCAGTAACTCCAGACAAGAGGAAACACTTCATGGTAGAAACTTTTCTTCTTTGTCCGAGGAAGGCTTTCTACATCTTTTCTGTCCATCCTTCTTTGAAATTGCTTTGAAAGTAGAGGCTGTAATCTTGATTTAAAAGGGTATCTTGGACCTCAAACCTTCCTGTTTAATAAGATGTACTTTTAGTGGAGTAATTAGCTATTTGGCTTCTAGTATATCTGTAGCGCTACATCAAATACACAGGAATATCTAGTTCATGAATGTCTAGGTATGTCCAGGTATACAGAGGGTCAGGCAGGTTTTAGTCATGCCCAGATATAAATATTTGGTGTACCTGAGGAACTTCATCAGCAAGGGAATTCATAATGTGAGTTTTGAGGACTTATCCTTTTTTTTAATTGAATGCATCTACATCATCAGATTTTAATACCCTTTAGATAATCATCATTAAATAGGATTCTGTTGGGATGTTTTGAAAATTACTGCCAGTTTGCAATCACATTATTTAGCCTATTTAGGGGGAAAATTCCATAGCATTAAAAATATATCATAGCATATAATTTTTTTAATGTTAAAAGGACCATCTAGGGAGACACATATGTGTGAATCCCTGATATTCTGACATCTGTGGAGTCAAAGGGAATTTTATTGTATTCTGAGGTAATAGCGAGTTAGATGGGAGAAGAGGTAAAAGAGTAATGTTAAAACCTCTGATATATGGAGAGTGAAGTCAAAAGGTAACTAAAAAAAGTCCAGAAGTCAACAAGAAAATTGTCAGGCACTCATAAAATATTTTAAAAAAGAATTTCTAATGAAATTCTTAGAAAATTAAGATTGGATTAACAAAAGATCTGCTACAAAACATATATGTTATAGTACCAATAAAATGAAAAGATAGGAAGAATGATAAAATGAAAAAATAAGTAAGTGCAGAAACACAGAAAATGAGATACATAACAGAAATAGCAATGGGAAACAAGCGGTAAGGAAATGTTTTGTCAGCTTGATAGCCAGCAAAGTATGGTAGAGCAAATATTGTTACCACTGAGAAGTGCTGTCATACCAGTAAATACTTGAAAAGAATACATGCTTATGAAACAGAATTTGGAACATTCTTGGTTTAAACAGGCACTTTACTGGGAACTGTGTTGTCCTTAACTTTCAAATATGAAATATAATTGACTGAGAGGGAACTAATCAATGTCTACAAGTATCTGAAGGGAGGGGGCCAAAAGGATGGATCTAGGCCCTCCTCTATGGTGCCAGGCAATAGGGCAAGACGCAATGGGCAGACACTTCTGCACAGGAAGTTCCACCTGGATACGAGGAAGAACTTAACTGCATGGGTGACCATGCACAGGTTGCCCAGAGAGGCTGTGGAGTCTCCCTCTCTGGAGGATTCAAGAACCATCTGGATGCAATCCTGTGCCATGTGCTCTGGGATGGTCCTGCTTGAGCAGAAGGTTGGACTGGATGATCCACTGTGGTGCCTTCCAACCTGACCCATTCTGTGATTCTGTGATAATAAATACGAAATGCAAATAGCTGATAACTATGAAAGGTGTGAAAGACCACAAGACTAAAGCTCTCACCAATAACTGATGCACTTTACAACTAAGCTCAAACACTTGCCAACTTTAACAAACATGAGGTGCGCATCCTTCATGTAGGCAGGATGTCAACCAGACCCATGGGTGATACTCCTAGGAGCTACAGTTAGAGAAAGTTCCATGCAAGTTCCATCCAAATGGAGCTTCAGAGAAGGAGAGTGAGGACAGAGCCAGGAAAGCTTTGGCACAGTAAGCTGGGATATTCTCTTCTAGGAGCCTTTGAAGGGACAGAAAAATTCCTGTGAAAGGACACTGTGTATTACTCCCTAGGGGTAGTTAGAGCCACTGAGCAGGTAAGAACTTCAGATTGCTTTCCAGAAAATTCCTGGTGCCAATGAACCTCCTGTGTGGACAAAAAATATATGACAGAGGACAGAGAAAGACTGAACAAAATTTTCAGGCATAGTAGTGTGATCAGAGAGACACTTTTAATGTTTATCCCAGTGAAACACCAAAGGGCAAAAAGTACATTCTTTTTAGGACTAACTTCACCTAACCTTGGTTCTTTATCATGGATGTGGCTTCATAATCTTGCCACTTTAATTCTCTTAGAGCGGCAAGAGTAATAGCTTTTTTTAAGATATGTTTTATTTCATCCTAAAGTACATTTCTAAAATAGATACCCAAGAATGCCTGTTTCTTATGTAAATTGCTTCATAATAATAATACCACCCCTTAACTTTCTTTTAAACAAGTTTCACTCTGAAAATGTTAAACAACACTTTGATATTTCCTGATTATAAAATTCTTAATTTTTTTAAAGTAAAGTAAAGTGAAAAAAAATCTTAAAAGTCAAGAAAGTCACTATGCAGAGCTTGTGGATTTCACTAATGCTGACAAAAGCTGGTCATTTTTTAAGACAGAGAGCATGCTGTCAGAAATTTGCTGTTTCAATTAATCTGAAGCTTGTTTTATATAGCTTATATTTTCTGGTCATCTATATCTAAGAAGCAGTTAAAAACACTTTAGAATATACAGTCTTGTTCACGATATAGATGTAACTAATTTACAGTAAATCTACTTTCAAAAGATTCAGTATCTTTCTGTTTAGTCTATGCATTTCCTGTTTTGTGGAAAGATGTTTTTATTTCCCTGCTGATGTTTATGTACCTGTTCTGTAACTGTATTATGGTTTCATTGCTGTAATCCATTGGCTTTAATGGAGTTATTCTTTTCATGTAGTCATTCCCAGAGTTGTTCTTACACAAGTATAATGTGAAAAGTCTGTATGATTTCTCTTTTTCTATAACCTAAAGAAATCTTTTTATTCACTGTGCATATTAAGAAAAAAAAAGCATTTGTGGACAAAAAAGAAGGAAATCATACTATACATAGCAAGTTTGAAGGCGTGAACGGGTAATCAACTTTAAATCAAATGACATAGCTGCAGGAGGCACGAGTTTACATTCATGGATACAGTCTTCTTGCTCTGCACTCTTCCAGCATGCCAAAGTAGCTATGAGCTTGGCACAGGAAGCTGGGTTTGTAACTGCTTTGCATCACTGCACAGCAGTTGGAGCACTCTGGCACATCTGCCCCTTATCTGATGCAAATTGATGCAGGAAGTGAGACTTCATAAAAATGTCTCAGACTTACATTGGGAAGACCAGACGCAGAGTTGACATAAATACTTTGCTAGTGTAAATCATGAGTTCAGTAGAGCTGGACTGACTTACATATGGCTTACATAAATTTCAGATCTAGATTCAGATCCTGGGTTGTGAAATTATGAAGAGAAATAATATATTGATGAAAATCAACAGCAATTGCCAGTAGGAAGATAACTCAAATATAGTCTACATAATGCTAAATAATGACTGTTCGCATGGGCTGCCAAGACAAGGGGAGCTATGCCATGAAAAACAAGCATAACACACGGCAACCATGAAGGTTCCATCAAAAAAAACCATCCTTTTTTTTGTCTCCTGGTTATGTATGTTGCTAGCAATATCCAAAAAGCATCATTGCAGCAATGCTTTGTAAATATTCAGCAAAGAAATTCTACTCAAAGTTAAAATCCTGCTAGACCTTTTTTTTGCTTGGCATAGCATTCTAAAGACGGTTTTGCAAATGTTGTTAGTTTTGGTTTCATGTATTTTTTACTCAACTTTCACTATAGTACTTAAAGTGTTTACATAATGTCTGATCTTTCTTACTGTTCACATTTAACATCCTAATGATTCACTTGCACATTTTCATTGTTTGGGTTTTTTATCCTCTTCTGATAAACAGTATTTTATTGATTCAGCTGCAGATTTTAATGCCTCAAAATGTACAAATATTGCCTATGTGTTACAGTGTGTACTTTGAGGTTCCAATTAGACATTTTATGGATCCAGCTGCATGCTTTGGTGATCCAGTTGGATTCTTGATTTTCAATAAAACTGCTAGTCAGACTATGTTTTATGTTAATTAAAGTGATTACAGTATTTTGATAACCAGTTTGAGTAAACAAACTGAAAAACAGCCCCAACAAACTTAAAATCTAATTTTGTTCTTGTTTTTTTCTTCATAATATGCAATACTACACCAGAATTTGAAGGTAAGTCAAGCAATTTGCTTAGTTATAGTGAAAATACAAAAACAAGGCATCAGTTTGTCTTAAATATGCTGGGACCCATATGAATTCAGGCAGGCTGTTCAGCAGACTGCACTTTGCTAAGAATTTTGTAGGTAATTCAGGCTACCGAAAGACCTTCTGGTCTATCCTAAGCATAGAATTTACAAGACTTAAAGATTTATTTAATGTATTCAAGATATATCAATGGTGTCTCTTAAATATTCCATTAATGAAAAAACTGTCTTCTGTTTAGGAATTCTACAATGTTGGGTTACTGTGTACTACATCAGTCATCTAAGGGTTTCTATTTTAAGAATTACCACACCTTAAAATTGAATACATATTTACAGTTTGCTGTATGTTTTTGCAATCCACCTTCAGACTACATCAGTGTAAATGTTATACGAGAGACATACATAAAGATAGACAAGGGAACCGGAGGCATGGATATTTCTCTGCTTTGGTCACACTTAAGAATGGATTGTGTATACTCAGCTCCAGAGAACTGATCCTTAATAAAAATAAACAAATCTCTACGTCCTTTTCTTCTTTTGAAATATATCACACTCTACCACAGTCCTTTATTTCGGTCTGCCTATTAGACTAGCAAAAATGTTTCTTAAACTAATCATAACTTTGCTATAGCCCAAGAGAACCTGTGGAAGGTAGGTGTGTTTTAGCTCAGCTCAGTACTTAGCACATACAATCTGTGGATCCCCACCGGCAACACATTTTCTGTCATGTGGGTGTTTCCCTACAGACTACTGTTTTCAAAGAGGAGTTTCTTTAAGATACTTTATGCAAAAATTATGAAATAGATTAATAAGAATAATTTTATGAAGTGGAATGCATCAGGTGCAGTCACTTATTATATGATCATTTTTTTACTGTCTCACTAAATGTATGAAGGTCATAAACTTTTTGTTTCTTTCCTAATTTCTTCCCAAACTTCTTTCCTTTTATCCTAATGCCAAGGTTTTAACCGAATATTTCTGTCACTGCAGCTTATGAAATTCACACAATTATCACTATAATTTACCACACCACATAGATCACAGTCAGTTTTCTTTGAAGGGGCATTTCCTACCTTCTTGATATCTTAGTACTGACATTTCTATTTATTTCACAGCAACTCTTACTATTTGACCTGGGATTATGTCTCCTTTGATAAGAAGTATCTGTTGCTCTTCACCTGAAGCATACTTATAATTTGCTGTCATTTCTGTTGTGCATTTCCCTGAAGAATCTGAGATTCAGATTCACTCTTTACCAACATAGGATGTTATGGGTGCAGAAGCTTCGCTGATCCACATGAAAACTGAGTATTATATGAGTTTGGAGATGAAAGCTAAGCTCATGTCTGATTAGTTTCAGTTCTCTTTCTTTATGCATAGTGAAGTTTCTATTTTTTCCCCCTGTTTTCTGTTGCTGAAAAGTAGTTTCTAAATGCTTATGGGTAAGAATGCTTAAGGGTAAGACAGGCTTTGTATTTATTTATTCAATCTTTGTGAGTTTCTTAAACTTCTCTCATTTTTTGTCACAGTGCAACACTACCTAAGAAGTAAAAAAAAATCAGCAATGCATCACTGACCAAGGATCCCATGCTTTTATCACATCAAAGTATATAATTAATAGAAATTTTCCTAAAACTCCTTCCCTTGTGCTTTGGCAAGTTCCATAATTGCTGGTGGTAAAATACCATAGTGATACCAAACTTGCTGAATAAAGTTTTTCTATGCAGCTTGTATTGTAAAAAGTTCACGTGGAAATAGGGTGCTGAGAAAAGATAGTCTTTGTCCTACCTGCTTGGACAGTTAAAGGGATATCTTACAGAATTTTGCTGCCTTATGCCAGCTGTACAGACTTTCAGTAGGCATAAAAACTACTTAGATGTGAGAGTTATTCTACATGTGCTATTCTACAGATACAATAATATAACTACTAGTTATTCTACAGATGCAATTTACCAAAGATGGTGATTGCAGCTGGTAGAGGCTCTTGGGACCTTGCTCACTGCCTCACCTCCATAGCAGTTCAGGCACATTTTTCACTTTCATCTGTTTTGACTGCCCCTGGGTCTCCAATTCAGCAACTCCTAGATATTTTTATTTTTTGGCTATCTCTTATTCTGTTTCTTCAGCTCTTATTCCAGTTGTTTCTGTTATATTGTGTTTTTTGCTAACAGCCCTCAGGTATCCAGATTGCTACTGACTGGGCCAGCCTTGGGCTGCCCATCTGGGACTGAACTAGTATCAGCAACCTCTTTTTCCCCCTGGTCATGCTGCTTCAGCTGCAGTATAAATTCCTTGAGGTTTTCTCCAATACTGTGCATGCTCCTCTCTCAAAGCTCTTCATGTTCCCTTTTACTTAACTCTTGAAAAGCTCACCACGGGCTAGCTCATCGTATTCACATGGGCTTGCAGTGTCTCCTTCACAGTTTATAGTGTTCCCCACACAACATAATTCTCAGATAGAATATAGATGTTCAAAACCAAAGTGGATTCTCAAACTGAACAAATTGAAAACTTTACCATGGTTTTGTTCTACAAATTTCCACCTCATTCTCTGAAAGAGGCACTAGCTTGTATTTCTCTACTTGAACAGAAAAGCAAATTCTCACTGGTGTTGGTGATAGGCCATGATTCAAATTGATTGATGAAAGGGAGAAATATCATCAACAATGTCATTATGCCCACCATAACTTACAAAAAGGGTCATTCTTACACTCAGTGGTAGAAAGCCTATGGCTTTCCAGCCTCAGGCAGCTCCCTAGCATTTATGACTCCCACACAAGAGTCAATTTTAGGATTTGATGCAGGATAGTACTGGTCAGGAGGTTGACAGATGACATTCTGAAGATAAAACAACAAGGTTGTCTTGGACCCAGCTCCATGATCTAGTCTTCAGGCAATCAACTGAATCCCTGAAGATCTGTTGCAAGTGCAGCCAGAGTTGCTCTGAGGTGCTTAAAACACAATTTGTTGCCCTTACAGAATCACAGAATGGGTAAAGTTGGAGGGGACAACAGTGAGTCATCTGGTCAAACTCCCTGCTCAGACAGGGTCATATGAAAGCATATTGCACAGGATTGCATCCAGATGATTGCCCTCAGATGCACCAGGAATCTGGTTCATGATGTTCTTTTTAAATACTCTAGGTAATTCCCACATGCTCAGTGTTTTCTTTCTGAGTGATTTTGACCTTCATCATCAAGAAGTGAGTCCTCATGTAGTAAGTGATAAATAGCAGGAAAAAAAAAAAGAGGGAATGGTTTTATTGGTTTTGAGAATGGAAATTTTTTAACACTTCATTCTTTGGTTATAGGAAGATGAGAAAAGGTTAAAAATTGTTTTGAGGTCGAAATAATTATTTTGTAGAAAATCACTCCCCGACTGATCCACAAAGAGTGGTTTGGATATTGCCCTTGACAAAAAATATCTTCTTTGCTTTTGTATTTTTGTCCCAGACAGATGGAGACCAAAATAATAGAGAGAGCGCTGTTGTAGGGCTTTCTGCCAGGACTCACTTTTCAAGTGAACCCTGTGTAGTTCTTTATGAACAAATAAGCTGTAAGGGATGCTTCATTCAATTCCTATCACCTGAAGATGTCTCATTATCAGTGTTATGGGAAGCATTTCAGGAGACAGTGCTCACAGAAGTGAATCAGACCTGCATGGAATGGTAAGAACAGCAGATCTGTTTTCCTGCTCCTTGGATCTGGTTTTGCTGATTTTACAAACCTGACAATTCTGGCTCAGTGTTTTTGTGTCCTTCACTGCAGGACTAGATACAGCCTGTGGTAAATATGGATATTGTTTGTTTATTATCTGTGTGGATTATTTTGATTTTCCATCCAGTGAACCTGAGACAGGAAGAGAAGGAACACCAATAAACAGCAATGAGACAGTGTGCTGATAGCTTTAAATGAATTTTCTAAGGGCTAAGTAAGCTTTGAGATGTCTGCTCCATTCAGTAAAATCTGCACATTGATTACATCTCTGTAAATGTAGGATAAGTACAGTGTAAAGGTCAACAGATTAAACATGTAGTTTAATCAGCAAATTATGCAAATGAACATAAATGAAATATACCATTCAACTGTTAAGATCAGTAAAGCATGCAACTCTATTAGTGAAGTGTTTGAGTGCTGGCCATCTTAAATCTACACCCAATTAACTAAATTTTAAGAAAATTCCGCTGCTGGAGGGAACAGTTATAAGAGTTTATCAGCCAAATGTTTGGTCTAACCAACATTTATTGTGATGTACCTACCTAAAATATGGTGACAAAAATTTAGCAAAATTGGTAAAAAAATTGACAATAGTAACAACAACATAACTGCACCTAAGCTTTTTTCTCCATCACTGGAGGGTGAATATCAATTAGCAAGTGGTGAAATAATATGACCACTTGAAATATGGCAATCAGTGAGGTGGAATTTACAGACATTCAACAACCACTGTACACGGCTCAAGTAGCAAGTTACCTCCCAGCTCCTCATCTAGGTCAAAATCAGCAAAGCATTTAAGTACATCCATAACTTTAGGTGTAGGAGTAGTATCATAGATGTCTTTTGCTCGCCTGCTACTACTGATGTTATGGAAGTAGAGACCTGAGATCAGGGCTCAGTTGTGGTAACTGCAGTTCATCGATTTAAAAAGATACAGCCTCTATAAGACTAGCAATCTAGAGAGACAGAGGGTGTGTGGGGGGGAACATAGTTATTATTCTTTCTTCTTCATCTTCCTTCTTATTTTTTTATCATAATTACAATAATTAGGTTAGAATTTTGGATTACATCCCAGATATAATTACATATATGAATGGGTTTCAGAAGTTCATTGTTTCAGCAGCAGTGAACAGTGACCAATGAAGAACTGTTTATTTGTCTAGAAACAATAATCAAAATTTTCAAAGAAATAGTTAGAGTTCCTAGATTAAATGTCATGGAACAGACAATTTTTGTGTCTCTATGCCTTTTTTGTAATATTTTAGTCAATGTAACATTATTTTGCATGTTGGTAAGTAAACAGCTTTTATTTAATTCAAGTAACTAGAACTATTTTACAGGTTGAGCTTGCAATGGTATTTAGTTTGGAACAGAAACATGGTTTTCAATTAATTTGTCAATGGTTCCTGCTCATTTTGATTCAGTTCATATTAGGGAAATTTTTGGAGCACTGTTGGATTTCTTTCAGATGGAACTGTTGGAGGATGTCCTTCAGGGACACACCTAATGCCTTCCAGCTGCAAATGATGAGCATTTCCAGTCAGGGACAAGACTAAAGATAGTTTTTATTCAGCTAAAAGAAAAAGAGAGGGAGGGAACCCACTCTGTATGAGCACTGTGTAAACATTCGTTTCTCAGAAATTCTTTGGCTATAAAGATCATTTTCCATTAGTCATTGCTTTGTGCTAACAATATGTGTAATTACAGTTTATCAAAGTCTCCCATTCCTCTCCCCATCCTATTTTCCCTTAGCTTTTTGCTGTGAAATTCTTGAGGTGATAAATGATGCAACTTGATCAAGGATTTATAGTATTCAATAGACCAAATAAAGGCTCCTAAACTTTGGCATATACAGTTAGTATAAACGTTTAAATCAACATTTGCATTTTATTGACTGACCTTTGGTAGTCAGCAATTTCTGTTTGATGAAACAACTGAAAAATAAATTGCAACTTTCCATTGCAGATATATATAGAAAATATCTATTTAAAAATATGCTTTTTACCACTACAGATCACTTGGCTTGGGTGAAGAGTCACAGGGAAGTTCTTATTGCATCCATGACTCGTATATCTCCCTGTGTCAGAGCAAGGTTTAAGCATGAACCTGCTTCTCTCTTCTACATTCACTACAGAAGTATCCAAGTGCCTATCCACTTTAACAGTTCTAGTTCTCCCTTTCTGCCTCTTGAATGATTTCTCACTTTTAGGAATGTTTATCTTCACTCTGCAACCTTCTATACCTTGCTTATGGCATGTGTCTTGGTGAAGAAGAGTAGAGAGATTTCAGGGAAAATACCCTTTAATTTGAAACAGCAGAAAACATTTGAAAAAAAAAAATAAAATCCACATTCATCAATTGTTATTGAAGAACCCTTTAAAATATGTTTTTTCAGATAGAAAATTCTGTTTCTTATTTTGCATTTTAGGATTTTTCCCATGGAGAAGTAGTTAGACAAACTGACCCGTTCAGCCTTCACAAAAGATCCTTCCTTTAAAAAAATGCAATCAGGAGTCATGATGGTGATTAAAACAAATTATTTGAAGGATCAATTGCTTATTGGATGAACTGTTAAAATGGACATCTCATCACCCATAGTACAGCCTTTTTTTCATTAGGAGACCTTAGGTACTTTTTCAAGTGTCTAGGTTTGTTGATATGCTCTAGAAACCACATTCCATTGTGCAAAAAAAGTACAGAAAAGGGATAAGCACAAAAAGAGTGACACTATCATCATCATATCACATAATAAATGGGATTTCAGTTTTGGCACTGATGCAGACAAATAAAAACCAATCCATCAAAATATTCCTGTACTGTTACATTGCTGGGATTAGTTAGAGATGCTTGTGAGATGATTTGTGCCTTAAATGTCAGGGAGGAAACACTCAAAACAGGAAATATTTTTTTACATGAAAGAAAGAGAGTAGAATACACCAAGGAGAAAATAGTACTTTATTTCACCTTGTTAAAATGGAAAGAAAAAATCTTTGAAAATCTAGACCTAGGTCAATCTAATCCTTTATGCATGAAGATAGAAGCAAAATTGATTGCTATATAAGGATTATTTTAAACTCAGACAAAAGTTGAACTGAAACAATACACACATATATGCGTACATACATATGTATATGTAGATATGATGAAAAGGTTTTTCAGTAGAGGAATGGTAATTCATCAGATTTTGAGCTGTTAGATTTCAAGAAGTCTGAAAATATAAATCTAGTTCTTGATCAGGCATTTGGTGAACCCTTAGCGCCCTTGTAACTATCCTGCCTTATACGTAAAATTTCCACTGGTCACTCCTATCAACTTATTTCCGTCTGCTTTTGTCTCCAATTTCATCCAGTAAAATGCTATCTAGGGTTGAAATTTTGGGGGGTTTTAAAGTCTCTCTAAGGCAAAACATAGCCTATTGAAATGCCATTCTTTCAGGCACCACAGAGAATAAATGACGGCATTTACCTTTGATTCAAATAGAGATTGGTATTGTCCATCTGTTCCTACAGAGGGGAAATAGGTGTGCCTTATGTAGCCATATTTCCTACTGAACAGTCCAATAAAAAGGGGAACATTTGGATTAAATAACATTTGACTTTGTTTCCTTAACCCACTTGTGACTGTGTGTGCTTCTGGAGGTACTGTGAAGCACTTGTGCAGCATCCAGACTACAAATGAGGCATGTCTCAGTGTAAGCCTAGTGAATGTCCTTTCTGCTTCACACAGATCTGGCCACTCATCACGTGTGTGCTGTCCCTTTGAGCAGCATGGGACATCCCTTGCACACATCAGCCATGTAGGCTTTGTAGCAATGTTCACTATGGGAGAAAGGTCAGTGTGTACATTTGTCTGTGTATGTGTATGTCTCTTCCCTATTCCTGTAGCTTTTGAATCTATTGATTTTAGCCAGATTTGACAGAGTAGTAGAGGTATCAAAGATAATTGAATGCCAGTTCCAGTTTCTTGCACTTTTCTCTGTTAGCAGCTGGTGTTCCTTTGCTCTCTAGTCTAATCTTCCATCTAAACCATGCTAACTGCTTTGCTATTCAGAGAAGCTTACGAGCAGTCACAGTCTGAACAGAAATTCCTGTTGGTTGATTTTACTGAAAGTCCCCACTACTGTCTCCAAAACACCATGCTGAAGAGGCCTACAAGAAAAAAAAAAGGCAGCATTCATTGCTCTAGTGTTTGAGGTGACCAGTTAAAAATATGCTGTGGGTCCTGAGAATTATCAATCATTTGTCTGTGTTATATGTGGCAGCTTTCCTCCTGCTACACTGTACATGACAGAGAGAAGGGGAGAAGAGACCTTTTATTTTGCACTTATATGGACTATATTCGATTCTCAATTGACTGCGTTTATAAGACTATTATTTTATGTAATGCAATATTATTGTACAAAACCAATTTCAAAATCACGATATCTCATTTTGTTTTTCTCCAGAAAAAGAAGCAACCTTATATTAGAGAGAGTGCTATGAGAGTATAATACAAAATATAAGTCTAGAGAGTTCTAAGGAAGAAAGGAAAGGCTTTAAAGAGAGGGAGGTATCTGTGGAAGGAGCAACACAGATTCCTGTACATGGTGGCAGGGATGTGTCTCAAAATAACGTCCCCATTCTGGCAAACACTTTAGCTTTAGGACTGAAACCAGCATTTGAAATGTTGGTCATTTCTAGACAGAAAGAATTAATGTATATCTATTTATTTATTAATTAGGAAAGTAGTTAGGCATATTTCTGGATGATTAGTTTGGGCAATGGGTGGGGGATACTAACATAAATGTTGCTAAGTGTTTCAGAAGTATGAAAGAGAACCACAAGGCAAACATATCCACAGGTAATTTCATTATGCTTATGCAAAGCTTTTATAAGACGTTGATAGAGTTTGATAGAGGGATAGATCAAGAATTACTGATACCCAGAAAAGGAAACCATGGAAAAAAGGATATTATAGCACAGCATATCAGAAGTCTCAAATCTGTGAGAGAAATATGGCAATTGCAGAATGTTTGTGGAATTATACAAAAAGTTCTTTCTAGTTTAAGTGAGGTTATAAAGGTAAGGTATGTTTAACAAAAATAATTCTAGAAAAGAAGCAGTATAATAAAAAGAAACAAAAAAAGAAAGTGGAAAACGACTCAGTGAAGAAGGTAATGATTGAAAGTAACTTCCTAAAGGGACATTTTGATGGATATGGCTGATGCTGTAGTTGTTTATTGGTAGTACCTTTCTCAGCAGCATAGGTAGGATTTTCTGAAATGGTGAGGCATTCTGGTCTGGGCGAAAGGGAAGTGTGGATTCTGGGTCACAAGGCAGAAAGGAAGTCTTCCATAACTTCCTCGTAGGCAAGCTCAGGAAATGTGGGTTAAGTGAATGGACACTGAGTTGGATCCAGAACTGGCTGAATGGCAGAGCTCAGAGGGTCGTGATCAGCAGAGTAGAATCCAGTTGGAGGCCTGTAGTCAGTGACATTCCCCAGGGATCAGTACTGAGTCCAGTCTCATTCAACTTGTTTATCAATGACCTGGATGAAGGATAGAATGTGCCCTCAGCAAGTTTTCTGTTTATTCCTGCATTGGTACGGCAAGCCACAACCTTCCTGGAGAGCTCTGCGGGGTTATCTTGGGGACAGCGGCTGTCCCGCTTCCTGTAGTCCCTCTGAGCGGCCCGCGCTGTCCCGGCTGGCTGTGGGCTCCACAACACGGTGGCGATAAAGGAGGCAAGAAGGGTCTCCCCATGGGGACCTCAGAGGAACTTTATTCACATGGTGACATGCTGGTTTCCCAAGGCAAAGAGAGCACATGGCATGGAGCCTGGGGTTTTATATGAGGACAAGGAGGGCAGAGAGAGCACATGGACTGATGGTCTCAGGGCACAGGGGCGGTACATGGGCGGAGCTGGGGTACCGGAGCCAATAGGGAAAACCTGAGGGTGTGGCCAGGACTAGGGGCAGGGAAGGGAAAACAATGTGGGAAGGGCAGAGATTTCGTAAGAAAAGGAGTGGGGAAATACAGCACTACAGTTTTCTGACGACATGAAAGTGGGGGGAGTGGCTGGCACACCTGAAGGCTGTGCTGCCATTCCATGGGACCTTGATAGGCCGGAGAGTCAGGAGGAGAGAAACCTAATGAGGTTCAGTAAGGGCAGGTATAGGGTCCTACACCTGGGGAATAATCAGCACAGGCTGGGGGCTGACCTACTGGAGAGCAGCTCTGCTGGGAAGGACCTGGGAGTATTGGTGGATTACAAACTGACTGTGAACTGGCAGTGCCGTTGTGGCCAGAAGGGCCAGTGGTATCCTGAGGTGCATTGGGAGGACTGTGGCCAGCAGGCCGAGGGAGGTGATAGCCCCCCTCTGCTCGGCCCTAGTGAGGCCACATCTGGAGTGCTGTGTCCAGTTCTGGACTACTCAGTACATGAAAGAGAAAGAGTTTCTGGAAAGGGTCCAGCAGAGACAGGCCACAAGGATGGTGAGGTGTCTTCTCTTATGAGAAGGCACTGTGGGAGCTGGGCCTGTTTATTACAGAGAAGAGAGAGTGAATCTCATTTATTATCAAATGACTTTTGGCAAACAAGAAATAGGCTTGTGAAGGTGAAAAATGCAGATATAGTTAATTCCACAGCAAAACTATGTCATTAGAAACTGAAGCTATCTTTAAAAACGTAGTCACTAGGCAACTAAGAATTTTAAAGAGAAACTCAAAGTAACATACGAAAAAACAGTTACGTACACCATCTTTGAAACTGAAATACTCTATGACAATTTTAAACATGTACAGTATTACATGAATCAGCCATATGAAGTGAAATTCCAGTATAAATTCCAGTAAGAAAAGTGCCTTTAAATAAATGACTGAACTAAACATTAAAGAGTGTCTGAGAGAAAATACACCTCAGCAAACATGGTACACTTTTTATGAGATAAAGTGCTGAACAGCCTCAGAAATGAGCCATCCAAAAGGTTCAAATTTCTCTGACTATCTGTCTCTCTTATTACCTTCTTTCTTCACATGCTATAGTATCAAGTCAGCATCATTAATGAATTGATTCCAGAAAAAAAATCCCAACATTTACAAATAAGAGAGTTTGTGTCTAGTTAATAAATTTGTTGCTGAAATCCATTTCCTATGGAAAAGAGAACATTAATTCCTGCTGGCTGTTTTTTTTTTTAAAGACATCCAGCAGATGATGGGAAAGACAGTATAATACAGACAGGGTGTCACCTTCTAGGTACAAAACAAAGAAAACAGTTACAGCAAGTATGTGTATAGCCTGACAAATTATATTGAGAGATTAAGATATGTGTATCAAACAAAACCTCCTCACTCTATTCTGGAGACTACTAATTTTGTGTAAGAGGTTTTGCACAGAATCAGAATTCTCATTTTCAGGGATGTCATAGAAATCACTGATCAGCTTGGTCACTCTGCTCTCCTGAGCAGCCAGGCTGTGTATTCAAAGGACAGTAGTAAGTAAGGGCTGCTACAAACTTTCTAGTTGTGTTTATACATATTTTTAGAAACTCTTCATACTATCTCATGATTGGGGGATTGCTGAATTAGGCACTATGGAAAATCAAATAATATTTGAGGTGCTAGTTTTTGATTGTATGATGACAGAGAAGGAACAGGGTTGATCCACTTTCTTATGCTTTTCACTTTTTATCATCCATGTAATTTCTCCATCTAGACTACAATGTCACAAAAGGCTGTACTCCGGAGCACATGTTTACAGACAAACCAGGCAGAAATTAAGAATGGAGTACACTTTTATAGGAAATCTATTTAGAAGTTACAGAAATTAATAAGAAGTTAGTCTTTCTAACATGCTTTGTAAGCAGTTCAATACAAATTCTACAGGATGTCTTACTAAAACCTACATGAAAGCTAAAGCTTTCTATTTAGTTAGTTCTATTTGTTGGAAAAAAAGAGACTCTGAATGTACCCACCCTGCTTTTCTTTCAAATGAATCATAATTACCTGTGCTGTGCATGTTCCATAGCCTTTTTTGCTTAGGACATACATTCCTGAGTCAGTGATGTATCTAGTGATAGAATTCTTACTTTTCTAACCTCAACAGTGTATATTACAGGGCCGTCAGAAGGGCAGACTGTGAAGAAATATTGCTATGATCATTTACCAATGGCTGCAAGTTATTATACATTACACTGCATTCATTTTTTTAGTCTGAAGGGAGCATTAAATTGATAACACTGCAATTTAAAAATTGGTTGTTTCTTGCCTACCATTCTCTTTTCAAACATGTCGAGGATACTCTTTATTTTCTGAACTCTCTTATCTTTTCTATATCTTTTAACAAAAGGCTGCAGTGCGTGTCCCAGCAAAGCTTCCTGCTCTCTGTAACAATGTCCTGCTTTATCAGTGAGATCCTGTTTATGAGAACAGAAATACATATATTCATTTTAGGTATGTATAAATTTATTTGTGAAGTAGAAATACCGTTTATATCTTCAACTTTTGGTGTCAAGTCTTTTTTTGCTCTGTTGCCTCATAACAACACAAAGAAGGAGTACACAAACATCTCAGCTCCTTCTACAAGAAAATAAAACCAGAGAACTTGTATTTGAAGATCAAAACTGTAAAAGAAAGAAATTATTTAAACTATTAAAAAAAAAGTCTTCCTTCATCCTCTTTTGGAACAATAACATGCAAATATTTGCACTTTTTCTGAGATATCTTTCTGCATAATCTAATAAACCCTAATTTTTAATATTTTTGTCACTGTAGTCAGTACCAATATAGTATTATACTCTCCAGATCATATTAAGAGATCCAGCTTGCTCTTCATTGTTTGCTCTCTTCTATGATTGAAGATTAAATCCACACCATGGATATGGTCTTCCAGGCTACAAGTTTGATTTCCCCAACTCTACTAGCATGTTATCAATTGTAAAATATGCAGATTTAATCCTGAGCTGCATATTTCCTTTTAACTCAGGGATAGGAGAAGACTTATACATTGAAAATACTTTTTTTAATTGCTTGAGAAATTTCAAACGGTAGGAAGACAATGAGCAAGTAGAAATGTGAAAAAAGTCCTGTATTTTTATTTTCATAGAAATATTTTTGTTCATATAAACAGTCTTTCTCCAACAGAAGGGTTGTTTTTACAAAGCTCTTTCTCTTGACTGGATTCAGATAAGACAAAGGTGGTGTTATGATGAGATCACTATAAACCTAACCATGGGCCAGAAAGATGCTCTTTTTTTAAGGATGAGAAATGAGAAAGTTATAAGCTCCTAAATACCTTCTAAACTTAATTCTAAATTAAAAATACGTATTTCTTCTAACTGGTGGAACTGGTTTATTGAGCATTGATATTAAAGTCCAAGAACAAAGGTAATAGAGTATGAAACATAGATTTTAATATCTAGCATTGGAACTAGAAACAGAAAATCACTGACATTCAGTGACTTCATAGATAAATATGTGGTTAACCCCATTTGAATTTTTAAATGATCCTGTGATGTTGCAAGTCTGCTTGCAGTTGGCAAGACGACAGAAGAGATATGTATGTTTGTGAACATGACATTGACCCCTGTGTCACTATTTTTTTTCTTATTTCATCACTGAAATATGCCAGGTTAGTAAAATTGTTACTTAGTTTCATATACATTGCCACAAAGAACTTGTACACAAATATAAACCTATACTATCTGGCTTTGACTGCAACTCCTTTCCTTTCCTGGCAACTCAGTAAAATCAATATATATTCATGATCTAACCCAATAGAGCATGTGATTAATTTCATGCGGTCACAGCAAAGGCAGCATTCACGTGCTTCTAGTTAAATAGTGTTTGTCTTGACTTCTGAATTAATAAGAATAAAAATTTAAGTGCTCATTAAAAAAAAGATAAATATCTTCAGATTTTTTTATCCACCCCATCAAGCTTACCTATCAAAAAAGAAAGTTTGTAGTCCTTTTTGTTTTACAAATATTACCAACTTGAAGAAAAAGAAATCTCATCAGCAAATAATGTGTGAAGAAATTGTTAATTGATTATGAGACAATATTAATGTATTGAAATTAAATACTTAAATTGCTCTTTCCTTGCCAACGTAATTAGTCTTCCTTTGTGTGTTTAGTCTATACTTTTTCTTTGTGTGTACATACAGGGCTGGAAAGAGTAAGTTTATGGATAACATTCTTATGTGGGCATTCCTCATGTATCACATTAGAAAACAGCAGTATGTAGCCACATGTAACCACAAGTCTTCAGGAAAAGTAATAAAGCCATTCCTCCTAGCACACATGCCTAGTTACAATTCAATGCTAATTACGTTTCAGATAAACTACTATCAGATCTCCAATATTCAAACTATATTTTTCCAAAGAAAGAAATCTCCCCCAAATCCCCATCTGTAATTCCAGGAACAGTAAGTACCTTGATGGATTAGCTTAAATTCAGAACATAACATCTTGAAATGTTTTCTTTTTTTTTCATCTCTGAAATTCTGCTTTACATTAAACTCTGAGAAAGTGCCATTTCTGAAAACTCCCCCTTCAGTTTTGCTTCCAGCGTACATCAACAGGCAGGAATGCCATGACCTTTTGTACTACATATAAACACTTGCTCTTCTGTCACTTATTTTGTCAAGTTTAAATTCGTTTGTATTTTCTAGCAATAAAGGTTCTGTAAAACCTCAGTACTTTGGGCTAGATTCTCATTAAAAAGTTTTTGTTTTCATCAGTGTTTAACTTCATCAGCTTTAATAGTGTTGCTTTTGATCTACAACAGCTTGTGAAAAGAACAAGAAGCACCCTTTCTATCATACATTGAATAATGTTCAAAGCAATTATCTCTTCCTTTCTGATAGAATACTGAACATCAGAAAATCTGTGACCTGACTATTTCAGAAATCCTCCAGCTAATACTAATTTCATATACATGTGGTTTTAATGTTCTTTATCTTGAAGCTTCTGTTTGGTGATCTTAGTGATATTAAGACTACCTGAGTCTAGTCTTTCCAGAATGTAATGTACTGTTCTATCTCACTTTCACAGACTTGTTCCATTTGTACCCTCACTGCCTTGCAACAAACCTTTCTTTGGGAATTGCCAGCTTATATGCTGAAAGAGACATTTTCAAGGCTTACTGCAGCTTCCAGCAGTTCAGGTAGTGTCAAGCTTAATAGTTGTATCTATGCCGTGCCTATATAGCAATGCTTCTCATGCTAACTGCTTGCAGAGGATTGCTGTACATCATATTGACCTCTGGGACTCTCCCTCACAGTTGGGATTTACCCATTTACCGGGTGGTGCTGTGACACTTTCTAAAACTTTTGAATAGAAGTACCACAATGGCTCCCTAGAGAAGGAAGGTGATCTGCTAAATCTCTTGCTTATATCTTAGAAACATAAAGATAGTAACAACAGTACTCATCACATAAGTGTCCATTTCAAGTAACATTATACCTACCTTTTGAGTACCTCATGTGAGTTTTTCACAAACAGGTTTTAAGGGCCTATTAGCCAGAATGTATACAATGCACTGGTGAGTCATAAGAATATGATTTTCTTGAACAAAGAGAAAATGTCTTTTACTTAAATTCTTTTAAAGGACTTGCAAGAGGAGGTTTGGGAGACTCACTGCAGTGTCAGGCACTTCTTGAAGCTGTCTGCAGCTTGCCTGTAGAGCTGATGCATAGGAAAATTAATTTATGCCAGGCTCATGGCTGTTCTTACAGCCTTCAAGGACTTCCAAACGTCACTGATGTGCTCTTTGAGTCAAAGAGATTTCACATCTGTCATATCCTAAACATATTAATTTGAAAGGTGTTAAAAATGCCTTTGCAAAATACTTTTGTAGATGTTTCCTGAGTACTGTTTCGCAATAGTAGTGGCAGTTATAAAACTATCTGCTATGACTTTCTCATTTCTAGTCTGTTCTGCTCATATTTGATTTGATACATATGAAAAGGAAATCCAGACATATCAAGGCATAATTTCAGAGGACTTTTCTCTTAAAGAAGTTTCACCTGGGTACATAATTTACAGGTAATTAGGCAAAGATAACTCAGCACTAAGTATTTAATGGTGTCAAAAGTATCTACAATTGATTCATCTTGCAATTGTTTTTGAAGTCAAATCAATGTTTATTATTAAAACTTGGGCCTGTTGGGTATATTTGTAATATGAAGTGCTTGTAGTTAATAATAATAATAATAATAATAATAATAATAATAATAATAATAGTAGTAAAGGTATTTGAAAGTTGCTTGTATTCAGTTCTGGATACCACATTACCAAAAAGATATTGAGAAATTGTTAGGAATTTGCATGTAAGTAAATACAAGTACATGTAAGTAAAAATAACCAGACTGATTCGTGAGTGAATATTAAAATAACTAAATCTGTACAGTTTGACTAAATATTGATTAAGGTCACTAACAGTCTAGCTGGTGTTAAGCTCTTTTGGCACAGACATGCTCCTGAGAGCACAGCAGATCTATGGTCCACCAGAAAGAATTTCAGAAGGGCTTTAAACTTTAAAGACATTCAGTTCTTTCTGACTGTACAGAGGAACAGTGTGAACTGTCTCATACTGAAGGATATCGACCTGCACAATTTCATGTCTTCAGTTTTCCCATCAGTTCTTTAAGAACAATGTCTCCAAATACCACTGACACAAAGAGTTGGGAATAAACTGTTTTAATGCGCTCTCCACATTTTTGGTGAAATATAATTGAACCGGATGTTCAGTCTGGAAAATAGAAGCAAATGTGGTGTTTTTTAAGGTAACCTGGACATTACTGCTAGTGGAATTCACATCTATCTCAATGGTCATTTTCCTTTTTTAATTTCTATGATTCTAGGAAGATCAAAGTACAATGATTTTAGCACAAACATTAGATACTTGTATGAAAAGGGTATTCCTGCATTTAGAGATCTATGGAAAAAACACCCCAATCATTAAAGTATATCAAAATATGAATTTAACATAAATATTTAAATTTAATCTTGGAATGGAATAAATCAGAGTGAAATGTGGAAGCTGAAACAAAATAATCCAATTTCAAGTCAGTTTGAAGGTTAACTACATTCCTGACAATGTTAGTTATAATTCTCAGTTAATAGAAATTCCTGCAACAGAAATAGCTTGAAGATGCAGAAACTTGGTTTTGAAACTCTATTTAATTATTGGCTTTCTCGTTTTATGAGCTTCTTAAATATTGATAGGAGGACAAGGAGAAGAAGGGAACGAGGAGGAGAGTTGGAGAATGTCAAAGAATTACATATTGCTCCTGATTTTCAGTTTCTATTAGAACGCAAAAAGGTTTTGACTATGGGTCTTGTAATGGAAAAATGGCAAAGAAGCTGTGGAATTTTTAAAAACTAAATCATAAAAAAAAATTCTTAGAACTTTGCATAATAGGTAATATTGGCAATGACAGTTCCAAATAGCAAAAAACCCCATCCTAAAACACAGTAACATACCCTCTGCCGTTTGTTTCCTCTAGGTGGAAATTAGTTCATCTAAATATATTTATATAATATATAATATAAAACACAAGAAAAGAGGAGGTAGAAAACAAAAAAACCCCAAAAGTATAAAATAAAGGACTAAATCTAAGATATTCCTGAGTAACCTTAATAGAAGCATGCATCAAGTATAGACTTGCTAATACATAAGATTTTAAAGAATATTTTAAAGATTCAGAATTTAAAACTTGCCTAGAATTTCTTGGTAATTTTATTTTCTATTATGAGAGAAATTGAGGAGAAGATATCTTCAAGTCTGAAGAAACAGTGAACCTTTTGATAAAGAGTTCAAAGAGAGCAAAAGAAATGGTCATAGACCCCTGTACCATACTTCTTTTTGTAGTTGCTGGTCTAGCTTAAGAGAAGCCACATCGTGCATCTTTTCTCTGTCTAACGTCATCTTTGTTATTTTCTGTCAATAAGCAACACTCCATCTTTTTGAATGAAATTTCTGTAAATGGAGATGGAAAAATATTTTGTTGGTAACAGTTGTTATCTTTCTGGCTAATCATAATTCCCATAAAGTTCCCATTTTTGTTACAAGCAGCCTATTGAAGTTCATGAAAAGACCTCCAAACCACTAAATCTTGGATCCAAGTTGTTGGTATTAGATATGTATGTCTTCTGCACCACTGAAAAAGTGGAACATGTAGGTCTTTATAACAAACTTTACATGTCTGGTTTAGTCTTGCACACTTTAGGAAATTTTTTTATCTTGAAATATAGGAAACAAAGGTTTGGTTTTTTTCCTTGCATAGGAATTAATTTTACAACCTATGAGCTGTCATAGTAGTGATAAATTATATGTACTGGGATACATGCTGTCACAGTAAAAACTCTTTTTCTTCAAGAAACTTGGTGGTTGTGACTCACCATCATTTCATCTCCCTTCAGCAGATTCCTGGCAGATTCCCTGTGTTTCAGATTATCTAGCCATTAGGCCATTTCCTTATGAATAATGCTCATTTTTTCTGTGCTCATTCCTTGCAAAACAATTTCAGCAGGACCTTTCAAAACTTCTACTCCTTCACCCAGGAACCTGGTGACCTCACAGAATCACAGAATTACAGAATGAGTAAGGTTGGAAGGGACCACAGTGGGTCATCTGGTCCAACCTTCCTGCTCAGGCAGGGTCATCCTAGAGCACATTGCACAGTATTGTGTCCAGAGGATTCTTGAATATCTCTAGTGAGGGAGACTCCACAACCTCTGGGCAATGTGTTCCAGTGCTCAGCCACTGCAAAGTAAAGTTCTTCCTCATATTCAGGTGGAACTTCCTGTGCACCTACCTCACTAAAACCTACATGTTCCAGTTTCTGCCCATTGCTTCTTGTCCTATTGCTTGGGGCTATGGAAAAGAGCCTGGCTCCATTGTCTTTACACCCTCCCTTCAGATATCCCTAGGCACTGATAAGGCCTCTGAGTCATCTCTTTTCAAGGCTGAGCAGGCCCAGCTCCCTCAGCCACTCCTCATAAGAGAGCTGCTCCGGTCCCTTAATCTTCTTCACTGCCCTCAGCTGGATCCACTCCAGGAGCTCCAAGTCTCTCTTGCACTGAGGAGCCCAGAACTGCACCCAACACTCCAGATGCGACCTCAGCAGGGCTGAGTAGAGGGGCAGGATCACCTCCGTTGACCTCTTGGGAATGGTCTTCCTAAGGCAGCCCAGGATACCATTGGTTTTCCAGGCCACAAGGACACACTGCTGGCTTGTGGACAGATTGTTCTCTGCTCACAGAAACTCATGGGGAGACTAACTTGTCCCATCAGTTTTTTAGGGTTTGGGAGTTGTTTTTTTTTTTCTTTTTTCTCTTTTGTTCTTTTTCTCTCGAGGAATTTTTTCCCCATACTAAGTTAAGATAATTGCTTGAGGGGGTGTATAAGATAATTGCTGGGTGCTTAACAGATACAAAAAGGTCTGGCCATTGCGGGGAGGGGACTAACTGCCCTCTTTTACCTGGGTACAGGCTAGTTTTTTTTGGGCTGTCGGCATTCAGAGGGGCCAGAAGCTGCAGTCGGTGTGGGGAAGAGGTTACACGCAATGTA
>VXAZ01004831.1:40489-112263 GCA_013399875.1 Gymnorhina tibicen
TATATTTATATTTATATTTATATTTATATTTATATTTATATTTATATTTATATTTATATATATTAGTAAAGAACTGTTATTCCTATTCCTCATATCTTGGCCTGAAAGCCCCTTAATTTCAAAGTTATAATAATTCGGTGAGGAGGGAGTTATATTTTCAGTCCAAAGGGGGTTTCTGCCTTCCTCAATAGACACCTGTCTTTCAAAACTTAGACAGTTCAACACCAGTGTATTGGTTAGGAGGACTTTCTACTACAGGCATTTCAGAGCTCTTTTCAACATAGTTGATCAGTTTAAAGTAGTCTTGAAACTTAGGTAGAAACATACAATGTATTATTGAAAAAACACAACTTCTTTCACTGTCCTTATTATATAGCTGTCAAAACTATCTTAAGTCTAGGTAAATCTGGTAGGTAAACCAGAAAATAAACTATAGTATCATTCATATAATTCCATTACACCAAGCAGAGTGTCAAATTTAATAAATAATACCTTGAGGTGGTTTGATCCAAAACAGATAACATTTACAAACTAGGCTGTTGCTGAATTTCTCAGGTTTTTTAAATCTCTAACCTCCATGGTATTCCCTGTGATTTCTTGGATTTTTGCATAATATTTAGTGCATAGCTTGATGTATTCCTCCTCCTCTGTCCTTGCAGTACCAGTGGGAAATACTGGGAAAGCAAGTGCTTCAGTCTGCATTCAACTAAATACATACTTCATTCACCCTGTTTTCTCAGGGGATTTTCAACCTGGTTGTAAAAACCAAAGCTCTTTGGAAGAAATGTACTTAAGTATAAGAACGAGTTGCTTAAAACTTTTTTATTTTTGTCCTCTGATAAATAGCAGTTGCTGAAGCTGTGTAGACTCTGACTGCTCTACCAACTACTCTGCATCATTATTTTAAGTGAAGTTTGCACGGACAGTAGAAAATTAAGAGAGACTGGGTGGGTGAGGTTGGGAGGAAGACTCAATGATTCCTTTTTTTTCCTCATAAGGAACTGTGGCTAAAAAATTGCAGGACCATTTTAGTCTGCCACAAATAAGAAAAAATCGCCCCCAGAGAACCACATTGTATATCAGGCAGTGTGTTCAAAGAACAGAAGACAACAATAAATAATTCTTTTTCTTCTCAGAAGGTTTGTTTTTCTATGATTTCAGTGAAAAATGAGATCACCATAGTGTTTCAGCATTATTCAACCAGCTTGCAATTTACTTCAGGAATTTATCTCAAAAGCTCAAACTTTATTTATTTATTTATTCATCACTTTTACAGATGGATTTTTAACTTAGCTAAATTGAAACTTACAGTGATTTTTGGCTGAGTCATTTGATTATTGCAATTAATTTTAGAATCTCTCTCATTATATGTATACAGCAATTTATAAAACTTTATCTTATCATAGAATCATAGAATAGTTTGCTTTGGAAGAGACCTTTAAAGGCCATCTAGTCCAGCCCCCTGCACTGAGCAGGGGGCTGGACTTCAACTACATCAGGTGGTTTAAAGCCCTTGAATGTTTTGAGCGATGGGAAATCCACCACCTGTTTGGGCAACCTGTTCTAGTGTTTTACCACTCTCATTGTAAAGAATTTCTTTCTTATATATAATCTAAATGGACCCTCATTCAGTGAAAACCCATTATCCCTTGTCCTATCTCAACAGGATAAAAAGCCCTTTAAGTGCTGAAACAAGTAATGTCTCTCTGCAGCCTTCTCTTCTTCAGGATGAACAATCCTGATTCTTTCAGCCTTCCCTCCCTTCTTGCCCTTTAGTTTAACAAGCAGGTCTCACTTGACTCAGCCATACTGGTCTCTTGGTTTCCTTGACTGATTTCCTGCACCTGGGGATCGGGAGCTCTTGCGATCTATGGAAAGCATCCTTAGAGTCTGTCAGCTCTGTCCTACTCCCTTGCCCCTGAGGGTAGCTTAGCAGAGTGCTATTGACTAACTCCTTGAAGAGCTGGAATTTTGCTTTCCCAAAATTCAGAGTCCTGACTGTGCTCTTTGACTGGCCCATATCCCTCAGGGCTGCAAAAGCCAGCATAATCATCACAGCCCAGGCTGCCTCCAAACTTCACACCACTGATTAGCTCACTTATGTTGGTGACCAAGAGGTCCAGTGCTGTATCCCCTCTGGTAGGGCTGTCTATTGCCTTGCTTAAGAAGTTATCCTTCATGCATTCCAGGAGTCTCCTGGACTGCCTACAGCTTTGTCATGCTTTGCCAGCAGATGTTGATGTGGTTGAACTTCTCTGGCAGGACAAGAGCCTGTGAGCATGAAGCCTCCTGTAGCCAGAGCAAGAAGAGTTTTTCAATGGGCTGCCTTGGATCAGCTGGCCTGTACCAGACATCAACCACAAGGTTCTGTTGTTACCTTGGTCTCTGATTCCTACCCAGTTTTTGACCTGCTTCTGCCTATTCTTTGGAGACAACTCTTCACACACTTTTCAGTTTTATAGAGGACAACACATCCACCATTCCTTCCTCACCTAAAACTGATGAACTAGTTTTCTTAGCGTGCATGGGATAATCTGAAACAAAATTTCTGTGGAAAAGGGATGAATGTAAGAACCTTTAGATCACCTCAGGATCTATCTGCAGGTATTCACAGAAAGCCAATAAATTCTGGAGCATTGTCATGTCAGAGGAATGCCATCTCTCCCTCTACGTTTAAAGGAGGGACTAGGACAAAAATACCCACTGACTCAAGTTGCTGTTAAATAAAAAATACATAATGGCTGATGGGGCCATATAACTGAGAGTTTAGTTTATTTGTGTAAAAGGAAGAATACCAGTTATGGATCACCATAGATTATCCAAGGAAAAGATTTTGACTTTAAGATATAGTTTCAGAGGTTTATGTTTCCAGATCATGAGTAAATTAATATGAACTAACTTTGACAGTCCTATTAAAACCTAAATTAATGGCAAATATGTAAAGTTTCTGTACAGAGGAACTGCTGTTCCCGTCAAAGAACTATGGAGAAATAACAGCAATTTACCTCTTTAGAAGCAGACACCAACCTGAATGAAATTCCTCTTGCTGACTTTAAAGATTAGTTACTGCTTGATACAGCTAAACATATTTTAAAATTTTAAATGTAAATTCTGAACATGTTTATAGCCATCTATATTACATTTTCATTTAAAAAATTGTTCCTGCTATTGTATTTGACAAGTGCAAAAACCTGTGAGTCTATAAGGACACATGAATGAATGAGGACTCCATTTTTAATGGATTGATGCACAAGACTTTTAAACATGAAAGCCAGATACATGATATCTATACATGGGCATACCATTCTATATATCCTGTATATATGAAAGGCTATGATGAAAAAACACAACCCTCCCCCAACCACCCCCCCCAAACTAAACAAAAATCAAATAAAAAATCCTGAAACAATCCAGCCAGCCAGAGCCAAAGGGAATTGCAGTAACTAATTTCCTTTCTCTTTATATATTTAAAAGCCTATCTGTAGCAACCCAGGATGACACATTTGATAATAAAATTGGTGAATGTGTTTCTTTTTTTTCAGTCTAAGATAATAGTATTGCATGAGACAACCCCAAACACTGAAGAAAACAGTCCCTTGTTCCAATGTCTGTGGTAAATAGTCCCTTCTAAAAGGGATCATAACTTTGGGTTATGTCCCCTTAAGGAGCTGTTATTTAAAGAGGAGTCCATAGGGTTCATAAAGGTTAGCATCAATGACTAAGCCTGTCAGTTTAGGATCTTCAGTTGACTTACTCATTTACTTCTGCTGTTCTCTGAATAAAAGAGAACTGGGAGGAATATTCAAGAATGAAGCACTCACTTGGGAAGCTGGGGAGAAATTTATTGCAATAATAAGACTCAAAGTAACTTAACAGTAGTGTCTCCTGATGCACCTTCTGGCAAAGTGTCTTCTTTCTATGGAAAGTCTTTTCAAACCTGAAACCTTTTTATAGTTTATACAGTAAAGAGGAAAAGCCCCTTACTCTACTGCAGTGACTCTGACGACAAGCAGGCAAAGGTATTGAAAAAGTGCTAAATGGATCGAAAGTATTTTTTCACTAAGTGTTGGTAAAAGCAAAAGAAAGTGACATCCTTCATAAACACATCTGGACCATTTTAATAAACAAAATGCCCCTTTTACTATCCTCCAATATAGCACAGGGGTAGCAGTCCAGCAGCTTCCTGAAGATCCCTGATCATCACTCAAGCGATGGAGGAGCCAAAGAACAGGTGCCCTGATGCACATCATGCTCAAAACCAAGAAAGGACTTGTTGGGATTATCTAGATTGAAAGCCAAGGTTGCTGTGAATAGGAGATGGTACTGAGAGCAGGGAGAAGAGTGAAGAGCAATGTCAGCCCTGGAATTCAGGACAGCAGTCTTTGGCTGGCTCAGAGCTATGCCTGGAAGAGTCCTAAAGGATAAGGCCTGAGGAGGAAGAGGCACTCATAAAAGTCCTGATTTAATATTCAAGGACCACCTACTCCAAGCTCAAGTGGCCCATGCCGACAAATAAGCACGGAGTGATCCTTCCCCTTTACTCAGCCCTAGTAAGGACACATCTGGAGTCCTTGTCTGGTCCTGTGTTCTCTGGAAGCATAGACATACTAGAGAGGGTCCAAAGAAGCACCACAAAGATGATGAAAGAACAGAAGCTGCTCACATATGAGGAAAGACTGAGGTGGCTGGGCCAGTTCAGCCTGGAGAAGAGAAGGCTCAGGAAGGATCTTATCAATGTGCATAAGTACTTCCAGAGAGGTTGCAAAGACAGAACCACGCTCTTTTCAGTGATGCCTAGTGACAGGGCCAGAGGCAATAGGCACAAACTGAAACAGAGGATGTTCTGTCAGGAATATCAGGAAACAGTTTTACTGTGAGGGTGACTGATCACTGACATAGGTTGTCCAGAGAGTCTGTGGATCACTTTGAAGATAGTCAGAAGCAGTTTAGACATGGTCTGAGCACCCAGTTCTAGGTGCTTGAATAGGGGGGCTGAACTAGATGACTTTTAGGGGTCCCTTCTGTGATTTTGTAACTTTTATCCCTAAAGATCAAAGATGGTATCAAACAAGTGTACACTCTCATTTCACAACACTTAGATCATTCAGACCAGCAGAAGCTCTCCAAGATCTAGAAAACTGTCATTTCCACTGGTCCTAAATTCCCAGATGGGAGTCACCAAAGGAACATGCTCCTGTCAGCCCTTGACTTGACCCAACTACTCTGTGTGCTAAGAGAGAAGATCAAGGTGACTGCAATGAAGTGGGTTACTTCTCTTTAAAAAGAAGAAAAAAATATTTTTTTCCAGACCATAATCTCATTAGTGACAAGAGGTGAGGCTTTGATTGATTCAACAGCTGTATATTCAAGGATTCTTTCTGCATTTTATTACCCCTCAAGACATTGGCTAAGCCCTTGCTGTCACATCAGCGAAAAATAATGAGAGGGGTAAGGATCTGTTCCTTTTTCCTGTTATGGGAGAAAGACTATTTCTCATTTTTCACCTTTTATTTGCTGGATTTCTCATTTTGTAGTTAAAAATACATGAAACTTTCTAAAACAGGCATTTCATGTTCCCTTCCTTAGTAAAAAAAATGTAATTTATAATTTAGTTATATAGCACTGTAACTATGCATATTGTTATAAGACAGTTCTAAAATGCTTAGCATTAAATAAGAAATCCTAAGGTCTTAAAAATCTAAAGAGATAGCTTAAAATAAAGGAACTCTGAAATTGAAACTTACGCAGCTTCTTTTTATATATGTGCTACTTTACTATGTGCTCTAAAAACTGCTTAATGCATATATCCAGAAGTAATATTTTGTGAACCCCTTAATTTTCACTCCATTAACTGATCTACTTGAAAAGCAAAGAATTTCACTCATCTATGTTAATAAAACATCTAAAATAAAATAATTCATCTGAGAGTGTCTCATACAGATCATGATTTCTTTTAATATTAATAAATCTTTTCATAGAACTTGTAGATGTGTGTATCTATATTTCTAATACTATTTTGATATCATTATCTAATTCAATATTATTCATATGTTAACCTATAGTATAAAAATTAGGTTATGAGAAGGCTGCTAAATTTTACTAATATATGATTTCATAGATCCCTTTTCTGGCTCCTTATAAGGTATCACTACACAGTACATATATTATAGAGGCAAAAAAAAGAAAAGCATAAAATGAAATCCATCCAAATGCAAGACTTCTGTTCCAACAGAGAAGCTAGATAAATTGATTCGTTCTTGTTTCAGGCCAATGTGGATCAATAGTTGAACAAAGTATTTAAGGCTGAACTGAGATTGAAACTGTAAAAAAGAAGAGATGAGGCTGTCTGGAGGTGGTAGATAGTAAAATCATCACATTCAGGGTTGTATATGTATATATATACATATACAATGTATATATACATTCAGTATATATAATTATATATCTTTATATACAGATGTATATATATAATATACATATGTATATATATTATACATATTTATATGTATAATATAATTATATATACTTATATATATTTATATATAAATATATATATATATTTTATATATAATGTATATATAATTATATATATTTATATACAGATGCATTTTCAGTGTTTTTCAAAAGTTATTTGGATCTTTTCATCATCGTGCTTCATAATTTAATAACTCAGTTTAGGACACTTTGCCTATCAAAGTAGAATCAGTTCCTTCAACCTCTTATAAATCTTTAGTACCTGTCACTTTCAAGCATAGCTACTGTATTTCTTGCTTTATAATTTCAGCATTACATACGCTACTCACTGTGACATATAAATACTGCAGTATACAAATATGCCACCTTTCTGGATTTATATACTATTTATTTAACAACACAGTCCATCATGTTCACTGTTGTTCACTGTAACCTTGGTACTGTATACAGGTACTTGGAGATATTTTTTCAGCAATAAAACTCAAGTCTTGTCTATATCAGTATGACAAAGATTTGCTTACTCTAACACTTACTGATTTATTATGTTTAATAGAATCATAGAATCGTGGAATGATTTCGGTTGGAAGGGACCTTAAAGATCATCTATTTCTCCAGCCCCTTTGCCATAGGCATGGATGCCATTCACTAGGTCAGGTTGCTCAGGGTTTCATCCATCCTGGCCTTGAGCATTTCCGGAAATGGGACAGCCACAGCCTCTCTGGGCAACCTGGTCCAGTGCTTCACCACGTTCACAGTAAAGAATTTCTTCCTAATACATAATTTAAGCATGCCCTCTTTCAACTTCAAAGCATTGCCCCTTGTACAGTCACTCTGCCCATAAAAAAAGTCTTTCTTTCTCTTTTTTATAAGCCCCCTTTAGGTAGAGAAAGGCTGCAATTAGTCTCCCTGGAGCCTTCTGTTCCCTAGGCTGAACAGCCCCTGCTGTCTCACTCAGCCTTGTCTTCGTAGGAGAGGTACTCCAGGCCTCAGATCATCTTTGGGGCCCTCTTCTGGACCCATTCTAGCAGGTCCACATCTTTCTTGTCCCGGAGAACCCAGACCTGGAACCAGACTAGAGAGAGAGAATTGCCTCCCTGAGCTCCTGTGCATGTGTCTTTTCATGAAGCTCAGGATGTGGCTATCCTTCTGGGCTGTGAGTGTGCACTGTTGACTTGTTGGTTTATGTTCAGCTTTTCATCCACAATTCCCAAGTCCTTCTCCACAGGACTGCTCTCAATGTCGTCTTCTCCAAGTCTGTACACACATCTGGGATTGCCTCAATCCAGGTGCAGCACCTGCACTTGGGCTTGTTGACCTCTTCAGGTCCTTGTGGGCTCACTTCTCAAGTTTGTCCAGGTCCTTCTAGATGTCATCCCATCTTTCTGTTGTGTCAACTCCACCACTTAGCTTGGAGTCATCTGCAAACCTGCTGAGGGTGTACTTGATCCACTATCTGTGTTTTTGGTGAAGGTATTGAGGAGCATCAGTTCCAGGACAGAGAGTAGAGGGATACCACGCATCATCAACCTCCACCTGGACATAGAATCATTGACCACAACTCTGTCTGCATCCATCCAGTCAATGCCTTATCCACTGAATGACTGTTTGACTTCTGATATCATTAATTTCTCAAATTGCACTTAACAGTACATATATAATGGTCAGCGTTTTTACTTTCTGTCCTATTACTTCTAGATTTGCAAACTGACCAAAGAGAAATTACATAATTATAAAACAGAGTTAATAAAATATGAGTGCAGAAAAACATGTAAGCAAGTTTTACTGCATTTCAAAAGGAAAATATAGGAAGGAAAATAAAGCAATGTAATTTAATAGGAAAGATAAAAAAAGTTGCCATCAACATTTATTGATATAGCCTGTGCAACAGAAATCTCTTGTTAATCGACCACACTGTCAGTTTCTCATCTTAGCACAAGGAATTGAAATATTGCTTCTTGTTCATTGGAAATCTATTGAGCTATCTGTGTAAAGGTACTCAATATACTTTCTCTCAGAGTTTATATTTTTAAGAGCTTTCATTTTTTAGGCAAGTAAGGATATGTTGTCTTTGCATTAAAAGTTATTTAAATATTTTGATGAAAATTTTCAGTGCATTTTCAGTCTCTCTGTGGGTTTTCTATCAAACTGATGGCTGTACTGTTATAGTGGTCATTTAGACTGTTTCAATCAATCAACTGGTTTGGACCAATATTCTGAAACTAATTTCTGTACAAAAGTAAAGCACGTTTTGCATATTTCTCAGAGTTTTATTGTCTAAATGTGTTAGATATCTTTTTCACTGGATCCAGATTACACTTTTATTAATATCCCCTTTTTTTCTTGGTATACATTCCCAAAAGAAATTGAAGATCCTGGAGATCATATTATAGTAAGTGAATTTATTTATGTCAGAAGGAATTAATAATATTTTGATATTTTCAAATTTATTCCATTTCTGGATAAGGACACTGACCATTTTCGTTGTACCTTCCTGTGATGAAAGCCAGACTATGACATTCTAACTAATTGATCTATCTTTTCAAATAAAACTGAATTTCTCCCAAAGTTATAATCATATCAGCTACGAAAGACAAATCTGCAAAGCCACCTGAAAATTTTTTAATTTCAAAGCCCAGTTTTCTAAAAGCATCAAATAACACACTGTCTTGAGGAGCAACACAGAAATAAAGCTGTCCATTAGAGTGGAATTTATTCCATTAATGGCCATCTAATTATCTAAACATAGAAGTTACCCTAAATATTCATTGTTGCCTCAAAAATTACGCTATAAGATTAAAAATATATGATTTCAGACAACTAGGCAGTTATCATCAGGAGAATTAATACAACCTGTATCTTCCAAATGTATCTTTTCATACACAAAGTACTGCTGATGATTTTTTATCAGGTCTGTATTTTACTTTCATACTTTGTGTTAATATTTAAATGTTGAGCCTTTTCTTCCCCAGTGAAAGTCAAATATTAATATTATTCCTATCCTCATGTAAAATAAAGAAAATTATGCAGTGATATGCATGTATTGTCATTCTATTCTTACAAAAAAAGAGAAAAGGAACACTGAATTTCACATGTGCACTTTTGATTTTGTTAAACTAAATGAAAAGTGATTGGATTATGCTGCTTTCCTTTCTTTTGACATGCAGTTGTCATCTTCTCTTAACAGAACCAGTTTTTTTCCTTCCTAATTTGTATGCCTTGTTATTCTTATTGAAAATGCTCTGTGATACTTGATCCTTGTTATTCATTTATGTATGCTTAATGCTTAAATTTCTCAAGAATCATTATAAGCTACCAATCCTTTGCCTCCTTCTCTTCTCATTGCTTTCTTTTGATTTCTTGATTGTTCATGAGAACGTTCTTTACCCGTGGTCTACAGATGAAGATCTATTCTTTGTGACACTCTAGGACAAGGTCAATCGATTGCAATAAAATAATATTCATTTTTCCATAGAACTGAGTCATGAAAATAATTTATGCTACTTTACTTGATTAGGGACAGTTTGCTACATAAAAGATTTCAAGTATCTTGATTGCATACTCCATTAAGCACTCTACTCTAAATGTATTATATTCTGCTTAATGGCATTTACAAACAGGTGAGAGAGCTTTACACATTTCAGGATCTGTGACCTTTCCCAATTTATTCCTGATTCCTAGGGTTATTGAGGCTCTCTATGGAGATGGGAAAAGATGTGAAAAGCTGATGGTGGGGAGGAATAGTCACATGAATTTTTCTTCTATCCATCTAGTTCACCTTCTAGATGAGTTTTTTTCGATGGCTTCTTTTTTTTTTTCTTTTTTCAGAAATATTTTTTCCATTCTTTCCTGACTGGATGGTTTTGTAAATCACAAGTAGGTATTTTCATTCAAAGATCCCTTCAATATGGAATACTTTTTTTTCTTAGTCTATTTTACTCCATAGGTGAAAATTTTCATGACAGAAATTTATCATTTGGTACAATAAGTAATGTGAATTTTTTTATCTGAAGAGAAATGTATTGAGGCAAGCAACGGCAGGTGTGAAACATCTGAATGATATGGAGACACTGAATTCAGAATTAGTAATCATTCCTAATTGTCAATGAAAGAAAAGTCAACACCAATAAATTTTGCAAGCAACGATATTTAAACTAACAAAAAAATACTTGAAAAGAGTCTGACTTAATGCCAAAGATCATTGCACAGGCCATAAATTTAAAACAAAAATTTTCAAGGAGAAGTTGTGCAAAATTATGGAAGTATATTCATTGGTGGCTAAATATGATGATTTTGAAGAGCTCGTTAACATAGAAGCCTTTGTGCTGCTTACTCCAGATGTACTGTAGGGTTTTCTTGAACTACTTCCTTCTGAATTCCCTGTGTATCTGTTCTTATCTACTTCTGGGAAGCAGAAGATGGTTGGAGAGATGAAACATCTCATTCACTGCGCCCATGCTTCTAATAACTGTGTGTAATAATTTATGTAAGGAAAACTTACACAGAGTTGCACATTTAGAGGAAAGGGACACGATATTGTTATTACCTCCTGCTGTTCGTACCTTGGAAACAACGTCTGATCGAAAATAACTGTCAATTTCTTGTCATAAAGAGGTGATCAGAAAAAACTGGTAATCTGTATAAGGGTAAAGCTCCACAGCTACTAGAAAATGGCAGACTCTGTTATCTTCTAAACCCAGCTGAAGAAATAAGCAAAAACTTTTGTAAGATATGCATTTTCCAACATATATTTTTTCATAAGAAGAAATTATTTTGCAATGGATTCTACCTTAGGTAACAAAATTGAAGCCTAAGAGTGAATATTCTAGTTGAGTTAATAATAACTTACCTTTTTCCTAGCAAAAAAAATTATAAAGACTTACTCTTAATATTTCACTGGCAGCAAAACTACCTAGATCTGTGCATTTTTTTTTTTTTTTAGCTGGAATATAATGTAAATGGGCTAGAATACTCAAACTATGCATCTCTGGACTTCACACTCCTGTTAGAAATTCCTCCCTATAACCTTCCTGAATTATGAAAGAAAACAAATATACAAGAAATGCACAAAAACATTTCTATACTTAGAAACTAGTAGTTTTCCTAACTAGTAAGAAAAGCTGAAAACTACATCATACCTTAAAATTCATCTTGTACAATTAGATGTCTATATCTGAAAGACATTTTTATTTTCTGTGGAAAGAATGAAAGATCTTTAAATTATTTCCATGTGTCTTATTCTAAATGTAGCCATTAAAAAAGAGAGAAACAATATAATAGAAGATCTTCTCTATGACTACTGATCTTCTCAGAAACAACAGTACCTAGCTCAGATATACACAAATGAAAATAGAATGTTCTGATCCAGATTCTATGTCTTCATATCTTCATGTCTTTCTGCAATTGATCCCTCTGGGAGAAAAAAAAAAAACATAAGTTAAAAAAAATTTAAAAAAAAAAAAGTTTAAAAAGCCCATAGGAAGGTGCAGACAGTACATTCTGTGGAAAAGGTCATTGTAAGTATTTGTGGAACATGTCATCGAGTTATATTGTCTAATGTATTTAACTGATCAATAACATCAATACGTAATAAGTATGGCAATTAGACATACTAATAATCAGAAAAAGAGTGACAGAAACAAACCCATCAAACATAGAAGGTTGGTATAAAATCCCGTGCAAATCAACATCCCTCAGAAACCAAAACATGTCTTTACATATCTTTAAGCACTGACATTTATAATAATACATCTTGTAATTCTAGTAAAAGAAGTCAACATTTATTTCTTCATAGCAAATTATTACATTTACATTTTCTAATTAAATGTATTTTTTGACATAATTGCAGAAGAGAAATAATCATGGTAATTTTTAAAGACTTATAGAACATCATTGCCTAAATATAAAGTATAAATCCTCTTTTTTTCATACAGTTTTGCATTGATCACATATGGAGTATTGGTGTAAGAATTTTTATTGCTTATATAACACCATTCATGCTGTTCTGTATTAGAGTCCTTGAGAATGGTGACCATATTTCCCATTCTATAGACAAAAACATAAGTGCACATAGAAATGAAGAGGTTTCCCAAGGTCATACGAGTATCCTGAGACAGTTTTGCTTTTGAATCAGGTACAAAAACTAATTTCAAACAGTTTACTATTGAAATCTGCATTTATCTTAAGGTGAAATTATTGAAAGACAAGAGGGATTTCTTTGCACCATTGCTCACAGAGAGGGGGAGAAGAAGGAGAGATTGCTATAACCTCCTGACCATGCACATTTGCTACATGTAAATATTTTATTCAGGTTTTTGTTTGACTTAAGAGATCTACTGAGAACCAAGCTCTCCTCTCACAGTTCCACTCAGCTAGTGTAACTCTACTGTCAGCCTTAAGCTGGATTTGCTACAGCAGGAGGAACCTATCTTGAATCTTTCATTCTTGAACTGGAATATTATGGCATTTAGGGTCTTTGGATTGATGCTGGATGTGTTGCTACCATGCTCAGCATCTGACATTTGACCTTTTTGTCATTTTTCTCCCAGCCAGAAAAGTCAGGCCTTTAAATTGTTGTTATGTAATGGCCCCAAAACTGATGCCAGAAGTTAAAAAATATTTCTCAGTTGAGTGAATAATGGGGGGGAAAAAAAAGTAAGAGGGAAAGATTTAAGCAGAAAAAATGTCAGGAATACTAGCAGCAGATATTATCCAAACAATCAAAAGACTGTTTTAGTATGAGGGGGAAAGTCATCACTAAGAGGAACAGTCTCTCAAAAACATCTTGTATCTTTTCAGAAGCCTTATTTTAAACGATAAAATTTGGTTAACATAAGGGAAGGTAGACTCCAAAAATCTTCCTTTAAAGCTGACTGAGCCAGAATACAGATAGGATGCAGAGATTATGCTAGAACTCCATCTTCTGAAAAAATGCAGAGAAGAAAATTTTTATAGGTAATTTTTTTGAGCCATTGCTTATACAAAATAGTCCCATAACCTAAGTTCTTTTTCTTTCTTTTCCCCAGGTCAACTTTGCAAATATCTGTGAAAACTTGTCTGCAGACAAATGCTCTGTTAAGCTGTTGTGCACAAATAGCTATTAATTGGCTTTTTTGGGCAGTGAGTCAGAATATTCTGTTTATTTTCAAGCAATTCCCTGTTTCCATGTGGAGATGAGCTAAATGTTTTCTTCAGTAATATTACCAATATTATTTTTACTATATTCTTTTGCAGATTGGAGGGAATGAAGGTGGCTTTTGCATCACAAATCCTGTTATTTCCCTTCTAGTTGTCCTAGCTGAAAAAAAATACTCTCTTACATTCCATAGCTATGTAATATATCTGCAATTGCTCTTGTAGATTCCACAGATTACTCCTCCCACCTGTTACTACCAGTTCAGGTCTCCTACAGTAACTATGTAACTCTGTCCTTTAGCCCTCTTGGGTTCCCCTGGGGTCCTCAGATGTCTCTGGAAATTACTTCCTCAGCCTGGTGCAAGTTTTGACCTAGGAGAAAGTTGCCCAGAATATGCAATCCAAGAGCTGCAGGGGGTCAGGGAAGGATGGCTGAATTGCAAGAATATCTCCCATTCTTTTTACTTCAGACTCTCCTACTCTAGATGATCTTTACTTAACAAATTAGTTTTTCTGGCTACTGTCCTTGACACTAGGAATTATGATTTGTCCAGGGATCCTAATTATGTAAGTCTGGGTGACAGATTCCATTAAATGATAGAAGATCTAAAAGATCTCGGTTGTGTTCTAAAAGATTTGTTGATGCTAACTCAGCTGAGATAGGGATGATAGATCTGTTCCCTGAAAGGACTAACTGTTAGACGTTTGAGAAATATGATGCTCTGCACTTCAGCATGACAATACTTGCTGGAATGTTTTAAATCACATGCAAATATGCATGTGATTTCTAGATTAATTAAGCTTTTATGTCGAAAGCTAAGATCTTATCTTAAACAAGGTGAAGGAAATAAGAGACCTGTGCCATCTGTGAAGATTTTTGCTGTTCACAATCTAAATATAAATTTACATGAAAATACTTGAAACATCAGTAGGATAACAGCAGAAATACTGTTTATGAGCAGAGGAGTTAAATTTTTTCACCTTTATCTTTGAAAATTAAACCATGAATTACACATAGCCACGTCAAAATATTTTCAGCATGATTTGTTGCAAAAATCCGTATAGTCATGTCTGAAGATACCAACTGCTGTCTGCAGCCACAATAATGGTTCCTAATAGCAAAGTGCTGGAATACATGAATGCCTCAGAAAGACTTGGCTATAGTGGAATGGTACAAAACAAGAGATCTGTTGGTTTGTTGGGTTTGTGGGTTTTTTTGTTAACTCTATTTACAAGAATCAAGTACTTCATGGTGGAAGGGTTCTTTTTTTGCAAGACCCTCTTAGCAAGTTGACTGGATCAAAACACAAGAAAATAAAAAAAAAAAGTAACCTCAGGATTCATAAATTCAAAGCTGAAAATCATCTAATTCACACAATAAAGGATTATGGAATATGAAGATATACATTCTTACAAAAGCATTTCAAGATATAAACTAGTAATGTGGGCTTAGCTTCAATACAAATATTTCTGCACTCCTTTTTATGTTGAAGATTTTAAATGCCTGTTTCCTACCCTTATTCCTACTTCTGCTTGCTGAAAAATGAAGCATTTTAGGAGTCTTACAGTAAATATCTGTATTGGAAAGGATTGGTGTGATGAAATCAGTAAATTTTAAGCACAATTTAAATATTTATGCAAACCACCATCTTCCTTTTATTTTAAGCAAGATTCTTTTAAGATAAAATCAAATTCTGTCAGAGAAATTTAAATTCTGGATCCTGTAGATCTAATGCACTTAAATGGGAGAACAAAAGTGAAAACAAAACCCAGTTTTGTTAAAGAAGCACCACCTTTATCTTTGGAAGAAATTAAATTAGATTTTAACTTTAGGTGTAGTTTTCTTCCTAACTGTAGGTTTTTAAACTATCATCTTGACTTGTGGAACAGATAAAAGTTTTCATTGACTTTTTATGTCTAAAATTTTATTGAGAACAATTTTGGTCCCAATTTTTATTACCTTTGAGAATCAGTGAAAAAATTTGGCTGATATTTTTTCTTTTGTAGAGATATTTTGGAGTATAAACATTTGTTTGAAACATTAAAACTTTGATATAGACGAATTTCCCGTGTGGAGTACTGAGACATTAACTCTAAGGCAAAATGCTGGTGAATAATGATGGACTCACCTGCCCATGTTTAATGTTTCAAACCAAACTATTGGTAGCACAATGAAAATCTACTCTCTCTACAGCCTAATGCTTGGTTGACCATTGCTATCACCATCAAACGCATTGACCCAGAATTCTGACCTGTGACAGGAAAATGGTACACAAGTTCCTTCTCCTCTCAAGAATTGTTCTGAAGTAGGGAAAAGGAAATGAGGAGCAGGACGAACTTCTCGGGTCTCTGAGTGAGCAAAATACAGGCACACTGTACCAAAGACCTGCAAGGAAAATTAAAGCTAGAAAGGCTGTAGAGTTGAGTGAAAACATAGAGAAAGGACAGAAAGAGATGTGCCTTTATAAATGGGCATGAAATTATCTTCTTTCCAAGGCAAATTAAGTAGTATTAATACTGCATTGATGTAGGCAACTGTGTTATCACCTTTACACAATGTTGAAATTTGTAAACATAGTTACACCACCTTATCAAAAGTCTCAGCACTATACACCATTTTTGTGATGAAAAAACATGACAATGAATGATGTCTCTGTGTAACATTAATTTTAGGTAAACCTCAAGCAGGTTTCATCAATGGAGTTTTAGCTTGATTTCTGGTTCGTGCTGTGATCTGAAGTTTTTTATGTGGTCACAGTCATGTTGTCTTTTACCTGGGAGTTATGAAACTCTTATTTTCTGCCCTTGTTTCTTCTTCCTTTTTTTAGTTCAAGGGAATTTATTTCCACATGATGTACTCTATCTTCTTTCGCTTTGTTTTTTAAAATTGCTATTTCTTGACAGGTTATGCTCCATCTTTGATATTCTGGCTGGACTTAATGCTATACCTTATTTAATTCACTATGAAGGTATTTTTTAAAAAAAAATACTGGTATGGAAATATGCTGAAAATGATCAAATACTCTCTCTAACCTGGAAAAAGCTGAGAGATTGAAAAGCTGAAGGTAGCCAAAGATAGTGTTAAGCTAAAATATTGCTGGGATACATATTTCACTTAGGCTTGCTTGCTGTATGCTGGCCAACCTTGATTAAGTGTCAAGAATATTGAGTAATCTGGATCCTGAAGAGAATGTTTTAACAGGGTGAAACAGCCATCTGAAAGCTGATTTGCCCTTGATGTAAAATTTATTGCATCTATATGCTAATGACCTTATTTCTGCATCTTCAGCCATAACACAAGTTTACCCTTATTGAATTCCACCAACTAAAATCATGTTGTTTCAAATTAGGAGTACCCCAAAAAAGGGAGAGTTTGGGTATGAAAATAATGGCATTGGTAATTTAGAGGATGACAGTTTTCTTTTTCCACTGTGTCCCACTCCAGTGACAAGAATAATGATGTAGTCTGACAACAGATGAAGTCAGATACCACACATGTCCTTTTGCATCTACCAGTATCTTAATGGTAAAGAAAGTAAACTTAAAAGTAGGGAAAGAATTTTGGTTTGTAACTTGGTGAAAAACTTTTTAAAGTGATGACAAACTCAATGGCAAGCGATTTTATGCTTGGCATAGAAAGTGGGTTTTTTGCTAATGAATTAGTGGGATGAAAATGTGATGTTTGTATTTTCTAGGACCAAAATGCATTTTGACTAAGTAGAGGAAAAGGTTGTTCTAATACTTGGAATGTATTAAGTTATTTTATAAGGATAGTTGTTTAAGCATTAAAATCTTTTAAAGTGTGCTTGTTGAATGCTGGTGTAATTTAATGCTGCTTTAGTCTAAATACCAATAAAAAAACCTTAAGCTAACGTAATATGGTGTCATAAGTTAATTGCAGGGGATGTGCACCATCTATACCTAAATAATTAATATGTAAATAAGACATTTTAAAGGTAAAAAGCCTATAAAAGAATTACTTGTTTAACTTCTTTCTCAAGGTGGTATCAGAAGAACTGACATTCACCTTGTTTCTCTCTTGCAGAATGGCAAGTATGAGAATGCTTGCCTAATTGCGGAACTAATTATGATTCTAGCAATAAAGATAGCTCACATTTTGGTTTTGGTTGGATTTTTCATATGCGGATTCGTTATCTACATTACATTTAAGTTTGGACTTTCAGGGGACAAACCTAAAAAATCAACATCTTAACAAACATTAGCAATCGTAGATTTCATGCACACTTAGAGTAACATTTTTTCTGATAAATTTGTAGTCAAATGATAAGTCTAGATAAATAGAAAATTCTACTAGCCACTCAGCTGAGATGCAATTTTTACCAAACTAGCATATTTTCCTTTTATAATCATTAATCTTCTTAATTACCTGCAACATTTCTAAGTAGTCTCTAGCTCTATTTAATAGGTTATGAATAATTAATTTTGAAGCTATATACCCAGAATTTTGATAACTTCTTCCAATTTTGTCACAATTAATTTCTACTTCAATAATTACAAAATATTTTAACTCTATACATAGAATAGAATAGAATAGAATAGAATAGAATAGAATAGAATAGAATATTTCAGTTTTGAAGGGACCCATAAGGATCATTAAGTTTAACTCAAAAATATTTCTATCAGCCTTGGTTTTAACTTCTGTACTTCCTAAGGAACTATTAGCCAAATTCAACAATTTGTTAAGCTCTGACATCTATGTTTTTAGATAACTTTAGCATTATTATATTTTGTCATGATATTTTAAGGCATGTTTAACCATTTTTTTTTTCTCTATGTATTTGGATGTTGCTAAGGGTAGCAGTTGCCACAACGGAAGATCACATTTCAGTGGTTTTAAAAGGAATGAGTTCTGAAGAGGAAAACTATATGTCAATATTTTGATTTCTTTGAAAGCTGGTCCACAGCATCCAAAATAAATGCATTGAATTATTGGCGGTAGCTAAATCCTGACTCTGGATACGTGTGTGCATTTTTGGATGTGTGAGTGTGTACCTACAGAGGAAGTCCTGAGAGGAGAGAAAAAAATCGAGTAAAAATTTAAAAAAGGTTATTTTCCTGAGTTAAATTTTAATGGGTTTAATCAAATTCTAAGTGAACTCTAGTTTTCAGCCCTTATATGCCCTGGAGCACCAATTACTCTTGTATTTTAAGATGATTTCTAAATTATATATTTAAAAAAATTAATTTCATTGTAGATATTATTTTGTAATCTATAATTGTTTTGAGTTAAGAAATCCAGAACCTGTGTGAACATTTCTGAGAAGCAGTGAAAAAATTTTAAATGTGATCAGCTAATGTCTCTAAAAGGTTAGTAATTTGGGTTTTTCATTTCAGTTTGTGTCCTCAAATAATTCAAACAATAACTCTTTTTTTTCTTTTTAATATCAGATTGTTTCAGCAAAAATAAACATGCACATTGGCAAATCAGTATCTAAGAATGACATGGATATTCTGGAGCTGGATTTGCTTTCAGTGTTGTTCAAATGTTTATGTATTAACATACCTTGTCATCGATACCTGTGTCCTCAACAGGTATTTATTCTAATTCTTGGTTTATTTCTTCATATTACTTTTATTTTTCACTTATAAAACAAACAACTAAAAATTTATAACTATATTTTCTTACCACCAGATGCACTCATAAAAGGAGTAAGAAGACTTATTGGAATCAATTTTCAGTCAGGCAAATGTAGCTGCTTTGACAGTTGAATCCACTATTTACATTAGTTTTCCTCTACATGAATTTAGAAATCCTGAAGAAAGAAAAAATTATGTACAAAAATCTGCTTTCTTGTTCAGCTTCCTAAATTTCCAAGCCAAAAAAGAAAAAAATAGAAAAATTATGTGAATTGGCAGGAAAAATAAAACAAAACCAAAAACAAAACAAAGCAAAAAAAGCAAAACAAAACAAAAGAGACACCTCCCTTCCGAGGGTTTTTAAACCTGAGAATAGATTCTTCCTAAAAAATGGAGAAAGCCAACATTATTTCATTGAAAAGAAAAATTTGTTTTTTTTAATGATTGTCAATACCCCAAGAGTTAGAGAGAGTAATGAACTTTGATCCATCTTTTACTATGTGTGTTGGTTTTGACTGGAGTAGAGTTAGTATTCTTCACAGTAGCTATTATGGGACCATGTTTTGGATTTGGGCTGAAAATAGTGTTGACATTTCTGGGATGTTTTAGATACTGCTGAGTAGTGCTGACACAGAGTCAAGGCCTTTTTTTCTTCTCATACTGCCCTGACAGTGAGGACGCTGAGGGTGCACAAGGAGCTGGGAGGGGGCACAGCTGGGACAGCTGACCCCGACTGACCAAAGAAATATCCCAGACCACAGGATCTCATGCTGAGCATTGAAAGTTGGGGGAAGAAGAAGGAAGCAGGGGACATTTGGAGTGATGGCATTTGTCTTCTCAAGTCACTGTTACATGTAACAGAGCCCTGCCCTCTTGGAAATGGCTGAACACGTGCCCACCCATGGGAAGCAGAGAATTAATTCCTTGTTTTGCTTTGCTTGTGTGTGTGCTTTACCATTAAACTGTCTTTATATCAGCTCCTGAGCTTTCTCACTTTTACAAATCTCTCCTCCATCCCTTTGGTGGGGGTGTGAGGTCATTTACCAGCTGGGGTTAAACCATGACACTGTGCCACAAATAATGATGGTTATAAAGCTTTCATCTCTCTTTGAATTCCTTGTATATTTAGGGAGTTTCAGTCTTTTATGTTTCTACATTACAAGTTAAATAGAGAAAAGTAATCAATCAGTTTGGGTTTTTTTTAAAAAAAGAAGTAATTCACAAACTATTAATTCATATCACTTGGAAAAAAAGCAATGATGAGGCTTCATAAACATTGCGTTGTAAAAAGGTAAGAAAGAGAAAAATAAGGAGAAGCAAAAGTTGAGATCTACCTCCTATCAAGTGTTTTATGAGTCAGTGACTGATGTGGAGGGTTTAATACTCAGTAAAACTGCCCAGCATATCATTGCAAGTCAGGAAAGACCTAACTGATTCTTTCTTAAAAGCTAATAAGAGGCTTTCTTTGTCAGATGCAGGAAAATGTACGTCTCTCTCAATTGCAAAGTTCAAAACAGTAATTAGGTGCTTCACAAATTTATCATCACTGGTGAAAACATATTCTTAAACTTGATGCTAAGAACATTCTCATCTGAAGGCAGCATATAAAAATATTAAAAAAATTTTTTTTTAAGTAAATAATAAAAAGTAAAGAGCTTTTTCCTTTATCTCCCTTCCTACCCTCTGCCTTCAGCAATTTAAAGCTAATTGCAGTACTATTGACCAAGGACTTCCCGAGAGGTAATGGAGAAAAAAAACTAGACTGGTCGCATTTATTCTCTACACTACACGTGGTAGCTCAAAACTTTGTTTGATTTAAGCATCTCTGATTTTGTAACATATAAGCATCCTAGAAATTTTGGTTAGTTCTGCAGTCTTTGTAACAGAGATCATTCAATGCATTATTAAAGAATCTTGGTCAAGGACTGCCTAATATATTGTACAGTTCATGTCTGCACTAACACTGAGACTATAGGCAACACTAGATGAAGTGCATCACATTTAATTTGTAATCGTAATCCAGTGTCCCACTCTCCTAAGATCTGACTCTCTGAAGCATCACTGTATGCAAATTATTTATGTCATTCAGATTAATGTTAGTGGATGCAAACTATGAAATATGCATTTTGGAATAGTAGAGGAAAAAAATCATTACTTATGCATTACTTTAGATCATTACTTCAGCACACTGACAATATGTTTGGAGTGCTGCTGTCTATCAATAATTTGTCCCACTATGGGAATAAGAGATTTGACACTGAGAAAAACGAAATTCTTTTCAAGGAAGTTGAAACTGTAAGGCTATAACCATTTAAAATATGGGTTCATTGAAAGATATTAATTCTTTAATATGGTGAGAAAACAGAATATTTGTATATGTTCTATGTTTATGGCTGACATTTAAAAAATTCACAGATCTGTTGATTTTGGAAGGGCACTTCTGGAAGTCATGTACTCCAATCTCCCTGCTCAAGCAGGGCCACCTAGAACTGGGTGCCCAGGACCATGTCCAAAGAGATTTTGAATATCCACAGATATTTCTCAGATTCTAGAGATTCCACAGACTCTCTGGACAGCCTGTGTCAGTAATCGGTCATGCTCACAGTGTTTCCTGGCATTCAGATGAAGTGTCCTCCATTTCAGTTTGTGGTCATTGCCTGTGTCCTGTCCCTGGACACCACTGAAAAGAGCCTGGCTCCATCTTCTTTTCACACTCTCTGCAGGTATTTATGTACATTGATAAGGTCTCCACCTGAGCATTCTCTTCTCCAGGCTGAACTGACTCAACCACCTCAGTCTTTCCTCATATGTGAGATGCTTCAGTCCCTTTATCATGTTTGTGGCCCTTCTTTGGACTATCTTTAGTATGTCCATGTCTCTCTTTTACTGGTGAAGCCCAGGACTGGACACAGTAAGGCAGGTGTGGCCTCATCAGTGCTGAGTAGAGAGGCAGGATCACTCTTGATCTGCAGGCAACATTCCTGCTGCAGTCTGGAATAACAGACTCTCTACTGCAAGAGCATATTTCTGACTCCTGTTCAACTTGGTGTCCAACAGGACATCCAAGTACTGCTTTCCAGCTGGGTAGGCCCCAGCATTTACACAAGCCTTTTTCATGTTCTCTGTAACGAGGTTCCTCATCTCATGAAGCAATGGGTCCGTATTTTCCCTAATCCTCCTTTTGTCACCTGTGCACTTATGGAAACCCCTCTTGTTTTTGATGCTGCTGTACAGTTGTCTTGGGGTGAATTCCGTTTGGGCTTTAGCTTTCCTAATTCATCCCTGAAATCTCAAACAATGCTTCTGTATTCCTCCCAAGTTACCTCTCCTTGCTTCCACACCCTGTGTACTTCCTTTTTGTGTTTAAGTTTGGCCAGGAACTCCTTGTTCATTGACACAGGTATTCTGGAGTTTTTTGCTTGACTTCCTATTTGTTGGGATGGACCACTCTTAAGCATGGAGTGGGTGATTCTTGAATATTAATGAGCTTTCTTGGGCCTTTGTTCCCTCCAGGGCCTTATCTTATGGGACCCTTACAAGCAGAACTTTGAAGAGGAGGAAATTATCATGTATGCACTCCAGGAAAGTCCTGGATTGCCTATGTGCTGCTGTGCTGTCACTCCCACAGATATTGGGGTGGTTGGCATCCCCCATGAGGACCATGGCCCATGAATGTAAGCCAGAGGGCCTGATCCACTTGTTCTTCCAGGTCAGCAGGCCTACAGCAGGCACCCACTACAACACAAACTTTGTCTGTTCTCACCCAAGAGAAGACACAGGCTGCTTTACATGAATATTTCATGATATATAAATTTTCAAAGGAGTTTACAGAGGTGCTTGAATATGTCTGTTAAATATTTCACCCTAAGGGTTTGCAAGTAGACTAAAAAACCCCAACAAACTGAATGGCAGAATATAGACAGTAAGTCACATCACTGAAGGAAAATGAAGAGTAAAGACCAAGTTCCTCATTGTACAATACAGTATCAGACCTCTGCTATGGTAGTGCAGCAGAACCACTATATTTTTTGGACCACACTCTTCAACATTTAAGTAATTAATTATTAAAACTGATTATTCATTTAGGACCACAACAGTCCAATATCCTACAGACTAGCTGACAAGGCATTTAGAGAGTCAGTGTAAAATTTCAAATCTAGTGAAATGTGGAGGTAAGACCTTCATGCTGACATTGAGAGAAGATGCAAAAACTAATTCTTTAAACATTGAATTGGAAGGTGACAAAAGTAATACCGTTCTTTTATCTTGACAAATATTTGTCGTAGAAAAAAGTCATTAAAAAAGAGGAAGTGTTCTTTTTTCCCATATAAAGTGTATAACAAGATAAGTACCTGGGATAGTTTTTGCTAGGGTTTTGTTAAGCAGCAGTAGTTTAAAAGTATAATTGCCCATTATACATTTGGTAACTAAACAAGCAATGCAGGATTATTTATATTTGATAAAACCTGAGATTATAGTTTTTGTTATTCATCCAAGCAAGGGAGTTAAAATCTCCTCTCTAACTTTATTAGTGTCTCTGTGATCAGCATTTTCAGTTTTGAAGTCCTTTAACCCTATGTTAAAGAGTAGGGTCCAAAGTTTGACACACAGATCAAGCTCTTCCTAAAATGGATTGGCCTTATCTTTTCATCCTAGGTGTTGGGAATCTAATGGGATTTCCCTATCTCCTAGCTGTTTTATGCTATTTCATTCGGCAATAAAAAAATAATTTAAAAAAAAGTTTAGGCTGTTTCCCTCAACAGTGGCAGAATGAAATTGGGAGTGTATATGCTACGTGCCCTTGGATGCACGTGAAAGAACACTGGAAGACTGAGGCTGCAGAGATTGTTTCCTGAAGGTGCATCAGATCAGTGCAGATGTTGCAGCTTACCAAATGGTGGCATACTGTCCACCTCACTGCCCTTGGAGAGGTTTAGGAAGCAAACTATTCCATCAAAATGTAGAAATAATATCTTAATGAATGTAAGTAGATGCAGTCCCAAACAGATTTATGCAGTGAGATGACAGCAAGGAGTGTGGACTTACGGGGCCAAGCTTGTTTCATGACTCCCTTTTATTCAACAGCACAGACTTACCTGGTGAAGCCCAGGCAATATGATCCCAGAGAATATACGTAACTTTATGCTTTCCATCCAACTTGCTTCTGAACCAGAATTATTGGGTCAAATGTTAATTTGCATATAAATAACTCCTTCCAGGCAGAGGGGAACAGCATTGCTGTCATCTTCTAGACTGAATACTTACTACCTTTGTTTTGGAAGACACTGATTTTGAAATTGTTGGGTTTTATTCAGCCAGTCATTCTACCTTGCTTGTCAAAGCATATAATGATATTTACTCCTTCCTGAACTGATTTGAAAAAGGAAATAAATAAGTATTTATCAGGATGCTGGCAGGGTGAATATTTTTATCTGAAGGTTTCACAAAATCTTACAAGCCAAAATGATGACTGAACACCTGAATATGAATAAGTTCATGAAGTAACTACTGATGAGTAATTTAATTTACTTAAAAAGATATAGGTGTATATCAGCAATAATGGACAGAAATTTGGGAGATATTAGTGCATAGAGTGTAAAATAGCTCCAGTCTATTTATTAAGTGCATATCTCAGACCAATAACACAGAATTTATTTGTTTCTTTGCTTGATGGGTTGATTTTGGTTGTTGGGTTTTATTTGGGGAGGGGAGTTTTGTGTGTGTGTGCATGGACAGTAATTCTCTGTAGATTTAAAATCATAATACAATATTTGATTGGTTTTAAAGGCGTTTCACCATTATCAAATATTGTTCACCAAATTCATTAGGGACTGCTCAGAATTTAACTCTCCTGAAAATGAGTGCTACTCAGTGAATTTTCTGGATGTAAAAATCTAAGTTTATACTTTACACACTAAGACTCAGCCCATCTAAAAATCACCTATGTTCCCACAGCTAGAGTTTCTTTCTAGTTAGATACCTTTAAAGGCCTGGGGTCAAAGAAAGAATTATTGGTCACAGGGTTGTATAAAAATCTTGTCAGTATTATTTTTTAACAGTAAAAACCAACAGGGAAGAAAATGTGATAAATTTTAAATATTTTTTCAAATATTACTAATTCTTCCATGTAGAACTAAGCACAGAACAAAGAATGAGGTACTTAAAGAATCTATATGTACTGTAGCAAGGGATCAGATTTTATGCCATGGCAATGACTGTTTACATGTCTCACCTACATGTTGGTGAGAAAATGAAAAGAACTCACTAATGTTGATTTTCATCTCTTCAGCCATATCTGGAAAAAGGCAAAGTGCCATTATAGACCAAGTACTTTTCACATAACTTTATGCAAGTCCAGGCATCTATATTATGAGAATATTTTCCTAAGTCTATATTCCCCATGTAGAGACTTGGATAATTCCAAAATTCATTTCACACATGAGATGGATTTTCTAGCCACTAGCAAATATTTGGAAAAAGGTTTGTTGCAACTCTTACTGTACATGAGAAAAAAAATTCTGTCACAAAGTATATTTAAATATTTATTTAAACAAAAATAATAACAAGTGGCTGCAGTTTTAACTGCCTAGACAGCTACCTTGAGACCTGAAAAAGTTGAGTGCCGTATTGTTTTCTTCTGGTAGGTTTCTTTTACTATGATCAATCTACTTTACATCCCTGTTGAATTCTGACTTCTTGTAGGGGTCATTGTTTCTTATTCCCTAATAATTCTACTAGGAATGTACAAACTTAATATATTTCTACCATTTACTGAGTTTGCTGAATCACACGGAACAAGCACATGTTTTATGAACTCTCAGGTGGGTTACAATGTAAAGAAATGAAAACAATATATGTGATATTTGTAGAGTCAGCTAGCAGCAAAAAGAAGGGGGGATGCATTAAAAAAGCCTTGTTTGGTTTTTGTGGTGACTCTCCTAGGAATAAATTGACTATGATACGGGGTTTTTTTTCCACAGCTTGTAAAGTTATAGACCTGACTGATGCTAAAGATATTTCTTCCCAAAGGCACAGATCAAAAATAGTACAAAGAGAAAAATAGAAGACCATGCATGTTGCACTTCTATTTCCATACTGTATAGCAAGACTTATTTAAATATATTATTGACTGACACATGTAGACAAAATTAAGTCAATACTAGTTTCCAAATATTAGCTTATTTAAGAACACATTTATAACTATTTCAGAACAGAGCAACGTTGCCTAAATTGCCTCCTTTTGTTCAGAGAAATGTCAGATGCTAATTTGTCTGAAAATTAGTCAAGAACAAGAGTATGGAGTTAGGTTATTGCTATTTAAGTAGGGGGTTAAAATTATTATTTCCACTAAATATGACATTTCAAAAGTACCACAACCCCAATCTTTGTTTAATGTTGCACTACAAAGTTTTTTTTTAATATTAAGTACAGAAAACTTTGAATAGATCCAGTTGTTTCTTCCAACTCCATCAACTCTCAGCTCTAAGATTTGCTTTTAAATCAAACCACAAAATAAGAACCCAGAACCTGGGCATGACTGAAGGCCACAGCTGCTCTAGATGGTTTCTTTGAAAGCCCTAAAGGTACATTAGGGCTCCAGTATGCAATTAGCTGGGTAGTTTACCACTAGGCACCCAAACACAGACTGCCTACAGCTTCTGTGTGGAAAAGATATGAGTGGGTTACGGGAAATGCTATGTTTATGACTTCTTCTTGGCTCTTTGGTTCCTTAAGTACCAGGAAAACTGCACACAGGAAAGCTAAGGACCCATAAGGACATGAGTGTTCAGTAAAAATTATGACCGCCACAGTATTTCTGGTAGGTTAGAAATAAAAACTAGTTTGTGTCTAGATTTATGTCCAGGGTGGTAAAGTATTAGAGGCAGAGTTACTGTGAGCATCCCAAGTTTCACTGGATACGTTTATATTATCAAATAAAATAGGTTCATTCTCCAGCATTAAGGACTACTGGCACATCACAGCTACAGAATATACACAATACAGAATAGATGGCTTTTTCTATCCTGCCTCCCGAGAACCATCAATGGTCTAAACATTACCTGGAAGAGCACTAGTTCACACAAGCCAAAACAATGCTAGAGGCTAGAGCTCACTATTAAAGAGTGAAGAAAATGTCCAGGGTTTAAATCTCTGTCCCAGTTCTATTTATTTTACTGATAATAACAGAGTCATTAGGTTCAAACTTGAAGAGTTTGTGGATTTTGGTAAATCAGTGTTGACGTGAACTGATAGTTCTGATTTATTAAAACAATAGCAAAAATTGTACCTGACCACAGCTTCTGGGAAATAAATCAAAAGAGTGGGAGACAGGATTATCTTTTACAATCTCTAAATACTTTCAGTCTATCTTTTTTTTTCTTATTTCCCTTGATAAGAGGAACTGAATTTCTTTTATGTTTCTTTTTGTTATGTTTTTTTATTTCTTTTTTTTTTCTTTTTTTAATGAATCAGAGATTTATTCCCCTAAATTAGGGCTAGTCTGCTATTAAATTAATATTTCCAAGTGAAACAGTCACTCTTTGATGAAAATGAGTCATATTTTCTTTGCAGTACTTTGTTAGTATTTGTTTTGCCGGTAGGTAGGGTCAGAGACAAAGCCACAGACACCAACTTTAGCAACAGTGTCATTTATTACAATGTTGTGAGGAGCCAATTCAGCCATTTTAGTTTGCCTCAGCTGTGGTTGTCAGGGCTGTCAGAGGCATGTGGAGGAGGGGTGCATGTGCCACTTGCAGGAGGCAGCCAGGAGTGGGGGAAGCCTTGTCTCTGGGGGGACTTCACCNCGGGCGGCCTTTGGGAGGGGCCGGGGGGTATAAAAACCAACTGCGTGTCGCTGCTGCTTGCCAGGGCTCGCTACTATTTGTTGTTCGTGCTCGCTCCCTCTTTTGCCCTGGCCCCAGCCTGCCTGCCTGCCTTCTGGCTCTCCTGCCCTCCCTGGCTTGCCCTCACTCCTGTCCTGCCTTCCTGTGCTCCTGACCGCCTTCCTGCAACTTCGCCCTGCGTCCTTGCCTGAATCCAACTCTTCCACGCCAATCCAGCCGTCACCGCCCGCCCTGTCACCCTGATCCAGCCTTTTGCCGCGACCCTGTCCAGGGTCCTGGACCTCCTGCCCGAGCGCCCACTCACCCGTGTCCGCGGCCGTCACCGCGGAAGCTGCGCCTGAGGAGCCGCGTCCCTCCGGGAGCCGCGCAGGCTCCCTGACACCCAGCCCGGCCACAGACAGGCAGCGTGCACACCCCTCCGCCGCCTGGACACCGACAGCACTGCCCTGGTGGTAACATCCTCTTTTTGTCTCTGTCCCCTCTCTCTCCTCTCCCCCAGTCCTTTTCCATTTTCCTTTATTCTTTGCTGTCTCTTCTAGCCCTCTTTTGCTCGGGCAACTCCTTTCCCCTCTCCTTTTGTAATCAATAAAGTGTTCTCCGATACAACGTTTGCCTCACATTTGGCTTCATTCTGTTCCCGACCATCCATTTTTAAAAGAACTCCTCACAGTTCCCCGCAGTGGAACATGACAAATGTATAACTGCAATGAATCACAAAAGGATAAGCTAAGCAATGCACATAAGCATTACTATGAAAGAATGCCTACAGTGATTAAGAAAGTTGCATCAGCAGTTACCCCAATAAAGATACATCATCCAAGTCCGACAAACATCAGGAGTGGGAGAGTCACAGTGAAGGACTGGAGAACCATGCCCGGTAACTGGGAACTGTACATCACCAGCTGGGAGCTGTACATCACCAGTTTCCCCAATATTTTACGTTCATCCAAGTCCAAGAAACATCAACCATCGGGGGAAACTGTCACAGCAAAGGACTGGGGAACCACTCATGGTACCTGGGAAATCTTGCGGTACATCCACCTTTGCAGGTCATGAGGTTCCCCGACTTTGCTGTGACAGTAGCCCAGCTTTTATACTGTTAAACAAACAAGCTCAGATAATTTCTAATTATGGGCTCATTCTCCTGTTGGATTTCTCCCAAAGCCTGGCCAGGGCTCAATGAAGAACCAAAGGAGTTGTTTTTGATCCTATACCCCACTGATAACGCCAGATGTGGCCTTATCCAATTTCTAGATACAGAAAGGTAAACACTTGTTTTTCCTATAATGAACACATATAACAATACTTTGTTAATGAGCGAATATATATATATATATATATATAACATTTGTTTGGAAGGTTCACCTATAGGGCAAATTTAGGTCAGGCCTTAGTACTTCAGTATTAGATGAAGTATATAAAGAAACTGAAGTTTAAGCATAAATGTTAAGTGTTGTATCCAGCTCTGGAGTCCCCAGCACAGGAAGGGCATGAACCTGTTGGATCGAGTCCAAAGTAGGGCCAGCAAGTTGATCAGAGGGATGGAGCACCTCTCCCATGAGGAGAAGCTTCAAGAATAGGGTTTGTTCAGCCTGAAAAAGAGAAGGCTTCTGTGTGACCTGGTTGTGGCCTTCCAGTACCTGAAGGGAGCCTAAAAGAAAGATGGAGAGAGACTATTTGCAATGGTATGTAGTGACAGGACAAGGGGGAATGGCTTCAAACGGAAAATTGATAGATTTAAGTAAGTTATTAGGAAGAAATTCTTTACTGTGAGTCTGGTGAGGCACTGAGGTTACCCGGAGAAGTTGTGGTTGCCCCATCCCTGTGAATGTTTCAGGCCAGACTGCATGGGGGTCTGAGCAACCTGGTCTAGTGGAAAGTGTCCCTGCCCACAGCAAGGGGTTGTAACTAAATGATCTTTAGGGTCCCTTCCAACCCAAATCATTCTATGATTCTATAATAAACATCAGATACAGACTTTTTTTGACATTTACTCCGTTCTCTAAAATTTTGATTCTAGAGAATATCTAACAGGGATGGACATATCTGCATGGGAACATGGCTATGATGAAATCAAATCTTTTTTGTAACATGCTCCCTTCTTTCTATTATCTGTGATAAAACAAACCCCCCTCCCCACATATTTTTCTGCTTTTAATTTCTTCCTTGCCTTGTTCCTTCCACTAAATAAGTGTTTTAATACATTTGAGAAAGAAAATTAAAAAAAAAAATAGTCCTACTAAAATTCAAATTTTCATCAGAAGGAAATAGATGACAGAACTGCCCATACCCACATTATTTGAGATTTTGGAAATCTTTATTTTTAGGACTTTCTATAAAATTCGGCCAAAAATTTCAGCCTTTTTTTTACATGTCTGTCTNCCTGGTGGTAACATCCTCTTTTTGTCTCTGTCCCCTCTCTCTCCTCTCCCCCAGTCCTTTTCCATTTTCCTTTATTCTTTGCTGTCTCTTCTAGCCCTCTTTTGCTCGGGCAACTCCTTTCCCCTCTCCTTTTGTAATCAATAAAGTGTTCTCCGATACAACGTTTGCCTCACATTTGGCTTCATTCTGTTCCCGACCATCCATTTTTAAAAGAACTCCTCACAGTTCCCCGCAGTGGAACATGACAAATGTATAACTGCAATGAATCACAAAAGGATAAGCTAAGCAATGCACATAAGCATTACTATGAAAGAATGCCTACAGTGATTAAGAAAGTTGCATCAGCAGTTACCCCAATAAAGATACATCATCCAAGTCCGACAAACATCAGGAGTGGGAGAGTCACAGTGAAGGACTGGAGAACCATGCCCGGTAACTGGGAACTGTACATCACCAGCTGGGAGCTGTACATCACCAGTTTCCCCAATATTTTACGTTCATCCAAGTCCAAGAAACATCAACCATCGGGGGAAACTGTCACAGCAAAGGACTGGGGAACCACTCATGGTACCTGGGAAATCTTGCGGTACATCCACCTTTGCAGGTCATGAGGTTCCCCGACTTTGCTGTGACAGTAGCCCAGCTTTTATACTGTTAAACAAACAAGCTCAGATAATTTCTAATTATGGGCTCATTCTCCTGTTGGATTTCTCCCAAAGCCTGGCCAGGGCTCAATGAAGAACCAAAGGAGTTGTTTTTGATCCTATACCCCACTGATAAGGCCAGATGTGGCCTTATCCAATTTCTAGATACAGAAAGGTAAACACTTGTTTTTCCTATAATGAACACATATAACAATACTTTGTTAATGAGCGAATATATATATATATATATATAACATTTGGTTGGAAGGTTCACCTATAGGGCAAATTTAGGTCAGGCCTTAGTACTTCAGTATTAGATGAAGTATATAAAGAAACTGAAGTTTAAGCATAAATGTTAAGTGTTGTATCCAGCTCTGGAGTCCCCAGCACAGGAAGGGCATGAACCTGTTGGATCGAGTCCAAAGTAGGGCCAGCAAGTTGATCAGAGGGATGGAGCACCTCTCCCATGAGGAGAAGCTTCAAGAATAGGGTTTGTTCAGCCTGAAAAAGAGAAGGCTTCTGTGTGACCTGGTTGTGGCCTTCCAGTACCTGAAGGGAGCCTAAAAGAAAGATGGAGAGAGACTATTTGCAATGGTATGTAGTGACAGGACAAGGGGGAATGGCTTCAAACGGAAAATTGATAGATTTAAGTAAGTTATTAGGAAGAAATTCTTTACTGTGAGTCTGGTGAGGCACTGAGGTTACCCGGAGAAGTTGTGGTTGCCCCATCCCTGTGAATGTTTCAGGCCAGACTGCATGGGGGTCTGAGCAACCTGGTCTAGTGGAAAGTGTCCCTGCCCACAGCAAGGGGTTGTAACTAAATGATCTTTAGGGTCCCTTCCAACCCAAATCATTCTATGATTCTATAATAAACATCAGATACAGACTTTTTTTGACATTTACTCCGTTCTCTAAAATTTTGATTCTAGAGAATATCTAACAGGGATGGACATATCTGCATGGGAACATGGCTATGATGAAATCAAATCTTTTTTGTAACATGCTCCCTTCTTTCTATTATCTGTGATAAAACAAACCCCCCTCCCCACATATTTTTCTGCTTTTAATTTCTTCCTTGCCTTGTTCCTTCCACTAAATAAGTGTTTTAATACATTTGAGAAAGAAAATTAAAAAAAAAAATAGTCCTACTAAAATTCAAATTTTCATCAGAAGGAAATAGATGACAGAACTGCCCATACCCACATTATTTGAGATTTTGGAAATCTTTATTTTTAGGACTTTCTATAAAATTCGGCCAAAAATTTCAGCCTTTTTTTTACATGTCTGTCTTACACTATATTCAGCTGTTTGGGTTTGTGTTTTGACAGACAGGAAAGGATAAATTTCAGAATGAGTCTAGAGAAAAAACTCATTGCTTCCTTTGTGTTAATCATATAGTCATTTGGCAGAAAGCCGTAGCTTGTCCATACCTCGGAGAGATAATTTTAAATTTGGCAGCATGCTTGCCCTGCTATCTGGAATACCCCTTTTGCCATCTCTTAGAAAGCTCTGTGGAACTCAACTAAGCTGCAAAACTCAGAAAATTGTGGGTTGCATGTGTTCAGGAGGGCCTCAGTCTGTATTACTAAACTAGCACATTATTTTAATAAACGAAATAAAGTCTGTGTTTTTCCAGGGAATAGAAGAAAGTTTTTTAAAATGACGAAGCCATGGATGCAAGCAACAAACAGACCTACAGCTGTTAGCAAGAAAAAGTATTCAGCTTCTCACACTGTTGGCTGAAATCAATGAGCAATTCAGCCTTTGACTGCTATGGCTGTTAGTTGGCTCCTGCTACAGTCAGAGAGATGCCTGTAAGTTTGAGTTAGTGCCTACAGTGTAAAACTGACTGATTTTTTATTTCCTTGATCTAATGCATGTGGATGATTCCTCTTGATTTTACTCAGGAAGCAAGGGGAGAGGTCTACAGTGGACTCTTTATGTTTCAAATCTCACCCTGTTCAGCTTCCAGAATGGAGCAGACTTTTTTGTGTGTGTCTTTACTCAAAATCAGTGGTGTATTTACAGCTTCATAAGAATAATGTATCTCAACATTCTTTAAAAATCATAAAGCAATTATGCTAATTCTAGTGTTAGAGGGAAAAAAATTGATAATTTTATTTATAAAATTTTGTATAAATGAAGGAAAATTATTACTCCATTCAATATTTTAGGTATCTGAAGCTAGAACTAATCTAAAGACTTCAGGGTGATGAATCATTGTTTCAGAACCTAAAGGTTTGGCAAAATTGCAGTTCACTGGGGGAAAAACATCCTAATTAGTAATTCAAAGGATAAAGGATGTTTGTTCTCATACATATGCCATAGCACATGGCTTCTCATAAAATGGAGCTTTTCAACTTTTTCAATATAGAATACGACAGCAAGAATTTATGATTCAAGGACAAACACTCATTCAGTCATTATTTATCATAGAAGATCATAATACTTGTCACTTTGTGTCACCTTTTGCATATAGATTACTAACTTATATGTGGCACTTGCACTGTAAAATGCATATTGGTCAATGTGCTCTTTAATAGCAAACTTAAAAAAAAAAAAGAACAAACAGGAAACATTATTTCCAAGGTCCAAAAAAGAGTAAAAATTAATATTGATATGAAGAGTATCTGAAGTACTCTAATTCCTGAATCTCTGACCACTGAAATTGGAGAGAAAATCGCAGGAAAACAGATTTTCAGATATTTTCTACTATGCCAGTAGTACTTTTAAGCCAAATTCCCTGAAGAACAACTTATATCAAAATATTTTGGCACTTCCAATTTGAGCTTCCTGAAAATGGAAGAAAATAATCTAAGTGTTTAGGTACCACAGAAAGATTTAAACAGAATGTGACACTAAAAGTAGACAAAGGTTAGAGAAGTCTCATTTCTGACTCAACTGGTTCACCGATACAAGAAAAAAGACACTTCAGAGAATTATTTTGTGGCATTCAGAAATAACTTGGGACATGAATTGCATCTATATTTCCTAAAAAAACCCCAAAACAACAAAAAAACAAACCACTGTTTTTCGTTATTCTCATTCCGAAAATATATCATCTTTAGTAGTCATATGAACTCTATTCAGGTTCTTAACAGAGTGAGAGTGGATTGACCAGGAATGTCCTGCTCACTGACTTATAATTACATGCAACTTGTCATAGCCATTTATTGCTTTCAGGAGCATATTTTAACATAAATTCCCACTTTCTTGAAATATCCTCACAGCAAAATCTCAATGTTTCCTTGAATGTTTAACAGGAAAATAAATGATGGCAAAGAATGATAAAGAAAATGTTCTATTCTTTTAAAATTATTTTCAAAGGGAAAAAAAAGGATCAAACCTCCCCCCTCCCCATTTTCATTAACTCTTGTTACAGGAATTGAAATTTTGCAGTGGAGAGTAAGAGGTGTCTGAACTTTAGTTGCTGATAATAATGAAGAATGTATTCCTTGTCTGGTCAGGTCAGCTCAAGCATTTTAAATACAAGTTTTGAATTCACTTGGATTTTTACTAAGCGTTGGGAACATTTTAGCGGTTCTAAATCAAGTTTGGTTGAGAAATGCTGGGTGGTAACAGCTCTCAGCAGTGGAGGTGTGTCCAGGTTATCCGTACACAAGACCGAACTATTTATATAATATCCCTTTGTGAACCCATTTCATTTAAACAGACAGATCAGAGATAATACATGTCAAGTTTCAGTAGGAAGGTGCAAACCTAGTAGCTTCATCCAGCTATTCAGTTGTTTCTGGAATGAACATCTACTTCCTTATCCAAAAATAAGCTACATCAATAATTGTTTTGTCTTCATTGGACGTTATATTTCTGTAATAGCACGACTGAGGGGGAGGATGGTGCACCACCACAGAGAGTCGTGCAAAGTAGCAACGTCAATTGCTATATAAAGGCTATGAATTCATGAGGCCTCAGTCTCACGAGGACTAGGTAGAATTCTCAAGACAGCAATGTAAGATGTATGCTAAGAGAGGAATTCAGATGTTATTCTTTCAGCACACCCTGACACCCATCGTACAGAAGATGGTGTTTGAAACTGATGCTGAAATTAGATGATGCAAGCACTACATAAAATAAAACCAAGTTCATCTGAATATTTCATGTATATAGTGAATAATAATATAACTATAAATATGTCTTGGGGTGACTTTATGCTGTTGTATCCCCTATCACTGGTCTAGGTATTTCCTCAGAAACATGTGTAATATTTTATTAAAAAAAAATTTATATTGCCCTAGTACCATTTCACAGATTTTCTCTACAGAGATTTAGGGTCTGTTTAAACAAAAAATGTTAGATATTCCCAGAGCTTATGTGATTATGCTGACTTCTATTTTTACAACATTCTATCAATAGTATTCAGACTGCTCAATCCACTCACTGTAGCTGTTCTTAAAGGTATTCTTCAGCTCTTTTTTCCTTTGCTTGCTATATTATGTAGCTGATACAAATGTGAATTTAACATGAAATTTGTTAACTGTGTTACTTTGAAGACTAACAGATTTTTAGCATAGATGTATGGATTGTAATGGATTGTATTGAAGCTGGTTTTACAATGGTCATGGTCTATCAAACTGCTGAAGAAAGGCAGCAAAAATTATTTCATGCCTCTTTACAAATATCAAAATACGTAATCTAGCCATCTTTTCCCTAAACCTTTGTTTTTTATTCCTGTGTTCCTGTATTTCTTTCCAGAAACATAAGTGCTAACATCCTTTCTAGTGCAGTAGATATTCCAGTGCTTGTGGATTCTATCACTTATGGATGGGGTATGTGCTTGGAGCACTGATATGTTATGCTGTCTAGAGTTCTGCTGAATTCTTTTTTCCATTTCATATTCTTCTAGAAATTAATTTAGCCTGTGTTACCTGTTCAAAATTTGCTGCACCTCTGCAACATATTCAGCACACATAAAGGCAGCAGGAGCAGCAAACAGCCTGCCATGGCTTGGGCACTTTACCTTTAAGGAAGTGCATGTTCCAAAGTGCTGGATTTGCCTAATGGCTACACTTCTGTGTACCAACTAGCTTGCTGTAAACTGAGTTTATCATCAGGACAAGGCACTTTGCAGGTGGGTAAAGCTGGCATGAAATTCTCTGGTAGACCATTTGTGAACAGCTGAATGCAGCAGCAACTTGCAACGGAAGAAAGATGATTTATTCTGAAGAGCTGCTTGCAGACAATGTGATGGGTTTGTAGAGTTGCCCAGGGACACACAGGAATGTTCCAGCCCTCAGGAACCCCACAGTGTAGACCTAGGTGGGTAGTGTGGATGCTTTTAGAGTGTGCGAGGGGTCTGTCCCTGTACCAGCCCCTCTCCCCTTGATAATCAGGGCCACAAGAAGTAGCAAATACCATAGCAGAAAGTGCCTAAAGCTGCCTCATCCCATTGTTGAAACCATTGCTCAGAAGAGTATCTAAACATATATTCTAGGCCAATTTTTGCACATCTTAACTGCTAAAATGCCCTTTGTCTTGATAGTCCCTCTATGTGAGCGTGCAAGAGACAGGATAATATGCTGAGGAGGGGAAAGAGCATAACCTAGAGGTAACTTGGCAAGAGAAGAGACAGATGGCTGATCTGAAAGCATCAGAGGTTTGCTCCCAAAGTACGTCCCAAAATAGAGCTGGTTGTAAATTAGAACTGCCCTTTATAAACAAGGTGTATTGCTCTATAGTCTGGCCATCTGATTATGGGTGCAGATGGTCTGTTACTGTGGGGATTTAGAGGTGTAAAGGGATACATGACAGGTAAGTGCCCCAGGCTCATGTCTCAGTGGCCTAAGGTTATACAGGCTAGATTCAGTTTGTAATTCTTTTTGAACAAGTATTTTTTTATAAGAGTACTAACAAGGGTGTCAGTGCTCTTGTTTCTTTGAGTGTGCAAGTTACGGGCACTGCTTCACTACATAAAGACGAAGACCATCAGCTATTTTTATTTGAACCACAGAGCAATCTAAGATATTCTGAAAGATCATGTTTGCTGCAGATCTAGAATATTTAAATATTTGCAATGTGTTATGTATGTATGTGTATAGGAATCTAGTTATTTATATACTTCTGCTCACATATATAGATGTATACAGAAGTTTACAAATACATAGTGATACACATACACAGAGATTTATAAATACATATATACTCCCATATAATCAGCACATACATACATATGTACATTGGCAAATGAGGGCTTACTTCTTCAGTGCCACTGTTAGAGCACTACAAAGTAAACTGACCAAAAAGCCTATCATCAAAACAAAATGGATAATGATCTAGACTTACAAAAATGATGCTCATTAAGGTATATTATTAATGTATGTTTAGTTATGAAAAAATACCCCTCCATCAATACATGACATGCATTTATGTATGCTGTTTATTTATGAAGTAGTTGTCTTTGCATTAAAGACTTGGCTTGTAATGCAAATAATCACTGTTTTAGCACATTATCAGAAAATTTATAGGTCCTTCTGAGCTGTGGACATCTGGGTTCACAGATACTGTGGCACCTGGATTAACATGTGGGGAAATAAAAGAAAAACTGTTCCACTAAAATACTTAAGATGCCTAAACACATATTTAAATAGATCTCCATTAATTTATGAAACACATACAAAGTATATAGAGCATTTCAAAGCATTCCTTATTCTATCCTAATCCCAAATTCAGGGTGAATAAGCTTAAATAAAATCACATATGTTTGCCAATTTATACATGTTTTTTATATGCACATTATACACAGAGTTTTTGTTAGGTGGTGAGACAGCAAATATTTAGAGGTCCAGCCCTGGACTAAGAGTCAATACAGGTAAACTTCAATCAATATGTAGTACGCTGTCACATTATTGTGGCCTTATGGACTCAGGTGAGTCACTTCATCGTGTTACTTAATTCCCTTCTAAGCTCTACTTTCTCATGTCTATCTAAAATTAAATTAAATAAAAAGAATAATAACAAATTGAAGGTCAAGGACCATCTCCTATGACTTTCTGTATTTCATATTGAAAATACAATATAATAAAAAGAATACTTTATTATCATGGAGAAAATTAAATGAGGTACAATTTTATTTCTGAAAAATATTTCTTCACATCTGCAAAAAAGACCCGTTTTTCATCTCATGTTAAAACTTTACAATTATACTGATATTATTAAGTTTGGACATTAAAAGTCTGGGATGGGGAGGACATTAAAAGTCTGAAAAATGTTATTGTTTACTTTTCCATATTTATTTTGTAATTGTTCATTCTTCTAATTTGGATTTATTTGAAGTAGTAGGAATTATTTTCAAAAAGGACATTAGCAACCTCTGGACATTATTAATGTGTAACATTCAAAAAATATTTCCAAAAATATTTCTTTGATAGCGGACTAATCCTTTTAATTCTTTTCTTATTTAGTTCAATTACCTTCAAGAAAAAACTTTGAATATCAAGCAGACAAGTACTTGGACAGAATACACTACTGGAATTAATGTCTATGCAGCATGAGAAGAAGTACAAACATATCAGGGGTCTCAAAAGGATAAAAAAGTACACTTCAGTAACCTCTTAGCCACCAAGGGAATTTCTTCACATCTCTGTATGCATTTCTGGAACCTTTTAGGATAAATTATTCTTTCTAACAAGGACAGGACAAGGTTTGAAAGTAGGGTTTGCATGCTCAAAAAACTGTCTAATATTTTTTGCAATTCCAAGTGGCTGATGGAAGATGGTACATCTCCTTATAGATTTTATACCACCAGTGTCCTTAGCTCTTTGTATTTAAAAAGATGCCACTGTCCAGCAGGGTGTTAGCCTAATGACAATATATGGAGTTTAGGTGCTTCAGTAAGTTTCAGTTTTTCTATGAAGACTCTGGCAGTTTAATACAACCTCATATGGTTAAAAGTAATTCTGAGGGGAGACAGCAAAGAGTTTCTTTCTTTTAATTAAAACTGCGGAAATAAGGACAATTTTATATCAGTAGTGTCTTTTTAAACTGATATCCAATTCTACTCCTAGTGTCTTATGTTCAGTTGCTGGTCAACCAAGACAAATGTACATTTTATTCAGAGATATGTAAGGGAACCTAAAGGATGCTGTGAACCAGCACAATGCCTTTCACAGCTGGAGCCTGTATGGAAATGCTAAGACCGTGCTTTAATTCCTATTGCACACTAAAAGCAATATTCCTGATCTTGCGCTATTGAGAGCTATGGCAAAACTTTCATTGGCTTAACTGACAGTCGGACTAGACCCTGAATCACTTGCTCACTCAGTAAGTGTAATTTTCTATATCTATGGGCAAGTGAAAAAAAAACCAAAACCAAAAAAAACCAACAAAAACCCTGACCCAAACTGTTTCAGCAGAATTCTCTTTACTAATGGAAAATGGTTAGAACTGTTTAATCCTCCTTGAATCTGAGAGGATTAACTCTGAAAGTTACTTACAATTCAGAGGGTGACTCAAGTTTTCACACAAATACAGTTTTAGTACTTAGTGAGAACATCCTTCCTTTGAAATTCAACCCTGTGATTTTGTAATGAACAAAACTAGTTTTCTAGTTCGTTATATGTTTATACCAGATGCAATCTTTGTATCTATATATAGTGCTTAAATGGATAAAGTCAATAATAGAATTTTACGTTTATTTAAGACTGGTCACTACAACAGAGATTCCTAAAGTGGTTGCAGAGTCTCAATTTATTAAGCCACCACACTTCATTATAGGTTTGTGAGAAAAGTGCTTGGGAGTAGTGGAGGAGCAGTGCTGCCTTATTTGTTTAAATGCTATGGAAGTTTTAGCCCTAACTTTTCATGCATAACCAATATAACAACCCAAAAATATTTTGCTCTTGAACAGACAGATGGTACTTAATGTCATCTCATATGCTGTTAATAAGTATATTCAGTCTCTTAATTTTATTCTTTTTATTAACTGTACATATATTTACATCATCTATACATTAGAAAATCTGTTGCTAACACATGTTCAGAAGGCAAATTCATTATCTGCACTAGCTTGCTTACATTGTTTTAGAGCTATTAGGCCTAAATTTGCTACAGCCTACAGGTGTATGCTGAATCCCAAGCTACCCTTTCCAGAAATAATTTTAAAACATTGCTTTAAAAGCCCTGGGAGGCCCCTGAGCCATTCTAGCTTGCTTTAATTCCTTTTTTCTGTATAGAAAATTTTGTAAGAATGTGCCCCAGAGCAGTAAACAAAATCTATCAATAAAATCCACTGAAATGTGTCCTTCTAATCACCCTTAAACTTGTTTGGAGGTTTTTTTAAAATTTTATTATTATTTTTTAAATTACTTAACAAATGGTGAATACAGTTTTGTGTGTTCCCTTACAGTTGGCTGCAGTAGCCCTTGGTAATCAGTTACTGGTGTAACATCTTCTTAATTGTTCAGCATATACAGAACTGGAACAATGTATTCATAAGTGCGCTCTGGTTTTCATTTAATACTTGAATGACTCTGAAAGGAGGAGGGTGATAATACTCGACAGAGTCAAATAAAATTCAAGATTCCTCATTGCTGTTTTAGTGCTGTGTTGCAATCTGGACAAACAGAAGTCCTGCTGTCCTTGTCCTGAATATGATCTGCTGTTACCAGATGTCTGAAAAGCCACATGGTGCCTTTACAATATAGACAAACATCAGTGAAAGAGGAGAGGCCACAACTGCAACATCAGTCTTCTATTTCTGCTCATGGTGGCTTCATGTTGCAGTTATAATCAAACTGTTGAAAACTTTCTGGTGTTAGGCAAAGATTAAACACAGCAAGCTTGTCATTCTGTGAAGCACATGTGACTCTAAAGCATAATTATTTTCTGTATTGTTTACCTCTAAGCTTGGGCTCTGGTTAAGGCATAGGGTTGAGCTCTGATCCCTTTTAGAAGGCAGATTCTCAGTGTATTCACTGACTTAATATGCATCCAGGTGCTCAGTCTTGCAGTCTGCTAGGTCAGTAAAAAAAATTGACTGTGATATGCAGCAGTGTGTCTGTTTGTCTTTTTGTAAGCCTACTGTGAACATTTTAGGCCAAGCTACAAGCAATTCAATAAAAGCAATGCAGGTAAAAATTGCATGGGTCTCTGTATATCTATATTGCTCAATGTAGAAGGGGAAGGATAAATCTTAAGCATCAAATCTGCAAGGTATACCAATTCCAGGAAAGTTAAAAGGGATATATTATGGGTACATGCACATAGTTGTTAAAACCATAGTTTTAAAGTGTTAGGAAAGCACATCCCATCATTTAATTTGTGCCAGCTACCACTCCAAGCAGTGCTTTACCCTGATTTGGTCATTCCCATGTGCTAAGGGCTATTTGCAATGAGCAATGCATTGTGGCAAGCCTGTCTGGGACGGCAGGAGGGTTAGGTCTGTGTCTGTAAGCCACACCATGCTACTCAGGCTTAGGGCCAAAAACAAGTCCATGCCACACAATCATTTGGTACATGAAGTGCTATTGTTGACTCTGCTTAACTTTAATTTGGGTCCATCTCTCAGATTTGGTTTATTCCAAGTAGATCTCTCCAAGACAAATCTGATCTATTGAGTCAATGGGGGTTTATAACAAGTTTCTTCCGGATGACTCCAGGGTCAGGCATTAGTCCCTGGCCTGCCTTTATATATCAACTTAAACAGAGACGAAATTTAACTATTGTAAACCTGTTCTGAAGTCTGCTTCAGGTTTTGTATTGCAGGTACAACTGGAGAAATTTGAAGATACAATATCATCTGTCTTCTGACATGTTTATACAAGGTTTTGCCAGAATTCCTCCTGTTAATGGAATGCTCAATAAACACTTATTTCGTTACTTACTTGTGACAAGAGGATTACAAAGGTAGACAAGAATAAAATAAAACCATGGCTACTGTCCCTTTATACCAGTGAGCTTTGATAGATATATCCCACATCTGCTAAGCCATTTACCCCAAGAAAATTCAGGGGAAATTCAATAAAGAAATTTCTCCTGAGCTGTCCAATATCCACCATTACAGATTCAGTAGTCTTAACACAATACTGTTTTCTTCTTGTTGCTTAAGGCATCAAAAAATACATTGACAAAACAGCACAAGATTTCCTATTAAATGACACAGATTAGGAGGAAAAAAACCCAACAAAATAAGTTGGGGTTTTTTTATATGTGAAAGCTCTTTACACAGATCAGAAACAAGAAAACCATTATTTTGAACCGTATTCTCACCTCATACCATGGCATCTTTACTGATTAATCAATAAAAACTTTAAAAATATTACCATGCTTAGACTCAAATAAGCTGTACAGATGGATTTCACAACCTGTCAGATACACACCACTTAGGAAGCCAACAAACCAATCAACCAAACCAACAAAACAAAGAAAGCTAATGTCTCTAAGGCATCTGCAATAGCCATCTCAAAGTCTCCCTTGTTCTGGCAGTAGACTCAGCCCAGGGTAACAGCAGTCTTGCTTGTTTTTCTGCTTTCCAGATTCAGAAAACTGGTGGGGTGTTTTAAGTTCTATAGCCTGGGTATATGTTTCTCTTTAATTAATGGTTTCAAATCCTTCATGAAGGTAAAAAAATTAAAATTTGAGTTATATTTGTACTAGGTGAAATTTCATGCATCTAAAATTAGTGCTACATATGAGATAATACCTCTTTCTCTGCAAATACTGTAATTCTGTGACATATGATACACTATACCCAGAACTAGTAAAGGCCACAGGCTTTGCAATAAGCTTGTAAGGTCTTAGGACAGAGGTTTTTCAGGATTCCTTTTTCTGAACTTTTTTTGACCTGCCTGCAATATTGTTTTATTTGGTTTACTTGGAAGAGCAATTTTTCTTCTGATGAGGTGGCTATGACTAATTTTTTTTGCCTATCATTATATAGTGCAATCACAGTTTTATAGAGATAGTAGTTACAAGTAGGGTGGGGGTTTTTAAGGAAGAATGAGGTGTTTACAGTTCTAAGATAATGATCCAGTAAAACGCAGACCTGGTCTGATAGCAGAAGCTTAGAGAAGTGGGGATGCAGCACAGGGATGGGGTGACAAAAGCTGTATACAGGAAGGCACTGGAAACACATGTGCAGTTGCAGACATGCATATCTGGAGCTGGACAAAACTGGTTTTAGGGGTAACAAAATAAAAAAAAAGGAGTATCTGACATACCTAAAAGCTATCATAGATATTATATTCAAATATAATATGCAGTTGTAGATCAATGAAGAAAGAGAAAGTTGTAAAATCATTTTAACAAACATATTAAAATTATTCTTCGTGAATACTAAGGAAGAAGAGGAAGAAGAAAATCTCAACATTAACATCAACAATGTTCTTCCTGGTGAAAGATTCCTGCTGCTGACAATTCACTGTAGCAACTCCTACACCAGCACTCGAATAAAATTGATCCCAGGATCTAGAGAAGCATGAGAAGGGATAATACCAGAAAAAGCATGAAAATTAAGTGTGTCTATAACTGTTTTAATTGTATTACTGCTATCATTGAAACTTTTTCAGTAGAGAAACATTATTTCCTTTTCTGTAATAATTTGACCTAAACTAATAATACTTCCTGGATTAGATTGTTAAAATAGCCTCTACACTAACAATAAATTATTTTCTTTATGCAGAAGTTATCTTTCCTCTTTCTTCTTAAACACGATTTTTAATATGGGAATATTGAATAAAGTCTGAACTGAAAGGAAAAGAGTGGTCTAAAAGCCATCTCGATTACTAGAACTGCTTATTGCTCAAATGTGTTTTGCTTCCTCTTTCAAACCTGATTAGAGAGAGAAAAGCAATAAGGGTCATCTTAGTTCCCCTGATGCAAAAACACTTAGTGACATCTGAGAAGCCTGGAGGTATCCAAGATATCTATAAGAAGCTGTCAAGCATGACATAAAACCTATGAATGATCCATATTGCCTTCTGGACTGTCAGTAGGAGGCTATTTGGGATAATCTAGGGAATCTCAAATGGCATTAGAAGTCTCTGTCCTGGGAACTTACACCTGAAAAATGCTACTAAATCTGGCTCAAAGGACATTCTCTGAGTTTTGAGTAGTTTTCCTCATAAAATATGATGCTATCTTATTTTACCTCCAGATCGAATATTAACTTGAAAAAGAGTGTATTCTGATACCAGATCAAATTCAGCAAAAACCTGTTGAGGAATACCTTCAGTTCAGGTAGCTCAGGGTGCAGATGCAGTGGGAGCTGCAGGCTGAGCTCTGGGTGGCCAGATCCCGAGGTGAGAGGCATAACAAAGGGCCCGGGGGCATCCAGCTCGAGCTGTTATTTTGTTATTGCACCAGGACTAAATTATTTTAATGACCTGGACCTCTGAGACTCACTATGAAAAACCTGGTGTCAAGTCTGTGAGGAAACCTGGTGTGACTGTGTGAGTGTCGGGCTGTGGCTGCAAAGGGGCCTGGGTCCCAGTTCAGGTGGTGTGAGATGACTGCCAGAGGGGATCCAGGATGGTCGGACAGGGAGTTTTCCTTATTAATCCTTGCAGAAATGTCTTACTGAGAATGATGATCTTATCCCACTGTGAAACTTATGTTATTTGCTTATAATAGTGATGTTTAAAGTTTGCAAGACATAAACTCCTTCACAGAACCATGACTTACCTGAATACTAGCCTAAACCTTTCTCAAATTTGTATCTGAACTTTGAGTTCCTAATTTCACGTCAGATTCAGAAGCGTCTTTGTTTCTCTGTTTAACTTGGTTTTCCATAAGTATGAGAAATACTGCTTAAAGAAACAGACTAAATATAACACAAATTGCAAAGGATGTTTCTGAGGCAATTGCTACTCAGAATCACCTTGCTGAAAATGACATCACATGTGGTACTAATATCTTTATAATTCAAAAAGAAAAGACTTTAAAAAATTCAGAAGAAAGACTTTAAATGCTTTATTTTTTAGACAAGTTCTTAAATTTTTAAACATTAACATTCCTATTTTGATTGTAAATTTGCATAACAACTGGATAAAGATAAGCTTTATCACTTCTTTCCTTCACATTATGTTAGTGTTGCAGGGACATGACATAATTTGCAAGATGATTACCACAAGCAGGTAGCTCAGAAATGTCAGTTTAAAAAAATCCAAAACTTCAGTTTGAAATACAATTCAAACCAGCTATGCTGTAACGTTTTTCTCCATGTGTGCTTTCAGATTGTTGTGATGGGGAACAAAAAAAAAGGGTTCCAAAAAGTTTGTTTCGTATTTTCAGATCAATCCTATTTTTGTCCATTGACTCACATTTTATCTCCATATCATAAAAAATATTTTTAATAGATGTCAGGAACTCTTTTCAGAAGCATTACAATGATAGCTACCTGATTTGGTACTGGAGTAGAAGACAGATGCACAAGCCTAGATACAAGCGGCCTTAAATAAGAATTGATATTATTGAATATGAACTTGCAACAAAAGATATACTTTTTCCCATTCCCTCATACAAAGCAGATTTTAATCAACAGCCATTACTTGCAGGTAAATGGCACATATAGTTAGTATTTTCTGGGGCTGAGTAAGTCCCAAATGGAGTGAAGAGAAACAGGACAATCTGGCACAGACCTTGCTGTGTACCAGCTCATCAGTGAAACGCTGAGGAATTTTGCCATAAAGACACATGACAATATGGCAAATGACATAAGCAGACGCTGAACTTGGCATTGCAAAGAGAGTTATTCTTTTAAGGTTTCCAGTTTCTCCACTCTACTAGGTATATTATTTCTTTTCTTTTGTAACAAGGAGACATATTCTTGTTTTCTTCAGACCTAATGGGGTGAATCCTTACATTCTTTCTCTTTTCTTATTTCCCTGATGTCCACAAAGAATTTTAAGTCGGAAAAGCCAATTATGGATGTAAAGGTTTGATGTTAATGCTTTGGTCAATGCTTTCATTTGTTTCTTAAGAGACTTGTCTTTACATATAGATACCAAATAAATGATTCATTGCTTGAACTTTATAAAAAAAGCAAAGGAGGATCAGAGGTTTAGGACAGGCGTTTTACTAGGATTTAATGCATCTACGTTCAGTGCATATTAATTCATAGGATTTATTTTCTGATACATGGGACATTTTTTGCATGTTTATCTGCCTTCATGTAAATCATAAAATTTGTTTCCACATCCTATATCTTTCAGTTCTCTGACATGGTTTTTTCTTTTCAGTTGACAGACTAATTGATTCCCCTTAATTTTTTTTCCAGAGACAATACTATTTTGCTAAAATTATTTTTGAAGGTTTTATCTTCAAAACCAGTAAGCACCTCAACACAAAAGGCCTTTATGTCACAACTACAAAAATGTCAGAGTCTTACATTCTAACTTGTCACAACTACAAAATTGTAAGTCTTAATACTTCATAAAATTTAAGGCCATGTTTAAATTTGGGGCTAGAAGGTCTATCTATCACCTATGAGTCTTACTCTTTTATATCATGGGTGAGCTGGAAATATCCCTTCATCTGTATATTACTGTATCCAAGATTCTAGCATTTTAGCCTGTATCAGTGCATGGTGCATGTATCCACTGTTCCTTTCTAAACATTCCCCAGTTACATTATGTGCATTTAAAAAGTTTAAAAAGATGTAAAGATTTGCATGTCACAGCAAAAATCATCAAATTGATGATATGAACAATATTGTTTTTCTTAATTTTTCCTTGCTGTATTGCATCCTATCTCTACAGTTTATGTATCAGTGTTTGAGGTGGTATTTTGGAGTAGATAGACATTGATCTGTTTTAGTATGACAGTGTGGTACAGCAGATTGATACACAACTGCTGGTCTAGGCTAGCTTCCCTACACATTTTCACATTTTGTCTTTATAAAAAAACCCAACCAAACAAAGAAAGTCAACCTGGATCATCTTCCAGTCTATTCTAATTTTATTGCTTACTAGGTAAGTTTTTGTCTCCTCTAATGCTACATGTGTTTTCATCACAGCACAGATTTTTGATCGTATTCAAACTGTGTAATGTGAATGCTCCTGCTGATTTTATATTAAAATGCACTGCTTTTATAGGTAGCTGACTACCATTAACCTAGACATTTTAGAATTTAAAATCTTTTCTGTGTTACTGGAAATTTAAATTTGTTTTTTCTAAAATCTTTTCATGCCAGTTACTTTATTTTCTCATAAGATTCCTGTTAAGTTTTATGTGCTTTCTTCAGCCTTCATCATAAAGCTAAACTGTGATGATATCATTCCTCATTGGATCAAAGAAACATTTTTCACATGAGTTACCCAGCCTGACAAGAGCTTTAATACATTTCCCAATGATAATTACAAGTGTGTTCTTAGAATAAATGCTTACATTTTTTGATATGATTCTGATAAAATAATTTTTATGAAGGATTAAAAGGCAAAAGTCTGTAGAGAGAGGAAAAGGCTGCAGATGAATCCTCTGACTTGTAAGCTGTGTGAAATCCTTCTTTTAATTCTACTTTAATAGCTCCCTTCTGACTTTTTCAAATCATTATATTTCTGTAAAAAAAGAGTTCATAGAGGTGTGCTTAAATATGCTTTAAGAGTCCAAATGAGCAGGAGCAGTATAGATGCAAGTACATAGAAATTACACTGAAAGGAATGTAAAGAGAGAAATTCTAAGAATATCAAAGAGGAATATGAAGCTCTGAGTAGTTTATATCTTAACTCCTTTCTTGACAAAAGTTGATTTCCTTCAGAAAGACATGAATAACTATAGTGAACATCCTTCCCAAGCTTAAGTTCATGGTACTGAAGATGCGATGAGGTTTTGGACAATAGAAGAGGCATCATCAGATCCATCAGGTCAATGTGTGACTCTGAAGTTAGTGTAATCAGAATATTTTGCGATTTTTTGACCATGGGATGACCTACTCAAAACCCGGTCTACTGACACCTGATGGAATGCACCTATCTCAGAGGAGAAAAAACTCTAGCAAAGGAGTTTGTGGGGTTTGTTAATAGAGCTTTGCACTACCTTGGAAGGGAGAAAGGGACAAAACCAGGCTAGCCAGTGATGAGCAATGGGATGGCATGCCAACACTTGAGGAAATGAACACTAATGCTTCATGAGGCTTTGGCTACCATGTACCAAACCTGAAATGTTTCTACACTAATGCACCCAGCATGAGGAACAAATGCCACCAGTTTGAAGCTTTGGCCCAGAGATCCCTGAGAGTCCCTGAGATCTAACATTACTGACATAAATGAAACCTGGTGTGATGAATCCTGTGCCTGGATGGCCTATTGGATGGTTACAAGCCTTTCAAGAGCGATAAACAGGGCAGAAGAGGCATGGGGGTGGCACTGTATGTAATAGAAGAGATAGAATACATGCAGCTCACAGCTGGCAATGGCACAGTTGAGAGCTTCTGAGTGAGAATCAAGGGGCAAACAAATAATGCAGATGTTATCGTGGGAGTCGACTGTAGACTTCCTATCCAGGGCAATGACACCAATGAGTTATTCTTTGAGGAACTAAGGGACAGTTGCAAGTCAACTTCTGTCAGCTTGCCAGAAATTAACTGGGGAGAATCACACAGCTAATACAACCCAGGCCAGAAGATTCCTAAAAACCTTGATGACAGCTTTATGGAACAACTCCTAAGGGAGCTGACTCAGAAAGATACATTCCTTTATCTACTGCTTGTCAACAGGGTGGGTCTTATGAGTGAAGTGGAGATTTGCAGCCATCTTGGCCACAGTGACCACAAAAGGATTGAGTTTAAAAGCCCTTTTGACAGGAGGAACAATGCCGCAAAACCTCAGCTCTGAACATGAGAAGAGCAGACCTGAGGCTGCTCTGGGAATTAGTGAATTAAGTCCCTTGGGAAAACATTTTTGCAGGTGCTTGGGTCCATAACTGCTGGTCACTTTTTAAACATCACCTCCTAAGGGCACAGGAACAAGCAATTCCCAAATGCTGGAAGTCAAGCAGGCACGGCAGAAGACTGGCTTGTCTGAACAGCAGTATTCTCTTGGAAATAAGGCAAAAAAATGAATTGTGTATGCCCTGTGGAAACATGGTCAAGTGACATAGGAAGAACAGAGAAATGTTGCTTGCCACTGTAGGGAGAAAATTCATACAGCCAAAGCTCAAAAGGAGTTGAAGCTGCCAGAAATGTGGGGAACAATAAAAAAGAGGTTTTTTCAAATATATTAATGGCAATGGGCAGTGTAAAAATAACATCAGCCTGTAAGAGGATGAGGATAGTCACCTCACAAACAGGGACATGGACAAGGCAGAGGTGTTTAAGGCATTCTTTGNAGGGACATGGACCAGGCAGAGGTGTTTAAGGCATTCTTTGCCTGCATCTTCAACACAGATGATGGACCAAGGGGCTCTCAGTGCCCTGAGCTGAAGAACCATGACACTGGGAATGATCAGCTCCCAGTCGACTCCAGAATTGTGTGGGATCTGCTGGTCCAGCTGGATCCCTACAAACTAAAATCACAGCACCATACATGCTACTGTGGATAAAATAAACCCCATCCCAGCAAGACAGATTACAGCAGGTTAAAAAAAAAGAAAAAAAAGTCAAAACCTTTTAGTCTGGTGTGATAGACCCAAAATGCTTAGACCTTGTAAAGCCTAAGAAATTAAAGTAGATTTTATATTACAATTAAATAAATGCACACTTCAAAGGTTTGAACAATAAAACAAGGATAAAACACCCTGTCCAGGATCCAGCTGATTCAAATACTTTTTTTTTTTTAATTATTATTATTCCCCCCTATTAAGATCCGGTTATTAAAATTGTTAGAGAGATGCCTCTGCCCAAATCAAGGTGCAAATGAGACCATATGCTGAAGTTGACAGTATGAATTTTGTTTAACAGTAAATGAGAGAGAGACAGAAGGGGAGGGAGGGCAGGACAGAAAGAGTGTGACAAAGAGACAGATTAAGTAGAAAATATTACCACTCTGTGGATCCCGACAGTCTCCCATTGGCCCTCTTTTTATGGTCTTCTCAGTGGTGAGGATCCTGAAAAAAGTAGGGTTCAGTGTACTATTATATGCTCAGGCCAGGTGGGAATGCCCAGGTAACTCCCCTGGGGGGAGCGGGGAGAGTTTGACAGTCTCTTCCAACAGACTCTGGATCTGTTGCATCACTTTGCATCACGTGCAGTGCTCTGGTGAAAGGCCTCAGGAAAGAGCCTGGGCTGTGGCTTCCCCTCACCAAACCCAGCCAGAGCTGATTTTCAGAAGAGCTGCAGTGTTTGGCTCTCCTTGTGGGTACATTCTTCTCCTTAGGCTAGAGATAACTGGAGGATAGTACCATCTTTATCACCATCCAGTTCCTGTCAGGAGGCATATTCAGGTGAGGAATGGGCTTTGGTGGTAGCAATATCTTTATACAGTTTTGACATAAAGGGTAAAGTCCTTTTTTAACAATGTTTAAGCCATTAACCATAACATTTCAGTCTCTCACACCTTCCCCACAGACTTAGTAGCTCTCCATACAAACACACAACATGCAGATTTACATGGATCATCTCAGTCACTGGAACATCTTCTTTTAATACTGATGGAAACTATTATGTGGGAGAGAGTAGACTGTCATTCATGTTTTATATTAGGAAACTGAGGCCCTCAGAGTCTACATCACAGATTCACAGATGTTCCTTCATGGGTGAAGATTTAAGGATCTAACCAGTCTAGAGAGAAATGACTGCAAAAGATCCCAGGGGAAGCCTGTGACATAGCCAGGGACAATATTCCCTGTTCCTGAGCTACAGACTTAGCTGTAAGATCATACCTGTCTTGTTTTTGTATTATTAGAGGGAAAAGATAAAGTTGTTCTCAGCATCCTTTCCTGGCACCATCTCTTTTTCTGTTCAAGATGAATAGCCCAACAGTCTCTCATGTACAGGTAAGACACCCTTGAGCTATAATAATGCTTCAATTTTTTCCTGGGACTTTTTTTGCCTGAACTTTACAAGGCAAGATGATACCTTCTAATGTGTTAAATGAGCTGTTCACAGTGAAAGATGGAAGGTTTTGCTCACCCAAGAGGAACTAAGAATTGCATGGTACCCTGCGGGATTTGGATCAGACAGTGGCCTGAGCATTATTTCAGTTTTAAAATATTCTTCAGTTATATTGCTAAATCTATTTGCTATGTCAGGAGGTGAGAGGTAGGTCAGCAGGCCACACACAGAACATCTTCACGTAAAGATGAGGAATTTATTAAAAACCAGTGAAGAGAAGACCATATTTCAGTTTATTAAATACAAAAAGAGGACCTTTACAAGAGGGGAGGAATAGGTTAGCTCCCAAGAGCAGTTTCATAGTCATATTCAGAACTATTGCAAGAAACAGTTTTGATTTTGAGTGAAAATAAATCTTTCTGAAACTTCATAAAAGTTTTGGGATTTTCTTGCTTTCTCAAGTTTTCATTATTTTTCCTGTATGTAGCTTTGTTAGTATTCTATGCCTCATGAGATACTGGTGTTTTTTCATGTCTTTTAAGAAAGATCTTCTGCTCAGGAAATATGGAGGTAAGGCACACTGCAGCAGCTGCCACCCTCTCTCTAGTGCATCCCATCCTGCTGAGCTGATAAGAAACAAGCTCCAAGGCCATGTTGGTTTGCTCTGCTGAGTAGAATCAGTGGATATTCATAGTCTTACTTCAGAGTCTTGCAGTTCAGAAACCTTGGGATTGTTGTAGCTTCATGACTTTTTTTCCAAAGTTCTCAGTATTTGCAGATTTATGGTTTGATCCCTCGGGTTTCCATTTTTTCTCCCTTTCCTTAGTCTACAGACAAACAGAACTCCAAAGCCATCCAAAAACATGCTTTCCAAACAGGGATTTTCATAAATAATCCAGTAATACTTCTAAATAAATTACTGCCCTCCAGCTAGCTCATATTTTGTATGTCAGCGATATTGAAAAATTACATTTGTATATTTGAGGATTTGAAGCCAAACATCTTTGACTTGGAAATCTAAAAGAGTAATTTTTAAAGAATCATTTTCTAGCTTAGCATGTAAGCATTTATAATTTCCTTGATCAGCAGTCATTGGACAGTCAGTGGCATTTATTGCGTATTCAAACCAAAAAATGTCATCACACTTTGCACACCAGAAGTAGAGGTTAGTTGTCGCAGCACTGACATACTAATCTTATTGCTAGACAAATACAAGTTCTGGTCAGGTTGGAAGAAGCAAGTCGCAAACTGTCAAAATTCAAATATTTGTGCCATCTGAGGTGACGAAACCAAAGCCTTTGCCTAAATGCTGGTGGCGTGGTATTGTAGCGCTGCCTGTTACATAGGACCTGACTTTTGCTGACATTCATCATCCAGCTGTACTGAAACACCTGCAGAGCTCACACCTACGGTGCATCTTTTGCCTCTAGAGGGTAAAGCGATCAGACATGATTGCACAAGAGTTAATATTGATGATTTTACCTCTGATTTTGCTTAGCCATGTAGCATTTTCCTGAATTTACTTTTCATGAGGGTGAGTAATCATACATGTAGGGAAGAGTAATAAAAAGTGGGGGTTTTTGTTTGTTCCCTTGAGACTTTGGTTTTGTTTGTCCAGGTATAAGACCCCAAAGGATCTCAGACAACAGTTGAAAGATCATGAACTGAAATTTAATGCCTTTCAGTAAAGTGGAGGGGAAAAAAAAGAAAGAAGATAAAAAATTGTAACGGTAATTGAAAACATTTAATCTTATGTTTTTCAGGATATGTTAAAAATAAGGCTGCTAGAAATAAACATCAGATTTCAATGGAAAAAATTCCCCCAGATGACCCACCATAAGAAAATAAAAAATCATTGCAAACTATAATCGTATTTGTAGCCGAAGTTTAGCCTTGTACAAATGACCATTTGCAGTTACTGACATTTGAAATCCAGGTTTAGTATTAGGTGGATCAAACAAAAAAATCATGCAGCTTGTTAACTTTATAAAGAACATAATGTCTACTCAATTTTGACTAGAAAACATGGTGAGTTTTCCACATGTAATCACAACTCAAAGAGAACTAAAAATCAATACAGCCCAGATTTTAAACAGAGTGTCACACACACTAGCCAGCAAAAAAAAAAAAAAAAAAAAAAAAAAAAAAAAAAAAAAAAAGGTGTTTTAACACAGCGTAAATATTTCATACAGTAATGTAGTCTGGATTACAAAGTATTTGAAAGATTTCAGATTTCAAATAGTGCACAAACCTATACAGGATATCTTTCATTCCACAGTAAGCTCAGGCATAATATATGTATGCTGACATGTAGCATTGATTTTTTCTTATGTACGACTGTATTAATTTTTAAAGTTGATGCAGAAAAATGTGCACCTTTCAGAAACAGAAGTAAGCAGCTGAATAAGATCTGCAACAGAAACCTTCATCATGAAACTTTTTTTAATGGATATGGGCATTTAAATTAAAAAAATAGTCTTTGCAGTTTTTTAAAATAGTTTTTTAAAGGATAGCACCTTCTCTTATACTTTCACATTTACAGGTTTTATATGCACTATATTGCTTTAAAATTTAGCTCTTGTTCAAGAAAAAAGTTAATTTCTACAAGTCATATTGTATAAATTCAATAGCTGGAAGCAATCAGCATTTGATGACATTTTTTTCAATGAAACAAATAAATAAAATAAATAAACAAACAAATTCCACCCTGTAGCAAGCTCATGACATACAAGTTTAAAACTAGTGTCTACTGTGTATTTTCAAAAGCACCAAAAGCAAAAGAATATTTATTATGCAAATTATCTAGAACTATTCATCACAGCATAGGAAATGCATTACAGGAATACGCTCATATGTAAACTTAAAATGCACCGCATTCTTCATCTGTCTCTCTGGCTTGCCCAGCCTGACACCAGACTTTCATCAAGTTCTACAAAACAGCTCAAGATTTTACATCTTCAAGTTTTTATTGTCACTGCATATATTGCCGCAGTGATACAGTACTGCAGAAATAAATGATAGAAATGTCACTTTTGCAGTGGGATTTCTAATTGGCATTCTCTTTACTACTTCTACACCAAACATAGGCACACAGAGATTTTCCTCCCAAGTGATATCCACTCATTTTAGATGTGTTTATTTATTCTGTTACAGGGATATTTCCTCCAGGCCCATCAAATTTTGCTTACAAAAGAACAGGAATGCCTCATATCATTCATGAAGAAAGCCCACAGATTGACAATTGACTGTTTACTTGATGGGGTGGGTGTTTGTTTGTTTGGTTTGGGGGGTTTGGGTTGTTCTATTGGGTTGTTGTTTTCTGAGACTAATAATCCTATTAAAGAACTTCAGGCAAAGATTAATGACAGTTTGAAAGCATCCACCTCATTAAGGTTTCATCAGTTGCTTTTGGAATTAGAAAATGAAATAATGGAAATGCCAGCTCTGATTCCACTGACTCTCTTGTTAAGGGGAAAACAGCTTCATTTACTAACCAATACAAATAAATCTACTGGTAATTAGACTAGTGTCCTATTAAGATACAAAAATAAGGCCAAATATCGACAATGTAACTGAACAGATTTGGTGTTATATACTATCTGTGTCTCATCTGATCAGCAGTTGATTAAGTTAATGACTAGTAGAGTAAGCTTTGGACTGCTTCAGATGTTTTATGGTGCATTGATTTGCTTGGTTTGGAGTGAATGTGCAAAATGTCCTGTAGACTTTCTCACACAGAACTGAGTAGGAAACCTAACATGAAAATGGAGTAACGCTACAAGGCTGTTTGTTTCAGCTGCTGTGAGGCTGAATGTCTAATGCAGGTGCGACAGCTAAATCTCCTCAGCCAGGCTGTGAATCTGAGAACTGAAATTCAGTTTCAAAGAAGTCATTCACTCTTATTCAAAACAAAAGGTTAAGTTTTGTGTCAGCATTTGACAGAGAGAGGGATTAGGTGAAGATGGTGAAGAACAAAGTTTCCCTGTAGATGTACACTATATAAAAAAAGCTGCAAAACAGAACAAAATTGTCACCCTTTTAAGAAGATGGCTTAAAGATAGTAGCCACAGAACATCTTTTCTGCAATTACACTTTGTGCTGATGGCAGTATTTGACTAGCTGAGTAGTTGATCTCCTTCCCGTGGAGACTGTACCAGATTGCTGATCCTCTGAATGAAACCAGAATGAGTGTATATTTATTGTTAGACATGTAACAAGGCAAAGCACAAAGCCATAAGTTGTCAGTAGCAGAATGACATTGCCTACAAGCTGTTTTGAAATTACAAAACCAAAACGGTTTTTCAGAAAAATTTTAGTAGTAATAATAATAATAATCATAATAGTAATAATGACAACAACAGTCATAATTATCAAGTTTTGACCACCTACAGCATGAAAAACAAAGTGAAAATAGCTCTTTATCTGAAAATTATACTGATGAATGTCTTAAAATTAAAAACAAGGAGAGAAAATAAGTCACATCGGAAAGGATTGGTTTCCTTATTTTTTGCAGTCATATATTCTCTTGCATTATTTTGTTGTCCTAATGTTAACTAACTACTATCAATGAAAATTTTCAGATGCAGTTTTGGTGACTGTAATAATCTACATCTACATAATCACTCAGTTTACCAGATAGAAGTGGAAATACTGATTGATCACCCTTCAACACTTAGTGGTGTCCTGGTGATAATGTGAAACTCAAAAGCAGAGAAAATTCACCTGCTAAGCTTGCCTAATGTATTACCCATTGTCGATGCAAAACCTGATTCAACTGAAAAAGCATTCAGTGCCCTTACTTTAAAAGCATCTTACATGTATAAAACATTCTTTATAAAGAAGCAGTCTGATTTAAAGGTGGATTTCTATCCTGGACCTAGGTGTTGGACATGCCATAGAATCGTAGAACAATTTGGGTTGGAAAAGACCCTTAGTATGATAAAGTCTAGCCATTAAACTAACCCTGCCAAGTTCACCACTAAGCCATGTCCCTGAGCATCGTGTTTACAGGTCTTTTATATACCTCCAGGACTGGTGACTGAAGTATTTCCCTGGACAGCCTGTTGTTGAGGAATACTCCTAGTCCGGGTAATTCGGCTCACAAGCTGTAGATTGAGATGCAGATTCAGCTCTGGGAGGGAGCTGGTTGTGAACTGCCAACCTTTGGGATTACAAAGGGCACAAAGGTGGGTGACATCAGTCAGAGGAATGAACACTGACATACACAGCAGGAGCCGGGAATTGCCGACCTTTTGGATAACAAAGGAGACGGGACTGGTGATGCCAGTGAGGTGGATGGACTCAGAGAAGAGCAGGAGAAAGGAGCCGAAGGAGCCAAAGACTCCAGAGGAAGACAGAGACTTGCCTTCAGATGGACTCTGAGGGTATAAAAACCCAGGGGTTCCTTGGTTGGCGTCCTCCTTGGGGGCACTGGCTTGGGCAGTTCCTGTGTTGCTGTGCTGTGAATAAATAGCTTTATGGAACGAGACGTATGGAAAATCACGCTATAAAAAGCCAGTGTCCATAAAGGAGACAGAGGAGTCCTGCAATTTTATTTGAATAAAAAAGACAGTCCACTAGGGCATAAGCCCGCAGGGCTTTCTCTTTCGAGGTTTTGGAGGAGCCAGCCTCCTTTTATCCTAAACTCCCACGCACTTTGCCCTCTCTTCCTTTCCCCATTGGCTGAGGTGCTAGGAAGGTACAGCCTGTCACGTACTCCTCCTTGAACCTGTCATTTTCCCCCAAAGTTCAGAAACTCAGGCTTGTGTGGACCTATTGTCTGTTTCAGGAGTCAGACTGTCTGGATTCTGTTACAAACCTGTGTCTTGAGCTTGGTAGAGATATTAAGACCCATTTCAAAGACATTAACATCCATACCCTCACCCATGAAATTGTTTGTAAAGACATTGGCACACAACTTTCCTATCAGAGACATCTGAGACTCTGCCATGGGAAACCTGGGGTCGAACTGGTGAGGAAACGTGATCTGACTGTGTGAGTGGGGTGTGTGGGGAGCCAAGTGGGGACCCGTTGGTCACTGGAGCCACCTGCTGCAAAGGGGCTTTGGACCCAGTAAAGTCTCTGGTGGTGGGAGTGTGACTGCCAGGGAGTCTCATGAATGGTCAGACTGGGAAGCTTCCATAATTCTGTTCTAATGCTTGACAACCCTTCTGGTAAGTAAAAGACTCATTTGCCTGTAAAGACATTGCCTTTCAAAGGACAATTTTAGGCTTATTTTTCTTACTTTCTTAATTTCCTAGAGGCTGGGAGCTAGTTGTTGGCTTTGTGCCGGTGGATGGAATGCCTCAGTCACCACCATCTCAGCTCATCTGTTCTCACCATCACATGTGGGACATGACTGACATCACCTCCTCACCCACACCACCCACTGACAACCTCCTCCAGGGAAAGCAGCAGAGCAGCTAGCATCCATCTCAGCCTCTACAGCCAGGCACATGGATTATTTAGGATGAGGTGTCATCAGGACATTGTTTATTTTTATGCCTCATTACTCCTTTTCTATGAGAATGTGATCCATTCCTTACCTCTGGCAAAACACCTGTGTAATTGAGGTAAAGTATCCTAAAGCTTTCCTACCTATAACTTTCAGCTAACCATGCTTTAGATAAAGGTCCACACACTTAGTCGTGAAAGACTGTCAACACTGATATATTGTCCAGAAAGTTCATTGTTGAGTGAACAAGACATGCTCTTTATCCCAGGAGCTGTGTACAGTTTCCTCAGGTCTTACCAGTTCAGAAAACAACAGATTAGTTTTAGTAGTGTTAGTGCAATTTTTTTATTTCTTTTTTCCTTGGTTTTTTTTTGGTTTGTTTTGGTTTGGTTTTTTGGTTGTTTTGTTTTATTTTGCTTTTCCCTCTGAATCCTTTATAACATTTAAACACATTGCCTTAAGGCTTGGTACCCAGTTCAGATACTAAAGTCTCGCTAGAAGGATAATATTCACTGGTCTACCAAACAGATAGATCCTCATTTTAGTTTGAGGTTATGCTCATCCAACCTAATCTTCTATGATAGATAAAGCACAGAATTTTCCCCTCTAATACTTGCCTGCTGCCCAGAAACTTGTACTTAGACACACAAAGTCTGTGTAAGAAAAGTTGCACAGGGTCTTTTCTACCTCTGCTTCCTCTGCTTATCTCAAAACCAGCTGGGTCTAGAAACTTACATGTTTATTGCCTTAACTAAGCCCAAAGGTAAACTGTGCACACGGGTATATGCTATGTGGCTAATTTAAAATGTATTTACTAAGAAAAAGAAATTAACTTCTGGATGCTGTGCAAAATCCTTACAAAGATAATGGCTTTAATGAAGAGTTCTTGACAGCCTGCAGGATTCACAATCTCTTCCCTCAGTGTCACAGGAGATCACGTTAGCACACATGACTCTGTGGAAAATCACGCTATGAAAAGCCAGTGTCCACAAAAGAGACAGAGGAGTCCTGCAACTCTATTCAAATAAAGCGAGAGAGTCCACTGGGGCATACCACCGTAGGGTTTTTCTAGAGGTTTGTGAGGATGCAGCCTCCTTTTATCTTAAACTCCCAGCTGCATGTTGCCCTCTTCCTTTCTCCATTGGTTGAGGTACTAGGAAGGTATAACCTTTCCAAACCGCCTACCAGATATTCCCCCCTTGAACATGTCATGTTCAAGTTCAGCAGTTCAGGCTATCTGGGTTCTGAAATAGACCTTGTCCTGACCCATTTGTCTATTACCCTAAAGTTCAGGAGTCAAACTGTCTGGGTTCTGTAACAAACTTGGAGCTTGTGGTTGGTAGAGACATGAAGACCCATTTCAAAGACATTAACACCCATACCCTCACCCACTGAATTGTTTGTAAAGACATCAGCACAGATCTTTTCCTATCATGCCCAATTGTTCAGTATTTAGCCGTCACCAATCCTTATTAATCAGTATTTCTCTGCACTTTGTGCTCACAAAGATGTCTCCTAAGACATCACATTTCAAAGGATTTAATAGTTGGTCCCACAGCCTCACTTCCTAAGTTCTCTGACAGAGCTTTCAAATTTTGGCAAGCACTTTGCCTAAAACTTGAAGAAGTGTTAGTACATTGGTTTAGATGGTTTTCGTCCTGAAGCTTACAAATTCTTTTTGTAAGGTCTTAACAATTACTACAGTAGCAATAACAATAGCAATTTGCCTTGACACATTTATTCAGCAAGACACTTGTATGTTTATTGTTTTTTATATACTTATCTGCATTCACAACAGTACTTGGAGTTCGTGTATCTTATGGAAAGGAAACTTTTTTTTTTTTGTGATGCAGGTTGCAAAAGGGAAAAGTCTGTAAGATGTATTTATTCACATCCACATAGAATCACATCATATCAGAGTAGTAGTTGATCTACCGCTCAGTGTGACATGCTGCTCATCTATCTGACCAAGGATGTTTTGGAAGAAAATACAAGGAAACCAGTAATGGAAAAATCCCTCCATGCAGAAATTTTTTCTCATTTCAGCTACATACCTCAAAGCATGAAAGTCTATTCATTTTAAAGGTAACCATGCATTTTCTCATGGTTCATGTAGAAAACTAGTTTTGCCAGTTCATCCTCCCTACTGTACTGGTTTTTTACTTTGAAAATCAGCATCTTGTGTAGATGTTTATTTCTGAATTGTGCTGAAGGTATTTCATGTGCTGAATTAAACAAGAGGTATCAAGTTAAACAAGAACCAGAAACCCAGGTCTAAATTTCTTCACAAATATCTTAGGTTTCAATAGTAATCTGAGTATAACTGCTTTTATTGTTTTCTATAAAGTCTTAAATACTAATCCAAACTCATGTACACTGTGAGAAGTAAATATTTAAATCTTGGTCTCAGTTATGTAATTTTGGTTCTCATTTGCATCGTGAAATTCAATTACAATGAAGATTTACTCCACTTAAGAGTGTGTACTTATTGCAGATAAGTTGAGCACCATTATTCTAAATTCTGTTTCATTAGTAAAAGGAAGTAGGTAACATACATGTTGATCTTAGGTAGGGTGGACCAATAAAATGACAGGGCTCCTTAATTAAGCTTTTATTTAGATACCTAAATTTAGATGTGTTCATTCAGGGTGTTTGTTTCCTTTGTTAAAATTTGATATATTCTGATCTAAAGACATGGGATTAATGATAAATTCAAGATCCTACCTTAAAAGATGATAAATAAACTGATCTCTGCATAAGTCTCACAGAATCTCCCAAAGACTTGAGTTTAAGAGAAATCTAGGTTTCCTGTAAAAAGATTTCATAGGTTTGTTAGTTTATGTTGCTCTTTAACGTTAAGTACACTCTTTTATTAGGCAGTTAATGGGCTGCTTCCCTTGACTTAAAAACTGGTAGTCATCCTATTTCTTTTTTGATCTGATTCCTCCTCTAACCTTCTAAAGATTGTCACATGATTTACAGCAAAGCACTATATGCATCCCTCATAACTTAAGAATGCTGTTGTTGACTTTCATACACCTAATATAGGTTTTTTTTCTTCCTAATTAAAACACTCAGGTAGAATAATTTACTGAACCATAAACTACTTTATGGAAGTTCTTATGAAAATGTTCTAAATTATTCACATTTACAACAGGCATAGTTATCAAAAGTGAATAAAACTGTGTTGCCTTTATTCATCATATGTGTATTTTAAGCCATTTTTCCTACACATTTAGCTAAAGATCAGTAATACTTACCTATGACCATAATGAATAAATAAAGTATTCAGGAAGATGGTTATTTTTCTTTTAAAAGACTAGTTTATTTAAACAGAAAATTATGCTTTTAAAAAATCCATTAATTCTTTAGTTTCCCCGAAGTACGACCCCAGAAAACCTGCTGCTGGTGCTATCACACCTGATCTTCCACTGGATCTGTATTTTGGAAAGGTCTGTTGGTAGTAAACAACTTCATTAATGTGTACGTCCATGTAGAGACAGTAAGTGATACTAAAATGTACATAAAAGCACAAACCAGAACCCCATGTGTCACTGAGTCTGCAGGTTTGACTTTTGATGGACAATAATGTCAAATAGAAGGATCCTGCATGGATGGTCCGAACTGGATAAGAAACTTGCCATGTAGTCACTGATAGAAAACCACCAATTACTACTATATATGATGATCATAATCAGGGAATTTTCATTATTTCATATTTTCATCATAATTCTATCATTTCAATTTGTTTTTTGTTTTTTTTTTAATCTTTCTTTTTCTTTGAAAAACAGGCTGTGTTTGAAGACATTAACACCATTTTACTGACTAAGCATCACACAAATCAGTTAAAAGAAGTCATTTGGAAAGCTATTGTAAACTCTCTCTTGAAATTAAGAAATTACTTCAAGATGTAGAAATATTAACTAGATGTTTCTTTAAAGCAAGTTGATATGTAATATTTGCTCAATAAATAGAATCAGTTCAACCCAGAAAAATTCATCTTTCCTGGCCTTAAACAGGCAACATACATTCCTTTATGGATAATATCTTCCATGGGTTTTTTTGTTAACTTCAGCATCCTATAATGTCTTGCATTGATAGTGCTATTTCTTACTTGATATTTTATTTGATGAAAAATACTGTATAATATCAATTATTATGACTTCTTCTTCTTCTCCTTCTTCTCCTTCTTCTCCTTCTTCTCCTTCTTCTCCTCCTTCTCCTCCTCCTTCTCCTCCTTCTCCTCCTCCTTCTCCTCCTTCTTCATTTACCTTGGCAACTCAGAGTCCTTTTATTTGCATTTGGTTTCATTAAAAAAATAATACTTTTTATTTCCCCTCATCCTCTTTCTCAGTTAAGACTTTATGTTCTGGCATCAGGCTATTCCACTCTATTTTAAATCCTGTATTTCCTATGAAGAAATGGTCATTTGACAAGAGGTTTAGAAGAGAACTGTGTGAAGCTATAAGAGAAGGCTGACAGTGGTCAAATTTCAAGTCTGAAAAAAATTTGTTCTCAGTTATTCTGAAGCATAAGTGCTAACACAAAAATGTGTATTTAGTAGAAACGACTGAATTTCTTACCTGTGTGTATAAATCGTCCATTTGTCCATCAATCCAAACCTTGTATGAGAGTGTTTTGAGAAGGAAGTTGGGCACATCTTTGTCTTGAGCTGGCTGAAGACTGTGGCTAGGCAAGATGTGAGACTCGGCCTTCCTCTAAGATGCTGTGCTACTGTCAGTCCTCTTCCCACCTTGCGTGCCACACAGCATCAAACAGCAGGATGTGCTGGCTCCCTCTGTCATTTCTTGTCTTACCGCAAATTCCTTACACATAGAATCACTATCCTGTCATTACACAGACATACTAAATACACATGTGCACTTGTCCACCCTTTTCCATTTAGTACCAGGTTTTGTTCTGTTTCTAAATCTGAGAAAATGGGGGATTTATGAATGAAAGAGAAAATAAAAAACCTCCTTCCTTTTCCCAGGATACAGGAAATTCAATGCATGTTTATTTGAGATGAAGGGAAGGGATTTTCTCAGATGAAGGCAAAATGTTTTGGTGTTGGTCCAATCCCATGGCTTGAGATAAAATTATTTCTTTTGCCTTTTTTGTTCAGACATACCAGTAGCTATACCTGAAAGAACAGAGCCATACACTTAACAGTTGGACTCAATGACAGTTGTGAGTCCCTTCCAACTCAGAATATTCTGTATGGTACGCAAATTGAGCCACAATTTTTGTACTTCTACCTGTTTTCAGTTTATCTTTTTTCATGCTTCTTTTACAGAAACTCTCATTTACTGAAAATTGAAGGTGATTTACCAGCACAACTATTCTGAATATAATTTGAATTTATATTGACCACAGTTTTATTTTTCGTTGTGCAAAAATAAACTTACATCACCTGGCCCAGGACTCTTTAATGTCACATGCTAACAAAAAAAGAGTTCTTTCTAAGTTGGAATTGATTTGATGGAGATTAACATGTGTCAAAATGTGCTAGTGACTTGTCTGACTCAAAATGTTTGTTTTGTACATACTTTGTTCTCTAAAGGTTTTAGATAAAAGTTGATGAGGTCTGCACTAAACTCTGCAGTTAGATGGACAGATACTTATAATTCTGCAAGAAGATCAGTAGAATAAATAATATTAATAAGGATGATAATAATGGTAATAACAGCAGTAGTTTACAGTTGGCTCTGAACAAAACCTGGGACATTTCTTTACAACTTTGTGGATTACCAGCTCTGATACCAGATTTGGAGCTTCTTGTATTCTTGTCCTCATTGGCTAACACCTACCTTTTATAATAAGACAAAGAAATACATAGACATAATCACTTGCTCATGCATAATTCTGTAATAACATATTGTAACAGCATATATGTCTGAACATAATTCCTGTGTGGCCATTAAGAATTTTTTGCACACATGTATGAGACAGATAAAAATATAAGTATAATCTTAGAAACATATTGTAATGAAAAATGGAAAAGCAAGCTCCTTCCTTCCTTCCTTCCTTCCTTCCTTCCTTCCTTCCTTCCTTCCTTCCCTCTCTTCATTCTGAATATGGTAATTAACAGATTTGGAAATAAATTTCTAATTTACTATGAATTTCCTTATTTTACAAGTCTCTGTTAACACAAAAAACCCAGATATATCATTCTCATGAAAATATTTTAAGAGATAAAATAATATATAAATGCATTTAGACTGAAATGCATCCATATGGATGACAACAACTGTAAAAAGAATAGATCCACTTTTGTCAACAATCTTACAATTTCTATTCATGAATAACTTATGCTCCATTTATGCTCAATTTCTGCCTAAATTCCACCGGAAAGTTATACAACACACCTTTTGCATATAAATTGTACTAGAAAAAATCCCACACATAGTCCAAAGCTGAAAAAAAAGGCTATTTGGGGATATCCCAAATATTCATGTTTCATCTGACAGCTGAAAAACGAAGTCAAGTGCATGGTGCTCAAACTAATGACCCTGCAACGCCTTTCACTGGACTGGCAGTTACTTCATTAGGATTTAGCAGCTATGGTAACTTGGAAGAACAATGATAAACTAGAAAAAAGGAAAACATGCTGTTCCCTAATTGTGCTATGGCCTTCTTGGGGAAATGATAACCCCCAAAATAAACCAAATGATAACCACAAGATTTATAGCATTAACAGTAATCTCAACTTGAAAAAAGCCCAGTTAATATTTGTTAGGTATCATAGGAAATAGCTGAAGAAAAGAACAGAGCTGAGGAGAGGAAGAAAAGAAAGAAGAAAGAACTGCAAATAACCAAGAAGCAACCAGAACACAGATAGCAGAAAAACACTTATGGCTAATAGTGCAGACAGTGAGAGGAAGGGAAGAAAAAAGCTGCAAAAAAGAAATCAACAAATAGAAACACAGCCAAAATCCTAATATGCTAGTAGATATTAAAAAGATAATACTTTCCTGTACTAAATAACGGCTACCAGCATTGCAATTCACTTTCAGAAATAGGACAGGTTTATCACGACAACAAATTGCTGCCATGCATGCAGAGTTTTTGGCTGCTTTTTTCCCAAGAATTGAATAAGGTGATGTTATTCCTCATACTGTTTATTTTTTTCTATTAACTATTTTTGTTCACATCTAGACTATGAAGCTGTCTTGTGCAATCATACTTTAACAACATTTTTCTAACCATTTTCTGAGGTGAAAAAAGAACTTAATTTTAGATGGTTTTTGTAGAATAAATAATGTATATTTGCCCCTAATCATTTTCAGAGTGAAATGAAATGTTAAAACTGCATTTCTGTCTGGTATTATATAGTATGCTGTGTTCTGCATGACACTTAATTGCACTATATACTTTGCAACAAAAAAGTGTTAGCAATTGTTTAAATAGAAAGTGTTATCTAGTTATTTTTGCAGGAAAGTAATTAGTGTATGCCAGTGAAACCTGTAGCTTTGCAGTAAAATCAACGTAATTTTTTCTAGCACGTACTTGTATTACTCATAAATGCATCATTTGGAATTGCTTAAAAGAACCTATGACTCTAATCATCTTTATCATATTTAACAAGAAAAAACAGCAGAATCTCACATTCAGATCTTGCTTTCCTTCTTTCAGAGCAAAGTCTTAATCACATACAAGTCTTAAAAAGCAGAAGCCAGTCTAGGGAAAGTGGATGGAAGCCTAAATATTAACCTTCTGATTCAGAATATTTAATGTAAAAAAATCCATAAAACCCAAACAAAAAAACAAACACAGCCCCCACCCCCAAACCAAAAATAACCACACACAAAACAAACAAACAAACAAAAGCAAACAAAGAATATTTCTGTATGTCAAAGTAATTACAAAAGTCAGGGCAGGGTGATGAAAGAGTAAAGACAGGGCCAGCTCCAGCCTCCTGTGGTGGTGTACCAGCCCTGTGCTGCTCAGGATAGCGGCTCACAGATGTACAGCACAGCATCACCTGCATAAGTAGTTCTGCCTGGGTATAATCCTTCATCCAAGAAAGTGGAAGCCCTGGAAGGAAGCTGCAGAAGGCTCCAAGGCCAGGCTGGGCTGGGCAGAGCTTGACTGGGCTGGCAGAGATGCTCCTGGAACTCCATACTCTTTGCTGGTTATTTGCAGCTGGATAATTTACAGATCTTTTTGCATAGCCCAAGCTGTATAAAGTTGCCAGATCTGCATGACTGATGAAGAAATTGCGCTGGTTTTGACTGAGATAAGAGTCAATTTTGTTCACAGTAGATACTATGGGGCTTTGTGCCGCAAATAGGGTTGATTAACAGAGGGATGTTGTCTTTTTTGCCAAGCAGCATTTACACAGTGCCAAGGCCTTTTCTGCCTCTCCCCCCACCCTTCCATCCAGGAGGCTGGGGGTACACAAGGAGTTGGGGGGGATGCAGTCAGGACAGCTGACCCCAACTGATCCAAGGATTATCCCAGACCTTATGATATCATGCTCATCGTATAAAGCTGGGGGAAGCAGGAGGAAGGGGGGAACATTCAAAGTAACAGTATTTGTCTTCCCAAGTCACTGTTACACATGATGGATCCCTGCTTTCTTAGGAATGGCTGAATACCTGCCTCCCATGGAAAGTGGTGAATTAATTCCTTGCTCTGTTTTTCTTGTGTGTGAGGCTTTTACTTTACCTATTAAACTGCCTGTATCTCACCCCATGAATCTTCTCACCCCATGAATCTTCTCACTTTTACTCATCTGATTCTCAGCCCCATCTGACCCACAGGGAGGGAGTGAGCGGATGTGTGGTGCTCAGTTGCTGGCTGGGGTTAAACCATTACAGAAATGTACGCTTTTTGAATATCTTGGCACTTCTTTGAAGTAAGGACAGGATTTTCAGACTTTTAAGAAGTCTTTTTCTTTAAAGGACTGTGTCAAAACAGCTGATACTGTGATTTATTTTACTGTATTTGCTCAGACTTATATATATATATAACAGCTGAACCTGAGTGCACATACTTTTAACCATTTTAGCCAAAGTGGATCAAGGTAAAGTTTGTATTACTGTAAACATAGCCACAAGCTTTCTTTTTCCTAATATCAGGTAGGCTATGTCATTTTAATATTATAAAATGATAAAATATACTCTATTTACACACAGAGAAGTCATATTTCAGCTCTATTTTAGTTTGTAGAAGATGTATTTTCATTATCTATAAAAAAGTATCAACAATACCTAAACTGTATTAACTGAACTCACGTAAGTTTAAGTGTAAGCAATGTTGTAATTATGCCTATCAGGAGATATTTTAGTTTTATGAAGCTGTATTAATTGCCATGAACATTTTCCCTAAAGCAGAGAAGTTCATTTCTCATATAGTTCGTTGTTATGTGCATTGATAAGACATGACAAATAAAGATGCTATCTTATCTTCTACTTTTTTGCCCACACCACAGCATTTGTGAGATGTCTAACGGGAAACTCAGAATAAGGATTAACTGGAATGATAATTTAGCTCATGCTAAGGTAATATTTTCATAGTTTGAAATAAAGTTTTAAAAAGAGATATTGCCTGGAATAGGCATAATGGAATAAATGCAAAAAAACCCATTCTTCTTGCAGAGAAAAATACAAAGTAATTTTTTGCACAATAAAAAATTCTCAATTCCTCTAAAATAATATTGTGAATTACTGCAGAAACAGCATTTAAATAACTGTTTATTTGGATTGCAGTGCTGGCATTTATAAAGATTATGGACTATTGTCAAATTTTACTCAATTTCTTTCTGCTTTGGGGAATTCAACTCTTCTAAACATACAAAAGGAAAAACTTTAAAAGCTTTAGCCTCTGAAGTTATAGAAGTAAAGCATTTCGGCACTGCTAGTGAGAATTACAGGGTTTAAAAAAAAAAGAAACACAGGAATCTTCAAAAGGAAATGATAGATTTCACAGGGCATATGTTTAGCCTGCTCCAGTTAAAAACGGCATTCAGCTGTAAAACATCAATATGTCAGGCACATTACTAATATAATTTTTATGACAGCATAACATATTGTGAGGACATTATCCTTTCCCGTCTTCTTCAGCCCCATGCAGCAGACTGTCCTATTCACAGATCCTCTTTCAATTGACAATTTTTTGGTGAAAAACTAAAGTCTCTATACCAGTAATTTAGGTTAACTAGCATCTTTGCTTTATATTTGCAATTACCATTTGACTGTTAAGTATTCTACAAAACTACTCATATCCCAGCGTAGCCCAAATAGTAGCATGCACTACAGGGGACTTTTGTGATCCCAGAATTTCTGTGTCACTTCTACCTCTAGGAATTTAGACTGCAGCATACAGAACATAGTGGACTAATGAGAATATCTGAGATACATATTGTATATAAGTATGATTTAGTACAGGCAGGAAGAAGTAAATCATCTAAAATTCCTTTCATTTCATTTAAAATATTTAATTGTACTTCCATGCATGCAGCCCACCACATTTATGCAATAATCTCAGTATTAATAACAGCAATATGTATTCGTGCCCGGGTAACACAAAACTAAGCGTAACATTTTTTCCTCATAGGATTCCTGCTTCAAGTCTTTCATAATTTCTTCAAATCACTCACTCATTTTGTTGTTGGCACTTCTCTGTCTTTCCAGAATGTCTTTGTATCTGAACGTATAAAACTTCCCCATGAAAGGAAGGCAGCCAAGCCTGCCCTCTCTGTTTCTGCAACAGCAGGTTTTCTTTGGTGCTCAGATGTGGTGGGCATCTGTCAGTGACAACTACTAAGGAACAACCATACTGGTATCCTCACCAGATGCCTTGGTCAGCCTTCCATCTTCTCTCGTTCATATAACCTGGGCAGCTCTAAGCACCCCAGCAGAATTCCACAGCCTAGTTGAAAATCTCCTTTTCCACCAAGCCAGGACTGACTTTCCATGGCATAATGAAGTGGTATGAGCAGATACCAAGCATTCATGTCTTGAGATTGGAGTATCTCAAGCACCACCGCTCCCTCTCTTCCAGTTTTCTCTGTAACACTGCAAGGTGATGTTCATTACCTAGTTAGGGGATTACTCCTCCCAAACTGAGTTTGGAGGTCTTCCTCTGCCCACTGGTTTCACCAAGAATTTTATCTTGTAAAAAAAGCAGAGAGATATTTTTTCCTTCTTGTCTTTGAGGTACTCTGCTGATACTGTGAGTCCATTAATGGCAAAGTGCAATAATGTTAAGCAGAACAAATAATTATACTCTAATGTTTTATTACATACAGGCAGCATTAGAGAAATAGCTCTTTTGTAGAAAAGACAGGGGGGTAATGAGTATTAAGGAAATGAAAGCCATCAACAAGAAAAATCTACACTTTAGCTTCAGTTGTCTCTTGGTTTTTACCTAAACTGTTAGCAGAGTGAGAAACTAAAAAATTCCTACCATCTTCCCTTTCAATTTTCATTCTTCTCTCCTCACAAACAATCACTGCTGGTAGACTTGCCAATTTCCATTGTAATGATTTTTAAAAAACATCAAAGGAAAACTTCATTTAAAACCATCTATTGTTTCATTGCTGTGGTAGGTTGACCTTGTCAGCTGCCAGATGCCCACCCAGCTGCTCTCTCACTCCCACTCCTCAACAGGACAGAGAGAGAAAATAAGATGAGAAAGCTTATGGACTGAGATAAAAACAGGGAGACAAAACAAACTCAAACTGGTGAAAAGATAATTTAATTTATTGCCAATTAAAATAGATTTGGATAGTGAGAAACAAAGATAAAAGCTAAAAACCTCTTATTCGATCTTTTCTTTTTCCCGTGTTCAACTTCACTCCTTCATTTCTTATTCCTCTGAAGAAGAAAGAGAAGGACTAAAAATAGACAACAAACAAGAAAAATTAAAGTTATTTTCTCTATAAATTCTCATGCTTCTGAAATAATCTCAGGAGTTTTGAGTGCTGGTGGTTAATTATCCTAGTAGAGTTTTATTGCTCACATTGAGTCCATGAATTATCTTGAGTGCTATTCCTGGGAAATGCTGCATTGTCCAGATCCCTTGGTTGGAAACCAGACACTTCCACAGTTACTTCTAAACCACATATGGTTCATAAATTTTCCAGTTCTGGCTTCAGTTTTTCTTCTTTCCCTTTGAATCCATGATAAATAAAAAAAAAATATTATGTACAGGCACTATATAAAAGATACACTACACAATCTAAAATCTAATAACTGAAAGTAGCTTCCCTAGCATTTAAAGATCATGCAAAGTTTTATCAAAATTATTGTTGTCTTGGGATAAGTTTGCTTTGAAAAATTTATTTTAAAAAAATCAAAACATTTATTAGGAGCTTCTCATTTTCGTTTTACAGGGAGATAATAGGGAAATATTGAATCAATTAAATCTTTATATACAAATATATTGATTTCACAACTACTGCACCACAGCCAATGTCTGATAGCAGAAAAACATCCTATGTGAATTAAAACAAACTATGTATTTAACATTAGAACTTTTCTGCTCAATATTTCAACACATTAATTCAAGTTCCTCAAATTGGCAGCTATTCAAGTACCTCAAATCTATTAAAAAACTAATAAACTTGTCATTAAACATTAAATTGACAAGTGATGTAAGTGTGTAACACACCACTTATTTTCAGAAAGAATTGATGGAAATTAAAAACAGGTAAATCCTTAGCAAAAGAAAGTATACAGAAAATGTTTGTAGAATTTCAGTACTGAATTTTTCTAGTCCTGTATCGATTACTCAAATGAATAATTAAACCTCAATAACTTCAGCAGAAGTTCCATTTCACAGTTGTGGTTTAGGAATGGTATTCCCCAGTTTGGTGTTCCCACTGAAACACTCCAAACAAAATACTGCTTGCTCACTTCCCCCCTGCTCCTCCCCTTCCCCTCCCACAGGATGGAGAGAAGAATTGGAGGCACAAAAGGTAAAGATCATGGGTTGAGATAAGAACAATTTACTGGAAACTACAATGAGATAAGAAAATGGACACCAACAATAGTAATGACAGAGTGTAGGAGAAGAAAAATGTTATTACTCACCCCACAGAAACCCTGGACAGTACCTCACCATTCCCGCTGCCCCACTGCCCTGACCAGGAAGCAAGCCTTGCCTGTCCCCACAGAGCGATATGAGGTGGTATAAAATAACCTCCAGGTCCTACACATGCCTTGTCTACAGTAAAAATCAACCCTGTTCTGGCTGGATCCAGGACAACAGTCTTCCTATGTGTCTGTACTCACCCTAGCTAAATGAACTTTTGCTTTTTGGCGGAACTGTCAGGTGCATCACAAAGCCAGGAATAAAACTCATGACAGCTAATACTGAAAGTAGATAAGGACATAGCTAGGTAACAAAGTAGGTGAAGGCAGAGAAGTTATATTTCATTACTACAGGCATTCTATGCATGAGCTAAAAGATTACAAATATCAAGGTTACCATACATGGCTGAGAGAGTTGTGGTTGTGTAGCCTAGAGAAGAGAAGACATTGGGAAGACCTTGTAGCAGCTGTCCAGTACCTAAAGGGGCTACAGGAGAGCTTGAGAGGGACTTTGTACAAGGGCAAGTGGTGATAGGACAGGGAGGAATGGCTTCAAACTCAAAGACTGTAGATTTAAATCAGGTATTAGGAAGAAATCCTTCACTGTGAATGAGGTGAGGCACTGGCACAGGTTGCCCAGAGAAGTTGTAGATGCCCCAAACATCCAAGTGTTTCAAGTCAGGTTGGACGGGGCTTTGAGGAACCCAGTCTAGTGATAGATGTCCCTGCTGATGGAAGGGGAGCTGGCACAAGATGATCTTTAGGGTTTCTTCTAACCCAGGTCATTCTATGATTTTGTGGTTCTATTACTTCATTACAGTTCATATGTAGTTGAATTCAAACTGAAGATAAGGGGGAATGGAAGAGAGAGCTGAGAAGACAGTACATTCTGGAGTTCATATATTTTTAAGGAGTTTAAAAGCAAAGACATGTCTAAATCCACTAGGAATAGGTTCTTGGGGATTAAAAAAATAAATGCCTCAGCACCTCTCGCTCAGCTCTGTGTGAGGAGAGAGGGGTGCTACTGCATCCACAGGCAAAGCAAGACCCTTGTAATATTTTTATTCTGTCTAGATCTTTGAAATCAGTAAATGCTAAATAAGCAAAATCAACAAAAACTCTGGATGGTATTTGTCCCGTTCCACTATAAAAAGGAGGAGCTGGGAAGGATTCTTTTGATATATTTTTCTGACGAAAAATCAAGCACAAACAACGGCAGTATTACATCTGAAAACCATTTATTCAAAGAACATTAAAAAAAAAAAAAAA